>QRFJ01000427.1:54553-112053 GCA_006176705.1 Cocos nucifera
GCCATTTTCTTTATAGTCTGGAAATTTTCGACTAAGGTATTCACCTCCTCAATCTGATCGAAGAACCTTAATGAATTTTCTATTTATTTTTCTACTTTATGTCTGAATTCTTTGAACTTTTCAAAAGCTTCAGACTTGTGTCTCATAAGATACACATACCCATACCTAGACAGATCATCGGTAAAGATAATGAAGTAGACAAAATTACCTCTAGCCGGCACATCAAATGGGCCGCACACATCAGTATGTACTAGGGCAAGGAGATCTGTGGCCCTTTCCCCATGTCCTGCAAAAGAGAGTTTAGTCATTTTGTCCTGAAGACAAGATTCACAAGTTGGATATGACTCGAAAGTCAACGGACTCAATAGCCCATTTTTCTCCAATTTGCTGATCCTATCTTCTGCTATATGACCTAGTCTCAGGTGCCATAGATATCTGTCGTTTAGACTATTTCTAGGTCGTTTGGCATTCACGTTTTGCTCGATAGTTAAAATAGGTACATCAATATGTAGCTGATAAAGACCATTAATAAGAAAATTATTTGCAATTTTATTTCTTTCATAAAGAATGTTACAATGGTCCTTAAAGAAGGTGATCACATAACCTTCTTGTGCTAAGCATGAAACAGAAATCAAATTTCTGCTAGCTGGAGGCACAAAATAACAGTCTTTTAAAACTAAGTCTAAACCAGATGGTAATCGAAGAGGGTATGTTTCCACGGCTACTGCAGCAACTCTTGCTCCATTACCGATGCGTAGAATCATGTCTCCATCCCTCAGCCTCCTGCTATCCTAAAGACCCTGCATAGAAGTGCACAGATGAGCACTAGAACCAGAGTCAAGCACCCAACTGGATGCAGAAGAAATCATAAGGTTAGACTCAATAACGAGCATACCTCCAGAAGGACCTTCCTTCTTGTTCTTCAGGATGGTCAGGTAAGTAGGGCAGTTCCGCTTCCAATGGCCGTCGCTATTGCAATGAAAATATTTTCCTTTGCCATCGGCATTTTTCTTCTTGTTCTGTAGAGATGCGAAAATCTCCACGATTAATGATTTCTAGTGGATGGTGCGGTCTCACCAACTGACTCATCACCTCACCTAACAGTTATTGGTGATGGGTTAGCCAATGAGTGAACAACTCTTGTTCAATGATTCTCAAATCATGGTGCACCCAAACTTGATCTCTAATTCATGAATCTCACCGTATCCAGAATATTGATCCACTCCTTAGTTAAGTCAGACCCACCATTTGCATAGACTGGGTTCCTAATTGAGTCTCTCACCGTATTCAGAATATTGAGCCCAACTCATCCTCTAGCCCATAGCATCAATGCCTAATAGACATGGTTGCATCTTTTCGGTGCAACTGAGCCACTGTATCCAACCGAGAACAATCAACCCCGGGAAGGGCCTGCACATCTACAATGGTGGAAGACCTTAGACTTAATCTTTTCTTAGGAAGAATTGATTCAGGTCTCATTAAACTAGACTTGGCTTAGTCATAACAATTATGACTAACCTAGTGGCATGGGTTAGCTTGGATTATTAACCACCTCAGATCAGAACTGTGTCAACAGATATAGCCAGGTAAGTGAGATCGGTGGAAGGAATATGCCATTAACTCGTACAAGAACGCATTCAGGTCGAGTAGCTTCTAATTAAAAATCAGTCAGTCGTATGTGCCAAACTTACCTTAGACACCAAATTGTTGAGTCAGAACTAATTGGGTTAGCCTACAATCCAGACTCTAACCTCTGAGCCTAATTAGGTCTTGCTTGATCATGACTCGATCTTGACCCAGACTTAATCCTATTAGGCTGGTCAATTTAAGCATTATTGATCCCATCTAACCAACTCTTGATTTGGTTTGATCAACCGCTTAGACCTAATTGAGCTATCCAAGCCTAAACCTAGTATTATGAATATGTCTTAGATCTGAAATTCTCAATTTTAGATCTAATTGATATTTCATAAATCTTAATTTTTAATTAAGTAGCGTTCATAAATAAAATATGCATAATAAATCCTAGGGTTTCAGGATCTAGGGTTTTGCAGAAAGTAAGTTTTTGGTTTTTGATTAAGGACGAACGTGCAGCACCCCTATACATCATAAGAACACCCCATCGAATGGAAAGAGAGGGCCTTTAAACCCTTCTTCGTTCTTATGACCCGACGATCAAGAGGAACGCCTTAATCAGGAACATGCAATACTATAAAATAGTTTTAGATCTATATCATATATCTCATATATAAATCAGATCTAATCATGGCATATTTTGCATACATCTCATGTATCGAATCATGCATATTTTTAGATCTAAATTATCTCATAATAATTTAAAAAATTAGATTTAAATTGATCTAATCAAAATAAATTCTAATCTAGATAATTATGTAGAACTATTCTACAACTAGTCTAGACATGCATCTATCATATCTCATATGATATTTAAAATTAAATAATTTTTATTTTACTATTTTTTAGATATTATTATAATCATTATAATATCAAAAAATAATAAATAAATAATCTAAAATAATATTTAATCAAATTAAATAAAAAATAATGCAAGACTATTCTATAGAACTATTCTATTTTAGAACTAGTCATGCATATTTTCTTATCTTAGATCCAAATCATTTAATTTTAATTTTTCTGATTTCAGATCTGATCACATCTCATGTGACATCTAAAATTATTTATTTTTTAATTAAAATAAATTTAAAATTAGATCTAAATACTTTTAGAATCTTGGCTCTGATATCAATTGAAGAAAAATCCTGATTTTTCAGATTAGGTTCGTTCAGATCTGATCAGATTAAGAGATATATTTCAAAAAAAATTTTTTGATCCCAATCAGATCTTGATATATATTTTAAATCTAATTATTATTATTTTAAAAATTAAAATAAAATTAGATAAATTAAATCAGATTTAATTTACCTTGATATGGGTAATCCCATTATCCATTGATGATCCTGTTTGCAGCGGAAGGTTCTGGATCTAGCCACGCAAGCGCCTGGCCTCTACCGATATCCACTCTGACTGAATCTGGAGATCCTCTTCTTCTCTATCACATCTCCAAAAATTAGATCTGGATCTGATCTGGAGGATCTTCAAAACTTCTTTTGAAGATCAGCAGTCATCCTTTGCAGCAGCGCAGCCTTCTGGCTTTCAATCGCCGTTCTTTGATCTGAATCGCACTAACCAAAAATTCAAAACTCCTTTTGGACGTGGAGAGGAGAGGGAGAAGGTGGTTTGGCATGGAGGAAGAAGGGGGAGAAGGCCTTGAGGCGTGGAGATCTCTATTATTCTTTGAGTTGGGTGCAGGGTCTTATTTATAGACTAAGCGTGATCCAACTCCTCTTCTTTCCAACCAATCACAACCTTTTGTAAAATCAGATCTAAATCTGATTGGTGGGGAATAGAGTCCCCTGGATTCCTTCTTAGAGGGTGCCTAAGACCAATCAAAGTTGGTTCTTAGAAGAACTCTAATTGAAATCCAAAAAGAAGATAGAGTCCTTATCCAACAAGGACTCCTAGGCGCCTCCAGCTTGGGCACATGCCTAGGGTGGCATGCGCCCTCCTCCTTTCTAGGTTCTGGCAGGGGGACAGGCCCCCACCAACTCTTCAATAGGTGCATGACATGTGGTCAAAAGTCAAAATGTCAATGGTCAACGTTTGACCAGTCAAAGATAGACTTTTGACCAAAGTCAAAGAACAAGAAATGGTAGGTGACCAAAAATGGCAGGTAATATCTTACAAAATAAGACAACCTTTTCTGACTTGGACAACCTTCAGTCAGACCATATGAAGGCCTCTGATTGAGCACAAACTCCTTTGGCTCAGACAGGACAACTTATTTATGATAGCAAAAGAAGAATGTTAGGCTCAATGGAGTGCTAGCACGATTTTCTTGAACCTAATTGAATCTCATTCAGATCAATTTGAACTAGACCAGTTCAATTGATGATCACCAGATTCAAACCCTTATTTGTGTGACCCAGTTAGGTTCAGTTCTGTATGGTAATGGGATATGTCATGATCTCTATCATCGACATCATCGAAACTCCTTTCGATGGATCAGAACTCTTCTAATTCGAACAGCTAGAATGATCGATCATCTAAATCATTCTAATTGCTCCCAAAATCCATCGGTGACACCTAGCAGTATATGGTGGCAACCCATCAGAGCTGAATGCGAATCTCTTAGTGCAGCTACCTGTGTGATTAAGTTCTTCTATCTTGAGCCCCGATCAGATTAGGGTTAAGGTAAACTCGTCAAACCCTAGTTTCTATCATATGATGTAATCATTCGATTTGAGTCCGATGTGAAAATCTAAATAGAAACTCTTTCTATTATTTCACTCTGCCATGGCCATGGACTTCTGAACTTGATTCTCATGATTATCATAGGGCTGCTCCTCTACCACCGAGGTAGATAGATTCCATCTTGATGCCATCCAGTTCCTACAATAAACATGCTATAGCCAACATACACCTCAGGGTTCCATATGGCTAGGAGATCGAATAATGGTATAGTCAAACTATAACACCCTCAAGGTGAACTATCGATGCACCTCAGATCAAAGAACCAGATACACTACTGCATCATCGAGTCAGTCATTGACGAGAAGGTAGACTCCCTAATGACTACTCGAGGTGGTCACGCTCAGTGCCCTCGTTCCCTAACGAGTATCTATACTCTCGCTCCGGTGTCTCCACACCGTAGACTTAAGACTCATCTACTAAAGAGAAGCGATTGTACACCAACCTTCCGGATCAATCACCATCCTCGTGATGGTCCTATGATCGGAAGCATTTTATGAGTTAACAATGATTATTCATGTCTTAAATTTTCAACTCTTAAAAATATGAATTATCATTTTCATTAACTCAAAGGATGTATCACAGACACTAAACACACATATGTGATAGAAAATAATCCATTTTATTGATATTAGTCAAAATTATAATTTTGCCCCTAGAAGTGTATTACAAGTGTCAGCCAATTCTGACTTCTAAGGCATATATATCTAACACTCTCATGCATGCTATGTTATGAATATCTCTGAACAGTCCATATTTCTTCATGTATTGGAGAATGTAAAAATCTCAAATGGATACTCAAGCAATATATCAAAGCATGTGAATAGTAAGGATGTCAAACTTGAAGGATTGGAAATACATGATTGTCATGTATTGATGTAGGAATTGATCCCAATAGCTATTCACCATATGTTGCCAAAAAATGTTAGAATGACTATGATTCATCTTTGCAGCTTCTACAGAGATATTTATGCGAAGACGTTGCTTAAGAAAAATGTGAAGAAAATAAAAGTAAGGATGGTGACTATATTATGTGGTCTAAAGAAGATATTTTCATCATTTTTTTATAGTTATGATGCATCTCATCGTGCACCTTACGGAGGAAGTTGCACTTGGAGGCCCAGTATTTTGTCGATGGATGTATCCTACCGAGAGGAATATTTAAACACTGAAATCTTATATAAGAAATATAAATCATCTGGAGGGATCCATAGTTGAAGATTATTTGGATCAAGAGTGTATGGATTTTTGTACCATGTACTTAAACAAGCTCGAGACATGTCATAACCGACCAATGAGAAATTAGGATGATCAGTATAAGATAATTGAGCCTGCATTTGAGTTCATTTCATAGCTAGGTAGACTTTTCACTTCATACCGCCTTACTAATTTAAGCATTGAGGAAAGAGATAAGACGCATCGCTACATACTCTTTAACTATGATATCATTGAGCCGTATATAAGGTGAGTCACTCAGACTTATTTATTTCATAATACTTAAAAAAATATCTAATTATATCTAAATATGTTCTTTGTGTATGTAACAAACATAAGGAGGTTATAAGAGTAACATATGGAGCTCTAAGTATATGAGAAAAAAAAAATGCACAGCAAAGAATTTTCTGAATGATTCAAAGATCATGTAAGCGAGTACATATTTTTGCTTTGTGCATCTTATTTGAACATGTTTATTAATTAGGTACCATCTTCTTAGGTGTGGACATTATCTCTCGATGATGTGAGTCCTAAAGTGCATGCTCTTTCAATGGGACCTAATCATACCGTATATGAGTACAATACCTCATCATTAATGGCTATAGATTTAATATTTATAATCGGTCCATAAACATGGCAACAAAAAATAATGGCATGATGTTAAGCGCTACCACTGGATGTTATGCTAGCTTGAGAGATTCACAGCCTCATACGGAGGATCTAAACTATTATAGGATGGTGGAGAAGATAGTCATCTTGGACTATTATTCTAAAGGAAGGATTACATCAATGAAATGCAATTGGTTTGATACCTTGTCTCAGTCAAGGATGAAGACTGATGAGTGTGGTTTTACTCTCATTAACATGCAACGCCATCTTCATATTGAAGAGCCGTATATACTTACCTCTCAAGCTAGTCAAGTCTTCTACATTAGTGATCCCTTGGAGCCTTAATGGGGTGTTATTGTGAGGATGGTGCCTAGGCATATCTTTTATGATACCAAGACTGATGATGATGTTGGACCATGCATACAAAATGCTCCTCTAGGACAAAACTTACTTGGTGTTGTTGAGGTTTCGGATATATTTATTAGGAGCGATAGTAATGTCCATATTGTAAATGCAACTAGGTGATCAGTTTAACATTTTGGTATAAATGTTAGAGTTTATTTATTGATGCTCTACTAATATAAATTATTGTTCAACATGTTATATTGGTTAATGTTCATTTACATTGCAGATTATGATAGCACCGAAATGCCATCTAGCTTTCATCCCTATCCCTCGACAGGCTATGCGGAGCTCAGCATCTGAGCCACTACCGACATATACTTCATTCACCTTCACATCAGCTACTTAGGCACCACCGGCATCTACTCCATCAGCATCTGAGCCTCCACCATCAGCCACATCTTTGACACATGCTCCACCCACCAATGAGTCTCCACTGGCATCCACATCGCACGATCCTATGACCAATGAGAGTATATTTTTATTGTATCAATTATTTATTTATTTAAATTTTTATATAGTTATTATATACTCTTATATATTTGTATAATATATTGTTATTGTAGGTGCATCATCCAGTAGGATATTTCATTATCCCACGCACATGCCACATGTGTGGAACCGCCAACATCAGATTATGGTGGAGTACGATTAGAAGGGGAGGCCAGTTGGAGAGGTCGCGCTGGAGATGCATTTCTTTTTTGGAGTGGTTGTGAGGCGATCCGACATCATTTCAATACTACTTATAGACTAGCGATTGATGGACGGTGGTGTCAAGGACCAGATGTGAGAGGAGATATGGGTAAGTATATCTTAATTATATTTATGCATTTGATATATTTACACTATGTTTGATTAAAATAATTTCGTAATTGACTTCTAATAATTTTATGCAGAGGAGGCATGATTTTTCAGATCACGAGAGGGCTCGAGATGCCCGATTGAAGAAGATTGGAGAGTTGTATCGAAATTATAAGATCAAGCTCCATAGAGGATGGCTCGAGCACCGATGGAACACTCCGAAAAAGCTTATTCCTTAAATACAGGACTGTCCCCCGAGTCAGTGAGAGGGGATGGTTAGACATTAGAGGAGTCAGAAGTTTTAGGTTTAATTTCTAACTTTTAAATTTTTTAATATACTTAAAATTATATTTAAATACTTTTTAAATACTTATTATTTAAATACTTATGATTTAAATATTTTTTAGACTGTCTTCCATCAGAATCGAGAGAATCAGGTGGCTCAGAAGAACACGCACACTCTCGACCGTGAGTCTATGGCCAGTCGTGTGCATAAAAAGATAATAAATTTTGAATCTTAGTTTATAAATTAAATTGATATTTTTTTTAATATTTCTAATAAGTTGATCCATTGTTATAACTGATGAGAGAGGGGATGATGTCCATCCTTAGTGCCATCTTCTGATTCAGTCATACGGACAAGAAGGGTAGGCCGATGAACATCATGATTGAAAGAATTTTTTTAAATAATAAATAGATTAGTATGATTGGTATTATAGCATTTTTATAATATTTTATTTAAATTTATAATTATAAGAGTAGTTAAATGCACTCATGAGTGAAGGCCCGGACACCTCTGGCCCTGATGACTATCTATTTAAGATCTTAGGGCTTGAGCACTCTAGGAGGATTCGATACAAGCCCGAACATATGCCAACAAACTACCGATCTAAGGTGAGCATCTCTTCACATGCTTCCAGGATCGTCAGTCGAGAATATCTTGAGGAGGCGTTAGTGCCGGCAGCTTCGACTATGGAGTGGGCTGCTCAGGCTATAGAGCGAGCTATTCAGGCTAAAGAGCGCATATCTCAGCTACAGAGCGTCGTAACCGCTATGGTAATAAGGCTCTCTATATGTTTTAGAGCTAACTTCATGGGCCTTAAGGATCTGTTGGCCAGCGCTTCAGTTCCAGTCCCTATAGCTCCAGCTCTAGCTCCTCTAGCTTATGCTCCATCTCCTCCCCATGATAATGATTTAGATTTAGATGTAGACTTTTGATATATTTTTTTAAAAAATATTATAATAAATTTTATTTAGTAATAAAATTTGAGTATTTCACATATATTCTTATGTTATTTTAGATATATTCTTATGTTATATATTGAACTGTATTTATCTGATTAAAAAATTAAAAAATTAAAAATTATATTTTTTTATAATTCAAAATCTACGATAGCAGTTGACAATTACTGTCGTAGGCATTCCAACCGCTACCGTAGGTTTCATGCTAACTGTTGCATTAGATCTATTGCAGCGGTTACTTAATCGCTGTCATAGAAGCTATGGCAGTTATTATGTAACCATTGCCATAGTCAAGCTATGACAGTGGTTAATCAACCGCTGCCATGGATTAGCTATGGAAGCGGTTATTAGTTATGACAGTGGTTATATAATTGCTGCTATACACGACATATGGTAACGATTACTATAACAGCTGCAAAAATCATTGTCATAAAACTACGGCGATGGCCATAGTGGCAACGGTTAAGTAACCGCTGCCATAGCTTATGACAGTAATTTTTTGAACTACAACAGCAGTTTCGAACCACTACCGTAATTCTTTATTGTAGTAGTGACTTTCATGACTTTTATTACTAATGATTGTTATTAGATCAATGTCACCTATTATTTGACAATGAAATAATATAATCATTTGTCTATCGTTTTGATTCCTCGTAATTTTGATTTTTTGGTAACAGAAACCAAATTTGACCTTCCTTTCTATGATTTAGCTGGGAAGGTAAATGAACTTTACATTCTATATAACTAGAAATATGACCATGCTTCACGACCAGATGCATCTGATTCAGATTTCAAATGACCAATAAATTTTCCACACATATGAAAAGAAATTTCTTTCTCACAAAATTCCTGGTGTACAATAATTATCTTTACTAAATTCTAGCAAACCATCTCTTCAAGATGATTTTTAACTTGTTCCAAAACATAACATGTTTCTTCTCATTTTAAAGTGCTGATTTTTTGCAAAGTAGTTTCATACTTTCATAGAACTGAAGTACAAAATTGAAGCTTGCTTTTTATGTAACGAATCAAGCAGTTGTGCCTTTTGATTTGTGCACCAAACTGGATATTTCAATAAACTCTTTAGCGGGCATGAAATTATTCATGCATTTGAGACTGTTAATAAACCAACAGCTACGGTACTTCTCAGAAAACCAACTGCAGACTTTATTATGAGAACTTGCATCCCTGACTGGTGATCAAATCCAGTTTGCAGATTGTGTGAAACTGACCACAAAATCTGAATACTCCATTGCTACCTTAAACAATCGTGACAACCCTAAAAGCCCATCGCCGGTCCTTTATTGTGATGAATTGACCACAATGCTATAAATCAGCAGCCACAGGATGCAGTGGTTTGATGGTGATTTATGCTCTCAAATGTAAAGGAGAGCTTCCATAGCAGTCATTTTAACGAATAATCCAACAAGGCAAGGCAAATGTCTGGATTCTCACTTGAGATCGGGCGGCATCGGCGATGCGACTTGCTTCTATCATAGAACATCGGCTACGGTGACTTAAATTGCAAGAGAAGGCAGTAGTTGGATTTGAATTGGTCTCGAGGATGCATTCCAAATACCTTGCCAAGCTGGGAGTCATGCCTGGATCATCTATCCTTCTTATTCAACCTTAACCATACTTTCAATTTGAATCAATTCTGCTCTCATCAAATCTTGATTCTTAATATTTCATAACAAATTCTTCAAAAAATATGGTAACAACTAATTGTTGAAATTCAAGAAGACAACATGTTACTATAAAATTCTAACAAATGGATCATCTGATGATTTGCTTGTTCATTTCTTCCAAGTTTTATGAGTCAGGTTGATCTGATTCTTTTGTTGACTCAACAAAATGGATGGTCTTATAGATTCTTGTATATTTATAAAGAAGCCAATGGTACTGCTGACTGGATGGCATGCGAACCATACTAGAGGATTCCTCTTATTGAATTTTGTAATATTTTATTTTCTAATTTTCATGGATATATTTCTTCACCGTTAATTTAAATTCATCCGATGTACCCAAAAATAAGAAAAGTCAACATGATGTAAATCTTTACGTCACAAACTCGGGTGATTAAGTCAATGAGATCTTAGCCACTGGTGGCTTCCGAGGTGCTGCGCTGAAGCTACGTCACAGTCGAGAGTAGAAATGCAGGTTTGTGGGGCAAAAGCCCAATAACTGCAAGATGTCCGCGAGAGTCTGGATCTTGGTCAATGAGTAGAACATGTTTCTAGCTCGTTGGGCTAATTATGTATTCAAAGCCATTGATTGGATTTTAACAACTGTTTCGATCTGAGTAGAGAGGGGCATTAATTGTTTTATTACTTGGGCTGATGGAAACTAATATCTCAGTTGAAATTATATCGATATATTGATAAAGATTGTACGGTTTCATATCTATTTTTTAGTAATTAAATATTTATAATCATTGCTATTCTCATTTTTACTATATTAGCTGTGTGATATCACCATGAGATTACAAAATATCTTGGCTTTCTTCAATATTTCCGAACTTCATGTTTGATCTTTCGATTTTAAAAATCTTGGTTTTGACTTGAACTATGTGGATTTTGTAGATCACAAACAGAGTTGTGAATGTGGTGACTCCACCTAATATCGTTTCAGCTTGGATCATGGAGCCAAATTCATTAAAATATTTGCCTGAGCTTATCCCACTTACGTCGCATTAATGTCATGGTTAACAATTTAATTATAATTTTGATTGGTTCCTGTTAGTCCAAACAAAAGCTAGTGAAGCATTTTTTTAAAAGGAATTGCTGCCACTAGTAACTCTGAAATTGGCCTGTCAAGTGGCAGTTGGAGAAATTCTGAGCTCATCCATCCCTACTAATTTCTAGTGACTTGAATATTATCTCGGTGGTTCGGTTGGGAGTTTGAGTCCCGAGAGTTGTTTATACCCTAATATCTCTATCTACAAAAATTTCTCCTGATAAATATCCAGGTTTCGTGATTAGGGACAGTCCTGGCATCTCTAACCTTAGTCACATGCATTATTTGCTCATGAATGATATAAAGTTTGATTCGATCAAAGAGAAGGACTCAACCCACTCAATTCATATTTTTTTAAAAAAATTAAAAATTTATGCAAGTAGGATATGTACATAATCTCAATTCAAGTTTTCAGCTCATCCATCTCTACTATTATCGTGCAATTTCTAGTGACTTGAGTTATTATCTCTAATTTAAATAAGAGGTTGGGAGTTTGAGCCTTGAGAGTTGTTTATATCTCAATATTTCTAGCTATGAAAATTTCTTCAAAAAAAATTTATGTTTCGTGATTTGAGCCAGCCCTAGCCTCTCTAACCTTAGTGATATGAATCATCTATGCTTGGGACCGGTGACTTGCATCTCTCTGAAATTTTGACATATTAATCATCAATTAAAAAAAAAAAATAAATTTTTTTTTTAATAATTTCATATATCATCTTTTCATTTTAGATGATAATTTTAAGTTTAATTTCTTTTTTTACTACTGGATGGACTACTTCTATTTCCACTCTCATTTTCTTGAAAGAGTTTGTACTTTAGTAATGAAAAAATTAAATTAAAAGTTATTCTTAAGCATGAATATATCAATTAAAAATAGTCATTAGTTGAAAAATAAAGATTATTTATGAACTTTCATTTGACACAACTTTTTTTTTAAAAAAAAAATGATTATTTTAAAATTGGATTCAAAAAAGAGGACTCACGTCCTAGAATCCTTCCACTACCAAAAGAAGAAATAAAGGAGAAGCAACCGCCAAAAAGGGTTTAGTGCGTTATGTTCTATCATAAATTTAAAAATGCTAAAACCTTGCCTTGTGCTAGCAAAACAACAAAGTCCATGAGTCGCTATCAACTGAGATACCAATCTCAATTTATTTCTGCCATATTATTCATTAGTATTTTTGGGCCCACATACCCTCGGACCGAAGGTCGTAATTGGAGTGTTGGAAATACCTACGTTATTCAGCTGAAAGATAAGGTCAAGCTGGCCCACCCTCGGCCCTAATTAGAACATTTGCTCATCCAGCACTCCAACATATTTTTGAGCTTATAATATATTAAGTTAATAATAGCACTGGCTATGGTTTTAAACTGTAAATTTGATAGTCGATAGCTTCTGTCTGAGTTGCACCTTGATTGGATTCTTGCCATGCCTTACTCCATTCACAAACAAAGAAATATTTAACCTAATAATATCTTTTTTTATGGTTCCTATAAAATATATAGTCAATGAATCTTGGAGATTTCGTAGTCATCTTTTATAATAGTAGTTGAGATATTTTAACTATTAAAAAGCACATCGACGTGCAAAACTTTGTGATCATTATCTCAAAAAATTTGAGTATAATTCACATATTATCAACGATTGATACATAATTGGCTGTCATATTGTAAATTAAATAAGGTTTGACCGACTCTACCTGTGGAATCTATTATTAAGCCAACCACAACAATAAACATTAATCAGCGAATGATACCCACATTAAAAAAAATAAATAAATGTGGGGCCAAATCTTGAGAAATTATATTCTACGTGTGCACGGCACGCGGCCAATCGCGTGCATGGTATACAATTTCTTTCTAAGCTCAACCTGGCATAAAATGCAAACATTTGTTGGACCCGCTTAGACCACTAATTAAAGCACATTCTATCAGCCATCAATGGAACAAAGCACCAACCCATCCCTAGCCAAACTCACCATCCGCACTCCACCACCGAGTCTCGACAGAAAAAGAAGCCATATTGTAACTTAGATTCTATGTCACAAATATTGTCCTCCAACTGCCATTATTTATCATAATTCATTAATCATCATCTAATCTCAGATGGATGGCTATGATTGAATCAGCCCATCCATCAAGTGGAACGAACCAGTGGCTGTGGCCTACCTTCCGCTTTGCCTTTCTTGCAATGTTAAACCACCGATTACCACGCTCTTTACGTAAGCATATGTGCTCTTCTAACCGCTGGCTTCCGAGTCCCTACAAATACTTCCAATTTCTCATCTCTGGGGCGTCGGCAAAGCGGTTTGGTTAACCGGCGGCTTCTCCTAAAAAAACTCCCGAGTCCCAACCACTTTCCAAATGATTCCGAGTTTCTATTTAGAGGAGTAGAGAAACCCACTTTGGTTTCCATATCGGCCATGGTGGATTCGGTGGGGGATGTTGAGGAAAAGAGCGATTTTTACGCATTTTTTGGTGGGTTTTAGAGTGATTGGTCTGCTTTGCGGTTGATTGGGGATTGTTCGATTGGATTGGAATTGGGTTTTGATGGCATTTTGATGTGGGTTTGAAGGGTTTGTCCTGGGGATTCATTTCTTGGAGTGATGGAGCCTCCGAAGGGGTTCTGGGCAACTCTTTGGAGGTTTCTTCGCTTCTTGCCCTACTTCCTTGGGCTGCTGCTTCTGGGCATCATTAAAGGTCGGTTCTTTAACCCTTTCTTCTCCTTCTTCTTCTTCTTTTGTTTGGTGTTTGTTGTTAGGTTTAATTCTTCTTGTAGTATATGGATTGGGCGAAGTTATTTTCCTGTTAGAGATTCCAGGATTGTGCGGCCGTTTTTCTTCAGAAAGTTTCCAGCTTTCAAATTGGTTTGCTAGGTTGAAACACACAGACACAAAAGAAGGAGAACAAGAAGATTACACTGTGGTTTAAAAAGACTTGCGATTAAGGCTTTGGAGTGGTTTTGTCGGGTGAATTATACTGACATGGAAATCTTGACTTCACTACTGAGTTTCAAGTCTTAGTCTGATCTTGGGTTTTGAACTCATCTTTGGAGTATAAGTTTATCTTGTGTTGGTTGCAGAGGTGGCAGATTCATTTGCGCTTCTACCAGCTCCAAATTTAGAGTTTCTCGTGCTACTAGTTATTAAGATTTTGTTGGGTACTAACTGATCCAAAAGCTAGCTAGGGAATTTGAATGGACCCATATTTGGACTAGGATTTCATGCATGAGTATGAAACATTGATTTTGTTTTAATTATGGATAGATCTTTAGAGCTTATACTACGGTTGCTTTGGAGTACTTAGGTTGACTGGTACTATTATTTAAGGGTTCTAATAATTGTTCGACTAGGGTGACAACCTGGTCTCTAAACAATCTAATATCGGTCAGATCATCTGGGGTACTTAGGTTGACTAGTACTACTATTAAAGGTCCTAATCAAATTCACGTTTCTTCTTGCTTTGTCACATGTGGCTCTTTCTCTTTGTTTTTCTGTATTTTAATTTCCCTTCATGACTTGCCACTTATTTTCTATGGGTACCAAAATACTACATAATTCTTTTCTTCCTTTTTTGTTCCTTGCCTATGTCTCCATGCCCCTATTTCCTCTCCTTGTTAGCCACATGATTAGTATTGAATATTTCCAGGTCACAGGAAATATTGATACTCATTTACATGCAGGATGTAATCATTTCTTCACTTTTCATCTTCAGGTGCTCTGCTTTTCCCATTAATATGTCTTATCATGACAATTGGAAATTCTGCAATCATTTTGGGTCTCTGGCCAGCACATGCAATCTGGACTTATTACTGTATAGCAAGGTGATACATATCGATATCTGTTCACAGTTCTTTGGTCTCTTGGTTTGTTGTCTGTATTGTTTATGGCATGTTAATTGTTTTCCCTGGTTTTTTTTCAAGGCAGAAGCAAACAGTTAGGACCTGTCCTAAAGCTTGTCCTTGGCACTGGTATATCAGTCATCTTAGTGTTGTGGCCATTGGCTGGCATCTCAGGAAGTATCTTGGTGGGTTCTGGGTATGGCTTCTTCGCACCAGTACTTGCTACTTTTGATGCTGTTGGAGAAGGAAAGACAAATGAGTTTATCCATTGTTTTGTGGTATGTTTTATGTGTTACTTTTAGAATTAATTTGGATAGTCTTCACGTATATTCTCTTTTAGAATTTCTCCGAATTTTGAGGTACTAAAAAATGTAGGATGGAACATGGAGTACGATTAAAGGATGCTTTACAGTGGTCAGGGACTTGAAAGATGTGTGTTTTCACTCTTATTTCTCAATTATGGATGACCTCCGTCTGCATGATCCTCCAGATGGGAAACCATATGAGATCAGGTCTGACATTTGATCTTTCTACCCTTAGTTTGTCCTCTGTGTATTCTAATTTTTCGGTTGTTGTGCAATCTCTTGAACAGCTCTAAGTAAAACAAAAAGCGGGGAATAGAGAAAAAGAAAGAAAATAGATGATGTAACTTCAAATCAACATGCATCCAATTCTGTGCTTTTGACCTATTCTTAATTTTGAAAATTGATCCATGTTTGTTCTAACCCAAGGAAAAAGCTTAAGGAAAATGCATTTAGGTTCAAGACACACATATAAATGCACAGACAAACACAAATGACATAGGTGCCATCATGTATATGACACAGTTTATTTGTGGTAGTGTCATGCAATAACTTTTGAAATAACAGAAGGTAGACTTGGTGTTGCATGCAAGACTAATGAGGACTGTTTGAGGGAATTTATTTTCTATTAAATTTAAGACTTCTTGTAGGTTTAGGTAAAAATGACCAGTGGTGATTTGGTTGATTTAGTTGCATTTGGTCGTGCAGCTTAGTATACTCCTTTAACTCTTTCTATTGTCCTTTTATGGATTTAAATTTTCATTAGCTGGATATTGCATTTTTAAGTGTAAATTTACCTTTAGAATGAATATTTTTTCAGTAGAAAAGAATAATTAAATTAGCATGGTAGGGATGATATGGGAATATGCTTGGTCCAGAATTTCCCTACGTCCATGCAAGGTGTCTGTATCTTTGAAAAACAATGAATGTAGGAAAATGTGTTTACCAACAATAGTAATTTATCTTGTATGTACCATTATATTTCTCATGAAACTTGTGGTTTAGCTATAGCCCTTAACCTTTGTTACAAAAGATCCTACATAGGTTGACACCATGATCTTGTTTATTACTGAATAAAAAATGCCTTATATTTTGAACAATTTTTCTTATTCTATTATAATATCAAATATTGATTCTTTCATCATTTTCCCTAGTGGATTTGCTTTCATCTACCTTATTCACCATCAAGAACATGTTGTGGTTTCAAAAACCACCGAAAAGGGGTGCCATCGATACCATACCATTCTAGATGGAATTGGCATAAGTACTTGTGCTGGGATGCTGAAACAGTTCTACCCAAGGTCCGCAGAGCCAAAACCAGGACCCGTGCAAGCCGGCCGGTAGTACAAGTCGGTATGGATCTGTATCGGACCGGACCAACGTAAACCAACATAGAAGAGAAGAAAGGAACCGAGGAGGAAAAGAGAGAAAAAGAGGAGAGGAAGGGAAGGGGAGGGAGGGAGAGTTGTTAGAAACTAGGGTTGATTTTGCACAGCAGAAATTAAAAATTTTCAGATCATGAATGCAGCAAATAAATAAAATTTCAGATCGTGAAAGATGCGGGATCTCTTCTCGAATCAACCTCGAATCCTTTATAGTTGCTAAGATTAAGATTAATGAAAATAAGATAATGTCTTCACCTTTGTACGGGTAGTTCTTTATCGTAATTTGATGATCGTGGATGTCTTCACGGTTCCTAGAAGCCACACAAGCGTCTGGCTTCTACAATTATCCACACGAAGTCATCATCTGATCAAAGTATCCAATCTCACCGAGGTGCTAGCTCCTTTGCAGAGATCCTCTTTGATGATGGATTTATTTTTCTCTTTGCTAAAAATTCTTCTTAAGGATTTCAACCTTTCTTCTTCGTAGATCATGCTCTGCACACGAGCGGATGAGGAACCTTTCCTCATCCTTTCTTGATTTCTTGAGAAATTAGCACCTCAGCCTTCTTGATTTTCTTCTTAAGAAAATTCAGCATAATCTCCCTCTTTTCTTTCTCCCTTCGTCAAGAACTTTTCTTTCCATAACACTTCTTTGGGTGCTAGCCTTCTCAGGGCTTGAATCCTTTTGACCATCCAACTCTTGGGCGCTTAGGCTTGAGGTGTGAAGTACCCAAGGAGATGTAAGGAGGGGGTGTGAGGCATGAAAAATTTTGTGGCGAGATCTCTTAGAGGCACTGATATCAGGAGGTGTCCAATTTCTTGCATGAAACTCTTTCACGTTCTTATCCCTATTAGTGGGAAGGGCATTGGGATATATGGGGTGCACAAACTCCATCTTAGATTAGGACTCCAACTTGACATCAACCTTTGACCAAATCAAAACCATGTGGCACTAAGAGTCCTATCAAGACAAAATTCCTTTAGGGCTCATTCTTTTGTGGGTAAATGTCATGGGAAAGTTGGTCTACTTTTCTATTGACCAATTTATCCATGTTCTCACATTTTTCAAAATGGAAAGTTACTTTCCCATGGGTAGCATTTACCCATGAAATGAGGAAAAGTTTTACCCATCTAGGGGGTGGCTAAATCATTTTCCCATGAGCCAGTAAAGTAGGCATTTAATTTTATACCTAAAATATCCTATCCTCATTTCCAATATCTCCATCAATTAATGCTCAATAATTCAGCCATCTACTTTCTTCAAATCTAAAAGGCATAAGGGATATTATAAAAAATATGAATAAATTTTAACAACTTACCCAGGAAAGTAATAATATAAAAGAATATGGGTAACAGATTTCGGAGCAACTTGCCCATGCATAAAAAAATATAGATAAATTATTTTTCTATCTAAATGTTATCTGAAAAATATTTACTTAGAAAAATGTAGATTCTCAGGTACCTACAAAAGAACGACCCCTTAGGGCGTCCTAACTCTTGAACGCATGCCAAAGAAGAAATCAGAATGAATTAAATATGGGGCACCAACATGAGAAGAGGAGTCCTTCTGTAGGTTAATCATCTTTTATGGATAGAGTCCCAAGCAGTTTGGACTTTGACCAAATCAAAAATCCTTATTTCATAAGGAGTCCAATTGCCCTTGGGTTTGATCAAGTCAACTCTTTGACATGTCAAATTAAATCCAACAACTGATCAAACACAACCTTTTTGTGTGTGACTCCATAGGTTCTATTATGTCTGATAGTGAGGAATAATGTAATCTCTATCAATAATATCATTGAAACTTCTTTCAATAGATTGAAATAATTTTAACTTACCCAATGAGAATTATTAACCATCAAAATAATTCTCACGAGTCTCACAATCGACCAGTGATGCCTAGCAATATATGGTGGCATTCCAGCAAAATGGAATGGATAAATCTCTAGATGCAGTTATTGTATGATATAGTCATTTTATCGTGAGTCCTGATAAGATGGAGGTTATGGAATTTCTCATCAAATCCCATCATTTATCATATATCAAATTTGTTTGACTCGAGTTCCTGACGTAAAAATGGTGGAAACCTTTTTCCACCATTCATACCGTCCTAACCAAGGTCTTCTAAACTTAGTCTCATAAATCACATAGGATAAACTCTCTTATCTACCAAGGACGATAGACTCTATATAAGTGCATATCATATTCCTATAATGAAACTACTGTAGGCAATATACATCGCAAGGATCCATATGGCTAGAAGATCAAGTGTATGTGCAGTCAAACTACAATAATCTCATTGTGAATAGTTGAGGCACCGCAGGTCAAAGGACTAAAGGAAATCGAGCAGGGTTTTTAGCATGCATTTTCGAAACTTTTTGAAATTAAAGCCGCGTAAAAATTAATCAAATATTAATCTACCGCATGCATTGATTTAATCAATTTAAATCCTACTCAGGATCTAGACATGCTAATATGTAATTTGAAATTTAAACGTGATTGATCAGCAAATCGAATCTGCTAACCAATACAAGTTCAGAACTTGATACCTGTGCGCGGATAGCTGATCTCCGTAATCTGAATCACCAGAATAAGTTGTGGTGTCACGCTGCAGTCGCACACTCATCCGGCCTCTATGGTTGGTCCACACGGAGCTTCTGGTCCCGATCAACTCTACTGGAGTGTTAGCTCCTCGTCGGGGCCTTCGACGGCTGATCGCGATCGATCCAATTGATCGTCTTTTTTCTGATCTCCCGGACACTTCAGAAAATTAGAACACTGAGTATGGAGGATGACGAGTCGGTGTCTGAAGTTTGATGACGATCGGGTACTCACAACACTCAATCTCTCCATCCGAATCCAGGGACCCAGTTCTAGGGTTTCACTCACCCAGAAAATTCTGATGTGCTGAAAAACCTCTCACGGCCTCTTTCTTTGGAGTTTTCCCGTGAAGCAAATTTTCACGGGTCAAGGACTCCCTTCTACCATTACACACTCTCAAAAACAAGTGAGAGAAAGGGCGCAAGAGAACTTTTCTCTTACGTAGGAATTTTCTCACCCCCCCCGGTAAGTGTGCCCACCTTTTCTCTCTAAGAAATGCATCCGACACTCCTCTGGTATCCTTCACGCACGCACAAAAAAATCACATTTTTATTGGCGTATATTTGATGGTTCAACCAAGTGGGAAGGATAAGGTATGGAGGTTGAACTTGTTTCAACCTCCTTACAAAATTTGAATTCAAATTCAAACAAATCCGTTTCCAATGCTTATTCCAGAGGATGATGAGCAGGACTCTCCTTCTGCTCACCCTTAATCTGAAATCGCCCAAAAAAATGTGCGACAAAAAATAGGTAGGCATGGAGAATAGATAAGGAAGAGATTAGATTTTTCAAATTTCAAACCAAGTTGAATTCAAAATTCAACTTAGTTTGAACTGGTCCAACCCTTGGACCAGGTCAAAGGTAGAAGAGAGGAAGGGCGCACATTCATTTCTGCGTGAGAAATCTCATGCGAAAATCAGAGGGCGTGGGTCAAGGTAGAAAAGTCAAATATGGTGGGCGCTAGGAAGAATTTAAATTCAAATCTCATTTGACTTTGTCCTAATTGGTTTCAACCAAACCAATTAATTTAATTCAATTAGACTAGGTTTAATCCAACCAAATTAGGCTTAATTCAAATCAATAAATTTAATCAAATTAAAAATTAATTAGATCCAGGTCTTGATCAAATTAGGATCGAATTTTTCTTAGCGATAAGGTCATCTCATGACCTAATCGGGTCAAACCCGATCGAATCAAATTCAATTGGACTTGATCAAATCTTCATCGCTCAATCAAATTGAGCTAATCAGCAATCAAATTGCTAATTAATCCTCCAAAAATATTAGAGTCCCAATCGGATGGATTACCGGGCAATAGAGTCCCATCAATATGAAACTCCTGAAGAGTTCCAATTCAGTGAGACTCTTGAATCTAGCATCCTAAACGAATGGATCTCGAGATCATAGAGTCCTAGACCAGTGGGACTCTTGATCAGAGAGTTCCAGATATGTAGGACTCAGAATCCCAGTCCATCAGACCTCTTGGTCACAAAGTCCCAGTCCAATGGGACTTTCGACCATAGAGTTCCAAGTCATCAGGACTCTCGTTCAGAGTCCTAAACATGAAGGACTCAGTCCCAGTCGAGTGGGACTCTTGGTCACAGTCTTAGTCCAGTGGGACTCTTGACCATAGAGTCCTAGGTCATCGAGACTCAATATCAGCCATCAGATCAAGTAGAAACTCCTATTGTGTGTGATCCCATAGGTTTGAATCCTTAGCCAGTAGCACAGGAATCAATTTTCTGTACCAATCGATGTGTCCATCTAGCAATGGTACTCGACGTCCGGATAGATCGAAAAGTCGTAATGGAACAATGATGAACCTGTGGTATATGGTTACCGTATAATTCATCCCCTTGACTTCGATGCTCAAAGGACGATCTAGGATTTATTGTCAATCCTAAAATTCATCCATAGTGTATTTCAAAATTTAGCGTCCATCATATGGACTATCCCGGTCGAGAATCTGCTAAATTGAAATACAGCGATGCACTTGCTCCAACACTTGAAAGGGTCAATTCCATTTTGACTCATACCGACAAGTCAAGTACTTGACTAAACCCAGTAGCCTTCCGTCAGTAAATTAGAAATTCAGATAGTCCGATACCTAAGTGTAGTGAGTTGTTTGCAGATCACCATAGTGATCTCAGGTCTAAGGGACACTTATATCCATATCCGTTGCGAGTAACTCTTGACAGTAGAGAGCTTCGCAGTTGGATCACGTTCAGTGAAATGTATTCCTACACTTCACCTGCATGTCATAACAGTATCTTTATACTTTTTGGTTAAGAGGACAACCAACACTTATGGCACGCAATGACCTACACTCGATACGTTGTCGTTCTGGGTAACAACGAATCATTTGGTTGCGAACACGTTTGAGGACTAAACGACAAATTTTTCTTTGTCGAGTCTAAATAGTCGTAAGGACTTCATCACAGAAGAGTGCATTTATCAGACCTAGGTCCAAGCTTTTTCGGCTGCAAACGTTTAACATAAGCCCGACATCCGCAAACCCTAAAGTGAGAGAGTTTCGGCTTACACCCAGTCCATATCTCATATGGAGTCTTTGCAACAAACTTGCTCGGAACATTATTCAAAATAAAATAAACAGTTTCTAGTGTATAACCTCAAAATGAAATCGACAGACTTGTAAACCCTATCATGGACCGAACCATATCCAACAGGGTTCGATTCCTCCTTTCAGATACACCATTATACTGTGGTGTTCCAAGAGGGGTTTATTGTGAGACAATCTCATTCTCTCCTAGATATGTCAAAAACTTGTTGGAAAGGTATTCACCTCTTCGGTTAGATCGAAGAGTTTTAATACTCTTCCCAAATTGTTTTTCTACCTCATTTCGATATCGTTTGAACATTTCAAACGAATCGGATTTATTCTTCATAAGATAAACGTACCGATACCTAGATAGGTTGTCAGTAAATGTAATGAAGTAATAAAACCCACCTCTGGCACATGTATTTATAGGTCCACATACATCAGTATGTGCTAGACCTAGAAGCTCAGTGGCCCGCTCACCCTTTCCAGTAAAAGGTGATTTGGTCATCTTACCAAGAAGACAGGATTCACAAATATTCAATGATTTACAATCATCAATGTCAAGGATACGCTCCTTGACTAACCTGTTAATCCTATTCTTGTTTATATGACCAAGCCTACAGTGCCAAAGATAAGCATGAGTGACATTATCTAGTTTTGGTCGTTTATTCGACGTGTACATTACACTAATAGGCTGTGATAAAATATAAATATCATTTCTTAATTGTCCTTGCATTATTGTGACATCATTCATAATGATGTCGTAATAATGTCCCTTTATTGATAAACTATAACTATCTTGGGCCAAAAGCCTAATGGATATTATGTTCATCATAAAAGATGGACAATAGTGATAGTCACTTAAAATGACACTATTAGTTTTGAAAAATAGTTCAAGAGTTCCCAAGTTAGGACTGGAACTTGACTTCCATCCCCAACATTAAGAAATCTGTCACCATTCTTAAATTTTCTACCTATTGGAGTCCATGCAATGAATTGCATATATGAATCGGACTTCCGGTATCTAATAGCCAGGTAGATGTATCACATACGGAGAAATTGCAAGGTGTTGTCATATAACAGCCTTGACCAGCAATCACTTGCTGATTTCTACTATTCAGTCTATTTGGGTCAAGAGGACCATTCCTCTCTGGGTCCGTGAAATTAGGGTTAACACTAGACTCCTCGTTCTTAGGTCCTAAATGCTTGTCACTGATCAATAGTGAATGGAGCGGACTTACAATAGCCATTCTATTTTATCTGAAAGAAAAATATGAAATCTTATTAGTACTCGAATTAATTAATCATAAAGACTTGGACTTTAGTCTAAAGGTTCTCCCACTATTTTTAACGAATTGGTAGCCTCTACCTCCAATTTGAGAAATTACACTAACTTTTTAGTGGGTACTGGAACCCACATAGACTATAAATGGGCCCGAAGAAAGCTTTGGCTAACCCGCGTGCATCTACAGGTAGGTTCACATCTAATTGTTTCTCCAAACAATTCCCAGTAATTAGGTTTTGCCCCAGAAGTCAAATCAGTAGGCTTTGGCCTCCACTGAAACAGTCCGGCTAGGTCCAATCATTAACATGATCGAGTTCGGTGCATCAAACCAATAATGATCAGGCCCGAGGAAAGCTCTAGCTAACCTGATTACCATTAAGAGAGTGCGACCTAATCATCATATGATAGATAGCAATTTTAATATCCAGATGAACATCAGGTGTAAGGCACTTTCAATGTCCATCCAGATTGGACTCATTACTATTCACCTTAATGGGAGGCTATGACTCAGTTATCTCCATAACTTAGTCATTTTAAGGACTTAATAATTTAGAAGATTTAGGTTACATGTGATTTTAGAAAGTAAGGACAGAGACCAATTTCTTTCACTGACTTCATCAAGTCAAACCCTCCCACTGACTTCAACAAGTCAATAGGTCAGGACTAGGATCAATTTAAGTCCATGGGCACCTAATACAATCTTACTGATTGAAATCAGTCAAACTGATTCCTAATGACATGGGTCAGTCTAAATCACTAAGTGATCTAATCAAATCTCAATCGACCATGTCAGCCAGGTAAGTGAGATCAGTGAAAGGGATATGCCATTAACTCGTCAAAGATCAAATCAGTGCTAGTAGCTCCCAATTAAAATCCACTCATCTAGACTGCCAAACTTACCTTAGACACCAATCGGTTAATTAGGTTTAATCTGATCAATCTAGTAATTTCGGACTAGACTGCTTAGTTATGAATTAAGTCCATCTTGGTCTCGTTAAAGACATGGGCTCATTCAATTACAACTATTGAAGTTGAGTTTAGAGTGTCCTTGACCTAATCTAATTCAACACTTGGTTAGATTTGATCAATAACTCTAGATTAATCCATTCTTTAACTAACCTTAGGTCTAACATAATTAATGGACTTAATTCATCTAACCCTTTAACCTACAGTCTTATGATTTTGTCTTAGGATCTTAATTTACAATTCTAGAACCTAGAAGACAACACTTAATTTTTTTAATTATGTTTTTGGGCTGATGGGTCAGGGTTCGGCATTTCGAAAATAGTTTTCAAATTTTGAAAGATTTTCATTTTTTTTATTTTTCAAATGGGTCGACTCATTTCAGAAATGGGTCGGCTCATTTCTCAAACAGCAACCAATTGCTAGTTTTAAACAGAAAACAAAACATAATGAAAATTAAACTATGAATCAACTTTTTAGATTTAATCTAAAATACATTTATATTTAATTTTTTAATTAAAATAATTTTAATTATTAAAATTCTTTCACTGCTCATCTTAATGAATGAGTTCACGGTGGCACTCCTACCGCCATAAGGGATCCCCACTGAATGGAAGGAGATGTCCTTTAAATCATACTTGTCCTTTATGACCGGACGGCTTGGTGGCTCATTCATTCTCGATTACTAAGTTATCTAGATTAAGCATATCAAATATACTAACATTTAATTTATAATTACATATTAGACATGTCAAGGGGTTTTTAGCATGCATTTTCGAAACTTTTTTGAAATTAAAGCAACGGAAGTAAAAATTAATCAAATATTAATCTACTGCATGCATTGATCTAATCAATTTAAATCCTACTCAGGATCTAGATATGCTAATATATAATTTGAAATTTAAATATGATTGATCAGCAAATCGAATCTACCGACCGATATAAGTTCAGAACTCGATATCTGTGTGCGGATAGCTGATCTCCGCAATCTGAATCCATCGAAATAAGTTGTGGTGTCACGCTGCAGCCGCACACTCGTTCGGCCTCTATGGTTGGTCCACACGGAGCTTCTAGTCCCAACCAGCTTCACTGGAGTGCTAGCTCCTTGTCGGAGCCTTCGATGGCTGATCGCGATCGATCCAATTGATCGCCTTCTTTCTGATCTTTCGGACACTCCAAAAAATTAGAACACTGAGTATGGAGGATGACGAGTCGGTGTCTAAAGTTTGGTGACGATCGGATACTCACAGCACTCAATCTCTCCATCCAAATCTAGAGACCGCCGGAAAATCTCTCACGCCCTTTCTCTTTGGAGTTTTCCCATGAAACAGATTTTCACGGGTCAAGGACTCTCCCTTCTACCATTACGCACTCTCAAAAACAATTTTCAGATGGGCGACTAAAGGGAAAAAAAATTAGAGAAGTGGTGTGAGAGAGAGTAAGGTTGCAAGAGAACTTTTCTCTTACGTAGGAATTTTCTCACGCCCTAGGTAAGTGCGCCCACCTTTTCTCTCTCTAAGAAATGCACCCCACACTCTCGTATCCTTCACGCACGCACAAAAAAAATCACATTTTTATTGGCGTGTATTTGATGGGAAAACCGTGTGGGAAGGATAAGGTATGGAGGTTGAACTTGTTTCAACCTCCTTACAAAATTTGAATTCAAATTCAAACAAATATGTTTCCAACGCTTATTCCAGAGGATGACGAGCAGAAGGACTCTCCTTCTGCTCACCCTCAATTTGAAATCGTCCAAAAAAATATGCGACAAAAAATAGGTAGGCTTCGATGGCTGATCGCGATCGATCCAATTGATCGCCTTCTTTCTGATCTTTCGGACACTCCAAAAAATTAGAACACTGAGTATGGAGGATGACGAGTCGGTGTCTAAAGTTTGGTGACAATCGGATACTCACAGCACTCAATCTCTCCATCCGAATCTAGAGACCGCCGGAAAACCTCTCACGCCCTTTCTCTTTGGAGTTTTCCCATGAAACAGATTTTCACGGGTCAAGGACTCTCCCTTCTACCATTACGCACTCTCAAAAACAATTTTCAGATGGGCGACTAAAGGGAAAAAAAATTAGAGAAGTGGTGTGAGAGAGAGTAAGGTTGCAAGAGAACTTTTCTCTTACGTAGGAATTTTCTCACGCCCTAGGTAAGTGCGCCCACCTTTTCTCTCTCTAAGAAATGCACCCCACACTCTCGTATCCTTCACGCACGCACAAAAAAAATCACATTTTTATTGGCGTGTATTTGATGGGAAAACCGTGTGGGAAGGATAAGGTATGGAGGTTGAACTTGTTTCAACCTCCTTACAAAATTTGAATTCAAATTCAAACAAATATGTTTCCAACGCTTATTCCAGAGGATGACGAGCAGAAGGACTCTCCTTCTGCTCACCCTCAATTTGAAATCGTCCAAAAAAATATGCGACAAAAAATAGGTAGGCGTGGAGAATAGATAAGGAAGAGATTAGATTTTTCAAATTTCAAACCAACCAAGTTGAATTCAAAATTCAACTTAGTTTGAACTGGTCCAACCCTTGGACCAAGTCAAAGGTAGAAGAGAGGAAGGGCGCACATTCATTTCTACGTGAGAAATCTTGCGGAAAAATCAAAGGAGGGCGTGGGTCAAGGTGGAAAAGTCAAATATGGTGGGCGCTAGGGAGAATTTAAATTCAAATCTTATTTTACTTTGTCCTAATTGGTTTCAACCAAACCAATTAATTTAATTCAATTAGACTAGGTTTAACCCAATCAAATTAGGCTTAATTCAAACCAATAAAATTCTAATCAAATTAAAAATTAATTAGGTCCAGGTCCTGATCAAATCAGGATCGAATCTTCCTTAGTGATGAGGTCATCTCATGACCTAATCGGGTCAAACCCGATTGAATGGAATTCAATTGGACTTGATCAAATCCTCATCGCTCAATTAAATTGAGCTAATCAGCAATCAAATTGCTAATTAATCCTCCAAAAATATTAGAGTCCCAATCGGATGGGTTACTGGGCAATAGAGTTCCATCAATATGAAACTCCTGAAGAGTTCCAATCCAATGGGACTCTTGAACCTAGCGTCCTAAACGAATGGATCTCGAGATCATAGAGTCCTAGACCAGTGGGACTCTTGATCAGAGAGTTTCAGATAAGTAGGACTCGCAGTCCCAGTCCACCAGGATTCTTGGTCACAAAGTCCCAGTCTAATGGGACTTTCGACCACAGCGTCCCAGGTCATCAGGACTCTCGTTCGGAGAGTCCCAAACACGAAGGACTCAGTCTCAGTCGAGTGGGACTCTTGGTCACAGAGTCTCAGTCCAGTGGGACTCTTGACCATAGAGTCCTAGGTCATCGAGACTCAATATCAACCATCAGATCAGGTAGAAACTCCTATTGTGTGTGACCCCATAGGTTTGAATCCTTAGCCGGTAGCACAGGAACCAATTTTCTGTATCAATCGATGTGCCCATCTAGCAATGATACCCGACGTTCGGATAGATCGAAAAGTTGCAATGCAACAATGACGAACATGTGGCATATGGTTACCATATAATTCATCCCCTTGACCTCGATGCTCAAAGGACGATCTAGGGTTTACTGTCAATTTTAAAATTCATCCACAGTGTATTTCAAAATTTAGCGTCCATCATATGGACTACCCCAGTCGAGGATTTGCTAAATTGAAATACAGCGATGCATTTGCTTCAATACTTGAAGGGGTCAATCCCATCTTCACTCACACATCGATAAGTCAAGTACTTGACTGCACCCAGTAGTCTTTCGTCACTGAATTAAAAATTCAGATAGTCCAGTACTTAAGTGCAGTGAGTTGCTTGCAGGTCACCGTGGTGATCTCAGGTCTAAGGGATACTTATACCCATTATCCTTCGCAAGCAACTCTTGACAATAGAAAGCTCCGCAGATGGATTACGTTCAATGAAATATATCCCTACACTTCACCTGTATGCCATAACAATATCTCCATACTTCTTGGTTAAGAGGACAACCAATACTTATGGCACACAACAACCTACACTCGATACGTTGCCGTCCTGGGTAACAACGAATCATTTGGTCGCGAACACGTTTGAGGATTAAACGACAAATTCTCTTTTGTCGAGTTTAAATAGTCCTAAGGACTTCATCACAGAAGAGTTCATTTCAGGAAGATGCACAAAATGATGAAAATGCCAATAGAATAATTTTATTCATTAATAATTCAAGTACATATTATATTGAGCTCAACCTTCTACAATCTAGATGATTGGCTTTAGGATACAATTTCCAATAAGGACTAGTCACACTACTGCTGCATCAAGTCACTGACCAATGGGTGGACATCTAAGTGACTTCTCGTATAGGTCATACTTGGTATCTTTATTTTCTAATAATTATCTACACTCTCGCTCCAGTATCCCCACATTGTCGACTCAAGACTCATCTATCCTAAAAAGAAAGTGATCCGTGCACCAATCTGTCTGGATCAATCACCATCTCAGTGATGATCTATCTATCAGGAGCATCTAGGAATTAATCATCAATGACACGTCTCAAATTCTCAACTCTTGAAAATATATGTCATTATCTTATTAATTCCTTGGATGATTCATGGACATATACACCACATGAATGGAATAAATAACCTAATTTTGTTAATAATAAAAACATCAAATACAAAATTATGTCCTATAATAAATATATATGTGTCAGCCTGACTGGCTTTTAGGGCATATATCTAATAAGAGCATGGTCGCAGGAGATGCTGGCGGTGGCCACAGGTGGGCCATGGGTGTGCTCGAAGGACCACCAAGGCCTCCGCCTCTTCCGCCACATCTCGATCGAGAGAGAGAGATATAGAGAGGGGGGAGGGAAAGAAAAGGAGAGAAAGTTAGCAGAGAGGCCGTGGGAGGGCCTCCAGCTGGCCGTCGTGGCTGTTGGACGGTGTAATCACGGCCCGTCACGCTGTGAGCGTGAATTAGGGATGATCACCCCTATTTCTTAGTTTTTTTTTAAAAAAAAAATTCAACCATAGTGAAGTCGGCAATAGGTTTGCTGACTTCACTATTCATTGTCGCTTTTAAAAAAAATGTGATGAAAAATCGGGGTGGTCTACCTTGTTCCGTGGCCATGGCTCCGTCTGCATATTTTCCATCACCCGATAGCCACAACGGCTACTCGGCACCCTTTACACCAGCGGCACCTTCCTCCGGTACTGTCACTTTTCTCTCTTTATCTCTTTCGATTAAACGTCCTATCGGGCGATACTGAGCCATGGAGGCTGCTGTGGCCCTCCGACGGCCTCGGCGGGCCACCATAGTCCTCCGGCGGCCTCGACAGGCCACCATAGTCCTCCGACGGCCCCCCCTCTTTCCTTCCCCACCTCTCTCTCTCTCTCTCTCTTCCTCTCTTTCCCTCTCACTCATCCAGTGTTCCGATTTGCCGCCGAACTATCCTCCTGAACCATCCAATTCAGGACGGTTCGGCAAACGCTGGTTGTACCAGTACATACCAACCATATTGGTCTGTCTTGATGCATATTGGCAATACCTTACATACCATACCAGTCAATATCGGTGTTTATACAATTTTTTGAAACATATTAGTTTCGGTATGTACCGTTGCTTGGGCTAAAACCTCAGGTGATGAACTCTCTCCCCATGCACTTAAGAGTACTCAGCCTTAAAAAGGGTATACATCCTCTATGAAGTAGTTTGTGTTGTGGATGTTATGTTGTTTGTAAACAACTTTCATTTTCCATGAGTGCTTATTTTTGGATTATAACCTTTTGATATTAAAATGATCATGTGTTCTGGTAAAAATGTAATTTTACTTCTGTTCTCTTGCAATAATATGCTAATACTGAATGGTGAAGCCTGAAGAAACAGTTAGTTTAAGTACCTAGAAAGCAGGTATCCATCCATTTCAACCTACACAATAATCTGGCTACATCTACCAACGTCTCTTGATACCCTTGAATTTGTTGAATAGAGCAACACGTATGCTGCCATTCATAAAGAGTTGCTACTATATTGAACTCTCTGTTGGTTAATATTGTCTTTGGAATTGATCATCTTCATATTGCTCTTGTATGCTTGATGTCCAAGACATGAAATTTTAACTCACCTTGGGTGGGAAAACTGCAATGGCTTTAGGTCTTGCTGGAATTGCTGGAATGGTACAGTCCCATTAGTATCATATCTGTCGAATAGGAAACCAGGTTCTAGGGTACCAGCGAGACCCCAATTCTCTCTTGAACTGGGATGTATCAACTGTTTGAATCTATATTGACCATAGGTCGCAATTTTAGCTGAGCTGTCAGGTACTCAATCTGATTCAATCCGACCTGAATGGGGTGGGTTTTACCCAATCTGATTAGAACTTGGAGTGGGTATGGGTTGTAGAAAAAATATCTAAAGCGGATTCGGATCGAGTACAAGTAATGGTATGCCCCGACCTAAACCCGACCCGATATAACCTTAATATATATTCTTCTTTCAAAATTATAATGATTTTATATTGTTTACACATACGCAATTTGATCCGACCCAACCAACCCCTCTTATCTCCTAGATCGGACACTATCTGACCCAACCTGAGACGTGTATAGGACAGGTATGGGTATGGGATTTTTAGTTGCGGAATGGGTACAAGTTTGAGCTGACCTGATCCATTGCCATCTCTAATCTCGACCAAGATTTGCGGTCTCACTACCGGATCCCATATCGGTACCATCATATTATAATGTTAATATTTGGTTCGGTATGGTATGAGATGGCATATTGAGTGTTTATGGTGCGAGACACCGTATCAGTACCAAATCAGTAAGATATGGTGTGGGGTGTACCAGACGGTTTGGCCTAGTACGGCATTCCATAGTCTCAACTATCCTAGTTGCATTCTGATGCTTGGAATGCACCTGGATGTTCACAATGTATTGGGATACATTTTTTTTTTTTTTTTAATGTTTTCTTTTTTATTCTTGTTGTTCTTGGTTGTTTTAGTCTATCCTAAGTTCCTAACCGTATCATCTGCTGCTGATATTTATTGTTTCAAAAGAAAACTGGGACAAGGTCTCATACTGAACTTAAACTCTTATTCAATGGTTTAATTACCAACATTGACACTTATCCTGGGTTAGTCTTGGGTTGATATGGTACTAGGATGAGTTGGGATGGACCAAGATGGACTAACATGGTCATCAGCAATAAGAATGAAAAAGAAAAAGGTAAAAAAAAAAATAAAAAGGCATTGCATACTAACTGCCAAACTGTAAGGATGCAACCATCCTGGTCCATTCCAACTGAAATGGTTTGAACATCCTGATTCGAGAGAGAATCGGTGTTCCATATCCATCTCAAGTGCCAGTCTCCAATCAGAATGGTGTGGTATTGACAGGACACACCAATACAATTAGGATGCAAATCCTGGGTTAGAATCATGACCAATATATTTTGGTTATGGTCATGGTGAATGTTTTATCATATTGTGAGGCTATATCTGCTTAGGTTATAATCTCCACAGCTACACGTGGTCATTATTTTGAAATTTTGAAAAAAGCCCTCCTAGATGGAGACGTAAAGGTCAAAGTTTCTGTGATCCAATAACTTGGTTCTGTCATGCTCAGTGTATGGTAAACCATGCAAGTTAAAGAAGTCCATGGATCAAACCAATCCTCCAATGAATGAGTTTGATAAGTTCAGCGAGTTTGTTGTGTCACATGCCTCAAATAAGTTATTGCAATCTGTTTATTTATGTTTACAAAAGAACGTCAGGAGCTGGGGTTTTGCTAGTTTATGTTGATGACGGCATATAAATAGTAAGGTTTAGTCTGGAATCAGTATTACAAAATATAATCTTAAAAGGATCGGCCAAACAAAAGGGCTTTTCTGCTTATGCCTATTTAATAAATTATAATTTGCTTACTTTAAAGAGGGTAAATTTTAGGGTTGAGCAAATAATCGAAACCCAAAGAAACCCACCCAATCCAACCTGATAAACATCGGTTTCAGTCGGTTAAAAGACTTGAATCGGGTTGAGATTCTTAAAAAAATTGATTAATTACGGTCGTGTTTGGTTTCTATACTCTTAACACATAACCTACCCGAATCCGACACAATCCATCCGAACCTGATCTAATCCATCCGAATCCGCAAATAAACTTAAGTGGGCTAATATTGGACTGAAAATCAATATTGAGTCAATATTAAAGCCCAAATCGATACAACATATCCGAACCTGCTACAAGCTGCTCACCTCAATTTCAAATGGTTTATACATGATAAATGGTTGGAAGCGTGTTGAATTTTCTTCAACCCGATTGGGCTCGGTCAGATGAAATTTTTCTCTCAACCTGACCAAACCTGATCCGTGCTCAGCCCTAGTAAATTTATCTTAAAGAACATTGTAACTGGCAGTGTGCCTCCATGGATATTAGGCATCTCTATCACAAGATGAACAGCATTGCAAACTGGGTCACCACTTTTGTTGCTGAGCTCTCACAAGAGAAGCACTCTGGACTGATGTAGCAATTTTGCTGATGTCCTTCCGGGATATCTTTTTTTTTTTTGTCTTTTTTGGGTGTATTTATACTCGGCTTGTATGAGTTCTTTGCCTTATCCCAAAAGAAGAAGAAGAAGAAGAAGATTTTAACTGACTAGATAGCTGAAATAGGACTCATGCATACACCTGTAGATCTGATATATCAGCTGATAATAGAGGAATGATGTTTGGAAAAACCAATGGAAGGAAAACTCATTTGCCTGATCTATGTTGCTCAAATCTTCCCATGTGATCCTAAAACTCCTAATGAAAAAAAAAGAGTGCATTAAATCATAAGATATCTCAAGAGAACGATCATCTTCAATTGATTAATTATAATCTGCAAGATACTGTAAGTATGAGGGAAGAAACCTTGCTAATTGGAGTGAAATTATAATGTTTTATATAAATTAATTAGAGAAGCTAAGTACAGGGCAGTGGCACATAAAAACCGGTGGGTGATATTCTTGAAGTTGTTTACATAACCAGCAGGATTTACTAAGGAAGACACTTGAATGTCATGTGATAATCAAACCACCTGTTCATTTTCTGTGTCCAGAAATTCATGAAAGAAAAATTATATGGAAATTGTGGCTTTAGCCAGTTGTTATTAACAGGCTAGTGGTTGATATCTTTACTGAATCACTTGATGTTATTTAATTGTCTAGAAACTAAAGTTTGTAAGTTATGTATTTGATTTTAAGATGTTTTTTAGGCCCATTATCAGGGTCAAACACTTTCAAGGTTGTAACCTTTTTGTTACCCAACTACTCTAGCATATGTTTCTTGGTCATTCCAACCCACCTTCCTGGTGACTGACTTATGTGCTGATAAAAAAAATGGAGCACTCAATCCTGTTACTCTACAGAACCCTGCTGGTCCTTTTCCTCTCCTCCATTCTGTCCCTTATCTTGCCTGCCACTCCAGTTAACTCTTCTTGTTTGTTCTTTCTGTTGTGCCATCAGTTCTCATCATTTTTCTCTTTTCCATTTTCTGGGCATCCATTAGTTAAAGGGAGAAGGAGATTTTTCCGGTTAAGGGATATAATTTGCTGAGACTTGTCTAATCAGATGGAAGATCGTACCTGATAAGTTTGTGGATTTTTAGATCATGAAATGAATTGTCTTCATTTCACAGGAAGTATATACATGCACAACATGTGGTATTGAAGAAGTGAAGTACTAAGTGTCATGCCCATTTGCATCAAGGGCTGGCACAATAGATACCATACTGTATTATGCAATGCCAGGGAAGTGTCTGAGGCTCATGGGAAAAGCAAAGTAGGTCCATGACCAATATGGACTGGCACAGGGTGATTTGCGTCATACAAGGGCATGTACCCTTTATAGTGCCTTGGCAGTGCTATACATGTAGTATGCATGAGCTGGCATGACTTGATACTTTGATTATTGTAGTATTAATAAATGCAAGCTATGTTTTGTTAAAAATAAGTGGTGCAGTGACTATATCATGTGCATAGGATTGACACCTGATGAATTATTTGGCTCATATAAGTTAATTCACTGAATGCCTGGGGCTGATGCTCAAATGAAAGCCTTGCACTCTTTGCTCCAACTTGGCTACTCAATCTTCTTAAGTTTCAGCATGTTGGCTTGCTGTATTAATGTCATGATGAGATGATACAGACTCCTGTTATTGATAGGGTGTAAAAGCATGCTTGTAAAGAATCACAGAATTAGTTAATTTAATTGTAACAGTGTCAATAATGATCAAAAAAAGGAATCACCACTGGCATCATCACCAAGCCTTTTCCAAGAAATGGGGTGATTGACCATAAAGCACAGCCTTATGGATAACATGTACAATTCTTTTTGATTGAACATCAACTTAAAGTCAATTTTCAGTTCTTTAAGAATTTCGTGTTGAATCCTTAGCCAAGGTGACTTCAGGCCGGGGGGGGGGGCCTGTGGCAGCCTCCTTCTTCATGTATTCGATGATAGACAATAATCAATTTCATAGAGGGCCAACTGCGTAAATGCAACTAATCAGACTATGACTGAGATTGAGAAAATGATATTTCAAACTACAAGAAATTGTCTACAATTGTTTCTTTTCTGTACTTATGATCCCAGAACTTTCATTATGATCAGATATTGCCAACATTAAGCCTGACCAGCCAAATATTTAAATTTTGCAAAATCTTCAGAGTCATAATTACAAGAAATATCTAGCAATTATTCTTTCCATTTTTTACTATTTTTTATAGGCCAGACTAGTCCGGGGGACTTTTTTGGTATCACTTGAACTTGTTGGAACTAGCTTCCTATATGAATAGAAAGATGGGATGATGTTTGCTAGATTGAACGATTAGTAATTTTCTGTTTTTGTGATTTTATAGCAGCATGGGGATAGGAGCAAGCGAGGAATGGTTAAATGGGTCAAGAATTTAACACCATCATTTACCAATATTTGCTTCTAATCAGTAAGTTCTAAGCTCATCTTGATAGATAGAAGCCTTGGTCTGACATGATCCCATTAAAGTGTGAATCTTGGTTTATCTAGCTAAAGCGTGTGTTTGGTTTTCCTACCACCTCTTAGAACTAATATACAGGCTTTCAATTGATGCATCAATCCCATTATGACCTGGAGTAAATATCAGTATCATAGACATGCATCCTTAGGTGTAAGACAACATAGTTAAGGCTACACTTTCCTGAAAGTGCTGCAAAACAAAGTTATGGGTAGGATCACAAATATTGATTGTAAACTTAGGAGCCCAGGTCTGTGGTCTCTAGGGTTGCAACTCAGGCAACTTGGGTCTAACCCAAACCAACCAGGATATTTCCCAACCATAACCTGACACAATCCTGTCTTGGGTTAAAATTTCTCCAATCCAACCTCACCCAAACTTATCTTAAGCTAAATTCAGGTTGGGTTAGGTTAGTGTTGGGTTGGTTTAGGCCACATTAATTGTGTTAGTTTGGGCTGAATAGGAATTTAAAACAGGGAAAATTTGGATGCATTTTGTTGGATTAATATTTGCTGGATTGAGGCATCAATCATTCATCATATTTGATGATACATGATATTATAATTTAATAGAACTAAAGATGTAGTTAATATAGAACATACAAGTAATTTATACAAATTACATATGAAATATGTACTTATTAATTTATATGAAATACGAATATGACTTATCTATTTGTTTACTTGTTGGGTTAAGTCAGGTAGGTTGGCTTGATTCGTGTTTGGCTTGGGGTTTGAGTTAGGATTGGGTTTCAGCTGAACCATAACCCAACCTTTGGTAGGGATTGTTAAGCCCAACCCAAATTTATATAACTGTGACCCAACCCTACATACTGAGTGGGTTAGGCAAGTTGAGTTCCAGTTGACCCAATCCTGGTTGTGCCCCTAGTGTTTAGGTAGATTTTTGAGTTTCACATTTTTTTTACTTGGATGGAGGACACGATTTTGTTGATTTCTGTTAAATACAAGCCTAGTTTGTTATATATTGCATTACTTCGGAACTAGCTAGGTCTTAGGTCAAGGCAAGTCTAAAACAGACCTAGGTTTTGTCTCTGCAGCAAAGCCAGATTTTGAAGGGACTACTTGGCTATTGACAACCCTGTAAAATTAATATTAAGCCGAGTCACTACCAAATTTCCAATTACAATCCATCTAAAATAGTGAACTTCATTGTCACATTTTGTGAGTCAACCATACCCAAAGCATTTGCACACTCTTGCTCTCCCTGTTGCTAGATTGGACAAGTAACATTATCTAAACTGAGGTGGCATGCTTAATCTGTTAGTTTTCCTGTTCCCCCTTCTTTTCTTATCTTTCAACAAACATATTTCCTTGAAAAAATGCTTTTTCTTTAATATAGAAATCATGTTGGCAAAGGCCTTACCGGGCAACATGTTATCATTTCTTTAAGTATGCCTTTTCCTTATTGCATTGCAATATCAAAGAAGTAAATCTTGTTATTTTGTCAAGGAACCAAAATTAGCTTGTGATCTTATTACTTATCAGTACGCTTAGCTTTTTGGCACTCTCTCTCTGGTTTTGTAATTTGGCTGAATAAAGTAGTTTGCTAATAGGACTTCACCTTGATATCTTCCAGGCTGCAGTGTATTCCTGGTTCTTTTTTAGTTGGTATACTTGGAATCATGATTGATGTGCCAGTGATCACAATAATTGCCATATGCAAGAGCCCATACATGCTCATCAAAGGATGGAATCGGTTGTTTCATGATCTCATGGGCAGAGAGGGACCATTTCTAGAGACTGCTTGTGTGCCATTTGCTGGTCTTGCTATACTCCTCTGGCCATTAGCAGTTGCAGGAGCAGTTGCAGCCTCCATCATGTCAAGTTTTCCTCTAGGTGCATATGCAGCTGTTGTTGCTTATCAGGTTTGATTTGTTTACTTGACCATTTTATTTAGCTAATATATATCTTGTACCATCGATACATATTTTTCTGGATGGGGTTTATCTAACCATGTCTGACCTACATCATTGCCTTACTATATTCAATGTGTGAAAGCCATATGAAGAAAGTACTCTTTTGCAATTTCGCATTTTGGAAATGCATACTGAAATCAAATCTTTGATGCCTCAGGAGTCCTCAGTATACATGGGGCTTTGCTACATTGTTGCTTCCTTGTCTATGTTTGATGAATACAGTAATGACATACTTGACATGCCAGAAGGATCTTGTTTTCCTAGGTGCTGCTTGAATTCTCATTCACTCATTCTCCAGAAGCTTTCGGTAAAACACTGACCAGCCATTCTTCATGGATATTTCTAGGCCTCGGTATCGGAAGAAGGAATTGTTACATGCAAGCACTTTCTCGAGGCCTACCTCTCTTCGCCGGGAAAAACAGGAAGGAAAAGGCCCTCCTTCACGTGCTACGTCGTTCAAAAATAGCATCCGCGAATTGAATCCATTCAAGGTAACATATTTAGACATGCAGTAAGCATGCCTGTTATTATTATGATCTCTACTATTATAATGTGAGACTGCGAGTGCTCGGGTTTTGACTCCACCTGAGCATTCGACTCCACTTTTTTTGATCCCTGGACTGCCCTGCATATGAGGGAAAGGAACTTTGTATTTAACCTTCTTTTTTTTTCAGAAAAATGAGTAATGGTGAGTCCCTTGCCTTGGATCATGACCATCAATGCAGATCAATTTTATATAACTAGAGTACATCCAACCTTTTAGAATTGAAGTTTTTTTTAAAAAAAAAAAGAAAATGACACCAAGGGATGGTGGAGCTGTATCTCATCCATAGGGAGCTCCCCTCGCTCCCTTGTATTCACTTGCATGGACTCCATAATTTTTTTATTCTTCTTACCTTTCCCATAATCATTATATGCACCTCTTTCTTTTTTAACACAAAGCTTGCTTCTATTAATTTAGTTGTTCCTTTCTTAGACAGTACTAATAAAGGTACATAAAAGGATGGCCCAATGCATGAGGCTCCCACCATTGCTGGTGTAAGCACTGTGATATGTACACAGCCTTAACCCACATGCGGATAGACTGTTTCCATATTTCAAACTCGTGACTCCCAGGTTACAGTGGAGCAATTATACTGTTGCACCAAGGCTCACCCCCTAAAGGTATATATATTAAAATTTCGAGTACTATAATTGGTTGAAAGAAGAGGGAAAAAGAAAAGAACACCATTATCAAACACTGTATAAATGAATATGGGATCATAGCCATCCCTGCTGCATGAATCTTAGCCAGCATGCATCACACATATCAAAATCTCGTGCATATGTATTGGAACTCGTGGTCAAAAACTCAGTACTCTGCCAAACTGTAAAATTGAATCTGTTGAGTCTGTAAGAAACCAGAAAGACAACTTTTTAATTGGTGGGCTTGGTTCATTTGTAAACAGCCTATGGAACTGCCCAGCAAGAAGGACATTCAGTGATATTCCTTAAGGTCCCAGTTTTGAATCTTGGTGGTGGCATACCCACCATATTTCTATTAAGAAACTAGAGAAAGAAAGAAATACTTTTAGCCTGTGTCAATGCCTTTGGAGTTGAGGCTACGATGATGTTCATTCTCTGCATTACTGTCTGATGGCCCTGTATTTTAAATGTGGAATTTATGAGAGCTGACTAGAGGTACTGTTATAGTTACTTGAACACCTATTCTCGGAGTGTAAGCGCTTTGGTGACAATTTGGTGTCTGAAGGAGTCATAACCAGTGAGGATATTGAAGAAGCCAGATCGGGCAAAGGTGGAAGCAGAATAGTAAGCATAGGTTTGCCAGCATACTCAATACTTCAGGCACTTTTGCAGTCTGGAAAGGCCAATACTGATGGTCTAGTGTTAAGTAAGGGAGGTCTCAGTCAGATCTTTACTTGATTTATTTTTTTTATTTTATGTATTTGATTTGCTCATCTTGGATTTCAGGTGAGAACACACTGATAACCACTGATAATAGACCCAAAGATAGATTTTTTGATTGGTTCTTTGATCCTTTAATGATCATCAAGGAGCAGATCAAGGCTGAGAATTTTTCAGAAGAGGAAGAGAACTATTTGTCCAAAGTGATCTTGTTACTTGGTGATTCCAAGCGATTGAAGAATCTTAATGCTCGATCTCCCCCACTAAATGAGCGGAGGCGAGCTGAAATCGATGCATTTGCTAGAAGGTATCAAGGAATTCTGGTGATCTGTCATACTTTTTTCGATCTAGTTATCTTAGACGTTTTTTTTCTTCCAATTATAAGGTTGCAAGGAATCACCAAATCTATATCGAGGTATCCGACGGCCAAACGCCGATTTGACGACCTTGTGAGGTCTCTCTCTGAAGATCTAGAAAAGAAGATGGGAGGAAGTCAGTCTGTTAATGCATCTCCACAATCTCAAAGGTCGCGAGGTGGCATTAACCGGTTATTTAGCCAAAAGTCGCTTGGGAAAAAAGCAAGCATCCAAGGTGATGATCAAGGGGCATAGTTGGCAACTAATGGACTACCAGTTGTATGACAATGTTGTGTATTTTGTTTATCATCACCAATGCCATTTGTCTTGGTTCGCTTTCATAGTTTCTTTCATCAAAAGCTTTAATTGTATCTTTTCAGGAAGATACATTTGTATATTCAATGTAATCTGTATTTGTTTTATATTCATTTAAATCATTTTGGTTCTTAAAATCCTGTAAACGGAGAATGCCGAGGATGTTTCAGTTCCAACCTTGAATCTTCTCTAAATATTATAGCCATCTGGGTATGCAAGATTCTAGTACCTTTACACGGTTCTGGGAGTAACCAGCTCTCGCTTGTAAGGTTGACATACATTGAAAAATTGAGGTCCGCTTTGATCCATTGGCATTTTTCTGAGTTCCAGCAGTTTTATATCAGTTTTTGATGTTTCATGCGAAGCAGCTTATTTGGGGTTACATTGACCTGCGCTCAGGTTAATGTTTTCAATAAATGGTATCTTTGTCCTGCAGCTTGGGTAAAAGATGAATGCATCCAGAGAAGGTAAGTAAGAGCCGTAAACTTTATGCGTTAAGCTTATCCGATGATGCTGTTGTGGGCGGTGGTTCAGAAATCTCGTCATGGGATCGGTCAGCCATTGCTTCATGTTGAGGTTCTTTATTGAATTCTTTGCCACTAATGACGGTTGTATTTTTTTTTCTTTTTCTTCCTTTTTAGCATAAACATCGAGAGATTTTCTATCATAATGGTTAAGAAAATTACCAATAATTTCCTTTAAAAGCAAAATTACCAAAAAGAAAATATCCATGTTAAGACTGTATTTTGAGAGCAAAAGTCTGTTTCGGTAATGCAAGAGATCCACCAACAATTTTCCAACCGCCCTGACGATTTAGAAGATTATTTGATCTGCCACAGATCAATCTAATCACTTTAGGTAAGTCTGAACAAGCTTTGGGAAAAAAATCCATCGTACCTAGAATTCAATCAGGTTCTCAATTTTCTGGAACTTATAACTTCTAATTCAGGAAGACTTTAGTGTATCACTCAAAGATGAAATTAATGTACAAATCAAGATCTAACTTTTTCTCAATATGAAAATACTGAAAATTGTAACTTCTAATTGAGGCAGATTTTAATGTGTCACCTAAAAATAAAATTAATATAGAAATCAAGATCTAATTTTTTTCTCAAAAATATAAAAATAATTAAAATATTTTTATTACTTCTGATAGTTTGCATCCCCAAGAATTTAATCTACTTTGAGATGGACTATAGTAGTATAAAAGAGAGATGTTTTCATTCTCTTTTAACTAGAAGAGGAAGCTGGCTCATATTAAAAAAAGAAAAAAGAGGACCTTTACAAAATACTAGAGACCTTGCACTTCTCTTTTAGCTAAGAATTCAATTCCAATAAAAATCTCACCAGTATAACTACGGAATATATAGTTTCGAGGAGAGAGAGATGAACTGAAAGCAAAGAACATAGATTCCACTTTCCATCCGATAGAATCGGACAAACAGAGTGAAAGTAAATAGCATAGGTTCTAATTTCCTCCTGTAATATATACAGTTTATGATCATAAAAAACCAATAAAGACTTATAAGCCCTCCTTTTAAAATTCTTATGATTTATTATTTTATTTAAGAGATTAAAACAAAGAAGCTCGAAAGAAATACTTCACCAGATCACCTAAATACTATTCACAATACACCAAACTCCTTATTGCCCCTATCTCATCACGTTTATGTAAATATTTTCCAACAAGAGGGCTCCTTGGTTTCCCAAAGAACCTCACTGGACCGGTGTAAACCAAATTTTTGCTGGAGACGGGGGAACTGTGTTAATTTCGCGCCAAAATGCCAGCTTTTTCTTGGTGGATCCTGAAAATGATGCCCTATAGTTTCTTCAGGGACGTGTAGGCTGGGATGAATTTTCAAAATATCATCCTATACTAGCGATTCACTAACAAAACATGAATCACCATCAATTTCAAAAGATGAATCACCATCAACTTAAAACCTCAACCAACATCAGATGAATACAAGCTCTAATCCTTGTAATTTACCAGCTGTCAAAAGTTGGTGCAAAAGCAAGCAAGGTGAAAACAAAATTATGGCAGAAAAACTCTCTGATTCCCAGTAGAGCCACAGAAACCAGATTTCCTAGGTAGTGGAGGACCACAGTAGTTTCACTCACCAAACTGCAAAGCATTTTATGGCGTAGTATGGTCGGGTTGAGTTTCGAGGACTATATCAACAGGCTGGCTTTCAGAGTCCTCAGCTTGTGATTGAGATGCCAAAAGTTTCGCCTTCTTGTAGCTGCTTGAACTTCTCAGGATCGTACCTAAAGGCATATTCTTTTTGGATGCATTCGATCTGGTCAAATAAAAGGCAGTAAGGTAAATAACAAATTAATTATTAACTGGAGAAAAATATTAGAATATGAGAAAATCCTTTTACATATTTATTATAACTAGAAAATTAGGAAGCATATCCATGGTTACGTTCAGAAATGTGGAATCAATTACAGGATAAGATCATTTTACGCTTAGGCATGCATGCATTCAAGCTAGCCAACAACAGCCACCTACTCCTTACCTCTATGAAAACGTAGGTGAAACTCCAAACCAGCCAAACGCAGGAACTACATTTTATTCAGTTTTACACCCTTGGTCCCAAAAAATGACATTATCCCAGGTGGTCTACTTGAAGTTTCCACTGTTATTTTACTGTTGTTTGGAATAGCAGCAGGCAACAGTAAAAGTCTCGAAGGGTATACCATTATAAAATTCCCAGTGTCAAATAAAAATTTTTATTTCTAATAAATTAAGCAAACGTGAGAAAGCACATGCTAGTATCTCCATGTGTGTGCAAAAATGCAGCCAGACTCACTCTCTTCATCCCTCAGAGAGAGAGAGAGAGAGAGAGAGAGAGAGAGAGAGAGCACAAATGCTGATAGGTTTGCTATATCCAGCAACAACCAGATATGTATGAAATTTGTGTCAGAAGCTTTTATACTTTGGATGGTTCGGCCAAAATTTGCTTTCCTAAGGTTTCCAATTGTCTAAAAAATAAGACTTCTCTTGAATACATATGTTTCTGACATAAGCAGTAACTTGCCAAATTCCAGATATGCTAAGGACAAAATCTAGAAGAGCCAGCGAAAAACATGATACTGATAGAAGATAAATATTGAATGGTAATAAATTATGCTAGAGTACTTCTATGCTATGAGTCATAATCAAGAAAAAAAAATTGGAACAATAAAGTTTCAAATAATAACATACAGTTAAGGGATAAAATTTATGCCTCTGGCTAAAGTAAAAATTACATGTTACAATGCCAACATCTTTGCAAGTGTTACAATGCAGATGGACGTAATTGTACAAAAGGATATAATAGTGCTGAGTTTAATGATGTTGTGATTCTACATGTCCAAAATAATATCATCTGGTGCACAGAATGAACATTGGTGCCTAGGAAGCATGATACTTCAAACCACATACCATGTCCTTATAGTTTCTGTATCAGATACCGATACTTGTGAGATACTTATTGGATATGTCCCTAATATTCATGTTAAATATCCTATTTTTTAAATAAAAGAATAAATTATATATATATATATATATTAAAAAAAAAACCGGCTGCTTCTCGGATACACTTTGGATACTTCCCTGATGCCTCCAAAAATAAGAGAGGATCAATTTTGTATTCTATTGATATCTTACTATTAAAATATGAATTTGGATGATGAGGTATAAAATAATAACTAATAATGAGTTTGTAAAAGTTAACAATACCATGCAAAGTATGGAACACGCTATTTTGATAGCCTACTGTGCTTTATGTATGCCCTTTTAATATACTTACATATGTGTCTATGTACATATGCATGTATGTATTTATAAAATACACACACGCACGCACGCACGCACACACATACACACGCACGCGCACGCGCACAGAGAGAGAGAGATAGGCACATATACATTTATGTGTGTGTGTGTTCCTTGATGGATCCTAGCCATAGGGTATCCTACTTTCTCAAGATTTGTTTGGATCACATATGAGTATCATGTCATATCTGCATCTTGTATCCGGTGCTTCACAGATTAGTGAATATAAACAAGTGATAACTGACAGGCGCTTGAATTATCATTAGATGATGCAGCATGCATGCTAGGCATCTTCAACAAACCTAATCTCCCCCTTTGGGTGGCAAGTCTGATGATATTGAGTGGTGTCTGCTTCATGATCTTAAGAGCAATTGCAAAGGCATTAGGATTGCCACATGAACTAGTATCTCGATCTTTTGCATCCTTTTCATCAATAAAAAAAATATTGTCATCCTCCTCATTCTTTTATATTTGATCTATTTCTTGCATCCCTTTCGTCTCCACTCAGTTTTGGTACTAACAAGTTACAACCAGGTACTTCCAATCTGTTTTTGATACTCAACATCCTAATACTCCCAAGTCCAAATCCCGTCAACTGATTTTCTTTGAATCCTGATGTAGCACCTCATCTGACTACTGCTTGTCTCTATTGCTAAACCATTTTTTTCTCTTCAGTCCACCTCGCCAGAGCATCTCTCTCATCACAAACATAATCCTTAAAAAAAATATTTGGATGCTCATGCACCTAATGTTGCATCTTTTTCTCCCTCAAAGTCATGGTATAGTCAATAAAGAACAATTATTGTTAGATACTTAGATTTCTGGCAAACAATCTATTGGGGATAAACCCCGCTCCTGCCGAAGTCTAGTTCGATGCTCAGCCTAATGCAACCAGTAGCCGCAGAAGAACTCCAAGCGGCCGGGCTTTAGCCGAATTGCCCAGCGACCGAGCTCCTTCGGACTCCCAACGGCCGGGCCTCAGCCGAAGTCCTTCAACCGGCCGAACTCTCCAGCGGCCGAGCTCCTTGAACTCCAAGCGGCTAGGCTTTAGCCGAACTGCCCAGCGACCGAGCTCCTTCGGACTCCCAACAGCCGGGGCTCAGCTGAAGTCCTTCAACCGGACCTCAGCCGAGCTCCTTCGGACTTCTCAGCGGCCAAACTCCTCAGCGGTCGTCCCTCGGCCGAACTTCTAGCGACCGAGCTCCTTCCAAACTCCCAGCGGCCGAACCTTAGCCGCACTCCTCCAGCCAGATGCATACAAGAGCCGAACTCCCCTCCAAGCTTCCTCTTCGACCGGACTTCTTCGGGAGCTGGACTCATCCCAGACACCCTTCGGACGGATTTCTTCGGGAGCTGGACTCACCCCAAACACCTTTTGGGTGGACCTCTTCAAGAGCCGGACTCTTCCCTGACACCCCTTTCGGCCGATCGAGCTCCTTCGGACTCCCAACGGCCGGGCCTCAGCCGAAGTCCTTCAACCGGCCGAACTCTCCAGCGGCCGAGCTCCTTGAACTCCAAGCGGCCGGGCTTTAGCCAAACTGCCTAGCAACCGAGCTCCTTCGGACTCCCAACGGCCGGGCCTCAGCCGAAGTCCTTCAACTGGGCCTCAGCCGAGCTCCTTCGGACTTCTCAGCGGCCAAACTTCTCAGCGGTCATCCCTCGGCCGAACTTCTAGCGACCGAGCTCCTTCCGAACTCCCAGCGGCCGAACCTTAGCCGCACTCCACCCAGATGCATACAAGAGCCGAACTCCCCTCCAAGCTTCCTCTTCAAGAGTCCGAACTCCTCCGAAATGGGCACACGACGAAGGCCTTCAACCCTTCATTCGGCTGGCTGTGCAGCCGTCACCATCAGTCCGTCGCAAGCTCTGCAACCATCGCCATCAGTCCGCCGCAAGCGATAGCGACCTGCTATCAGGCGGCGATGGCTGTCACCATCAATCCGCTGCAGACGGCACCTCCCTGAGAGACTGACTCCGCCGAATCTCGAGCGGCCCACCAGCACGCGGCTGCAACTGTCACTATCAAGCTCCGCTATAAAAGAGACCCTCTAGATACGCTAATCTCTGAACTCTGCTCTCTAAGCTCCCCTCTTCTTCTCTAGCAAGCACTCCATTCCTGTTGGTCAGAGCTGACTTGATCGTCGGAGGGTCCTGCCGGAGCCACCCCCCGCCGACTCCGGACGGGACTTAGTTTTGCAGGTCCCCGGCGGCGACTTCATCGGCCTCCACTGCAGCGGACTCCGGTGATGACCAATTTCTACGTCAACAGATTGGCGCTAGAGGAAGGGCACGAACCTCCGAGGTTTTCTTGTTCTTAAAGGAGTGCTCGGTGACGATTTTTTCCTTCCCCCTTCGAAGATCTTCCTTTTCTCTCCCGAAGAGAAAATGCCTTCAGGAGAGCTTCGACTCGGCGACCGGCTCCTGTTGCAGCCCCGGCAGCCCAGGCTCCACCCGAAGCCACCGCAGATGTAGAGTAGTTCTGGACGGGTTCGCAGCCCTGCCAAGATGATGCAGGCCGTGCGACAACCTCTAATGGAGACTTTGCCAGCAAGCCCGCCATGAGGACGCGAGGAACCGACCTTAAGAAAGAGCATTTGGGCATACCAATCGCACTTAGGAAGGAGAAACGGAGAGCAGAAGATTTTCCGCAGAAGGTTTTACCAGAAGATTCGAAATGAAGTCTGGCATGAGGAAAGCCGAGCTCCCCTCGAGCTCATCCTCAAGGAAGTCCGGACAAAAGCAGCAGGAAGTTCTCCCGCGAAGGATCTCGCGAGAAAGTGGAATGAAGATTCAGAATGAAGTCTGGCGCGAGGAAAGCCGAGCTCCCCTCGAGCTCATCCTCAAGGAAGTCCGGACAAAAGCAGCAGGAAGTTCTCTCGCGGAGGGTCTCGCGGGAAAGCGGAATGAAGTCCGACGCGAGAAAAGCCGAGCTCCCCTCGAGCTCGTCCTCAAGGAAGTCCGGACAAAAGCAGCAGGAAGTTCTCCCGCGAAGGGTCCCGCGGGAAAGCGGAATGAAGATTCGGAATGAAGTCCGACGTGAGGAAAGCCGAGCTCCCCTCGAGCTCATCCTCAAGGAAGTCTGGACAAAAGCAGCAGGAAGTTCTCCTGCGAAGGGTCTCACGGAAAAGCGGAATGAAGATTCAGAATGAAGTCCAGCGCGAGGAAAGCCGAGCTCCCCTCGAGCTCATCCTCAAGGAAGTCCGGACAAAAGCAGCAGGAAGTTCTCCCGCGAAGGGTCTCGCAGGGAAGCGGAATGAAGTCCAACGCGAGGAAAGCCGAGCTCCCCTCGAGCTCATCCTCAAGGAAGTCCGGACAAAAGCAGCAGAAAGTTCTCCCGCGAAGGATCTCGCGGGGAAGCGGAATGAAGTCCAACGCGAGGAAAGCCAAGCTCCCCTCGAGCTCGTCCTCAAGGAAGTCCGGACAAAAGCAGCAGGAAGTTCTCCCGCGAGGGTCTTGCGGGAAAGCGGAATGAAGTCCGACGCGAGAAAAACCGAGCTCCCCTCGAGCTCGTCCTCAAGGAAGTTCGGACAAAAGCAGCAGGGAGTTGCCCGCGGAGGGTCTCGCGGGAAAGCGGAATGAAGTTCAGCGCAAGTGAGGTCGAACTTTGCCTCGAAGCTCATCCTCAAGGAAGCCTCAACAAAGGGGCATGAAGTCATCCTACGGAAGCTTTCGCGGAAAAGTGAAACGAAGTTCGGCGCAAGTGAGGCCGAACTTTACCTCGAAGCTCGTCATCGGAATGAAGTTCGACGCACGCAAGGCCGAACTCCCGCTCGAGTATGTCGCCAAGGAAGTCCCCTACAAAGATTTCACACGAGGTGAGACGAAATTCGGCTGAGCTCACAACCGCCCCAGGGCAAGCGAGGACTCCCTCTCGAGTATGACTCCAAGGAAGCCCCGACGAAGTGGCATGAAGTTCTCCCGCAGGTTTTCCAAAGGAACGGAATGAAGTTCGGCCGCACCCATGGACTCCCTCCGAAAGCAGGCGGGCCCGAACTTCTCGAGCTCGCCACCGAGGAAACCCCGACAGAGGGGCACAAAGAAGCCCTCCTCCCAGAAGGTTCCGCGACTACGCCCTCAGCGCTCCTCGAACTCAGATTCTCACCGAAGTTAGGAACCAGCTGCCAAGACCAGAAGGGTTACGGTCTCCCCAAAACAAGCGCGATCGAAGCAAGTACTGCTTCTACCATCGCGATCACGGCCACGATACTGAGAAATGCATCCAGCTGTGAGATGAAATTGAGGAGCTCGTCAGGAAGGAGCGGCTGGGTAAATTCCTCCGGCACCAGTCTGAACAAGAAAAAGATCGGCCAAGGGCGCTGCCATAATCAGAGATGGCAAGGAAGCTTGGCACTGCCACAGCCAGAGACGGCAAGGAGGTCGGCCACCTCACGGCATCATCCACATTACCCCTGGAAGGAGCTTGGTACATCGGCGATTCGTCGTCTCCCAGCGACAAGAGCTTGCTCCAAATTGAGAAGGCCAGCATGAAATAGAGGAGGTCGTCCGGCCCGGAACTTACTGCCGAAGAAACGCAGAGGAACAATGCTACCACGACCCTGAAACACAGAATTTGGGGATGCATTAGGACGACGGTCCGTATGTGCCCCCACAGCCCGTTAGGAACAGGAGGAGGACCTCGTCCTAACGCGAGCAAAGTCGAAGGCTTCGTTCACCTTAGACGAGATGGGGGGAGAGGCTCGGACGACGGTCCGCATGTGCCTCCACAGTCCGTTAGGAACAGGAGGAGGACCTCGTCCTAATGCGAGCAAAGTCGAAGGCCTCGTTCACCTTAGACGAGACGGAGGAAGATGGACGACAGTCCGAATGCGCCCCCATAGCCCGTTAGGAACAGGAGGAAAACCTCGTCCTAACGCGAGCAAAGTCGAAGTTAGGAACAAGAGAAAAACCTCGTCCTAACACGAGCGCCCGCATCAACCTCGACCAAAGGAGATAAGATCTCCCCCGAGCGACCGGGCCAACCTTAGCTGGAGAGCTTCAACTTCGACCTCGACTAGAGATAGGATCTCTTCCGAGCGACCGGGCCAACCTCGGCTGGAGAGCTCCAACTTCGACCTCGGTTAGAGATAGAATCTCTTCCGAGCGCCCGCATCAACCTTGGCCGTAGGAGACAATGTCGCCCCCAAGGAGCTCAACCTCCGACTTCGATCGCAGTGGACGAAGCCTCCCTCAACCTCAGTTGGAGATGGGATCTTCCTCAGACTTCAACTTCGATATCAACTTTAGCTGGAGATGAGATCTCCCCCGAGCTTCGACCTGGACCAGCACGGAGCTCAGAGGAAGACTTCGGCAGTCGCCTTTCCTGCACTCCCTTCCTTCGAGTTTCGAACTTGGGAGTGGGGGGCTAGTGTTGGGGATAAACTCCGCTCCCATCGAAGTCTAGTTTGATGCTCAGCCTAATGCAACCAGTAGCCGCAGAAGAACTCCAAGTGGCCGGACTTTAGCCGAACTGCCCAATGACCGAGCTCCTTCGGACTCCCAATGGTCGGGCCTCAGCCGAAGTCCTTCAACCGGCCGAACTCTCCAGCGGCCGAGCTCCTTGAACTCCAAGCAGTCGGGCTTTAGCCGAACTGCCCAGCGACCGAGCTCCTTCGGACTCCCAACGGCCGGGCCTCAGCCGAAGTCCTTCAACCGAGCTCCTTCGGACTTCTCAGCGGTCGTCCCTCGGCCGAACTTCTAGCGACCGAGCTCCTTCCAAACTCCCAGCGGCCGAACCTTAGCCGCACTCCTCCAGCCAGATGCATACGAGAGCCGAACTCCCCTCCAAGCTTCCTCTTCGGCTGGACTTCTTCGGGAGCTGGACTCATCCCAGACACCCTTCGGACGGACTTCTTCGAGAGCCAGACTCCTCCCTGACACCCCCTTCGGCCTACCGAGCTCCTTCGAACTCCCAACGGCCGGGCCTCAGCCGATGTCCTTCAACCGGCCGAATTCTCCAGCGGCCGAGCTCCTTGAACTCCAAGCAGCCGAGTTTTAGCCGAACTGCCCAGCGACCAAGCTCTTTCGGACTCCCAACGGCCGAGCCTCAGCCGAAGTCCTTCAATCGGGCCTCAGCCGAGCTCCTTCGGACTTCTCAGCGGCCGAACTCCTCAGCGGTCATCCCTCGACCGAACTTCTAGTGACCGAGCTCCTTCCGAACTCCTAGCGGCCGAACCTTAGCCGCACTCCTCCAGCCAGATGCATACGAGAGCCGAACTCCCCCCTAAGCTTCCTCTTCAAGAGCCCGAACTCCTCCGAAATGGGCACATGATGAAGGCCTTCAACCCTTCATTCGGCTGGCTGTGCAGCCATCACCATCAGTCCGCCGCAAGCTTTGCAACCATCGCCATCAGTCCGCCGCAAGCGATAGCGACCCGCTATCAGGCGGCGATGGCAGTCACCATCAACCCGCCGCAGACGGCACCTCCCCGAGAGACTGACTCCGCCGAACCTCGAGCGGCCCGCCAGCACGTGGCTACAGCTGTCACCATCAAGTTCCGCTATAAAAGGAACCCTCCAGATACGCTAATCTCTGAACTCTGCTCTCTAAGCTTCCATCTTCTTCTCTAGCGAGCACTCCATTCCTGTTGACCAGAGCTGACTTGATCGTCGGAGGGTCCTGTTGGAGCCACCCCCACACCGGCTCCGGATGGGACTTTGTTTTGTAGGTCCCCGGCGGCGACCTCATCGGCCTCCATTGTAGCGGACTCCGGCGACGACCAATTTCTGCGTCAACACAATCTATTGGAAGATTGTACGAAAAGGTTTTGAGCATGTTTCCCACAATGTTATTTAATGAGATGATCCAGATTATAACTTTCCACCATTTTTTGACTTCACATGTCATGAAGACTACATTTAATCTTACAATATGACTACCTAGCGGCTTGATTTATTGCCCATGAGAAAGGTTTTGTCCTCTATCAACTCAAAACAAGTGTTTTATGGCTATCAATAACCCGGAGCATGTAGACATGGATTTCACACGGGTTGACTTGTGGCTGAGACTAACTAGATGAAGCAAAATTGGAGGTGATTTTTGACCTAGGAAGCAGTGCGAAAAATAATTTTGATGAGCAAATTAAAACCTTGCTTTTGGGTGGTCTTGTGTCATCAATAAATGTCTTTGCAAATAGATTGAGATTCTTATGTAGCAATGAGACCTGAAATTCTGCAGTGTATGATGCTTGGGTAGAGAGAGAGAGAGAGAGAGTCCAAATGACAAAATGAGCATAGCAAAAATGAAAATGTAAAGATAAATGTGTGGTAAAATATGGGCTTCATAAATGAATACACAAAAAGAAGCACAAGAGCGAAAAATAATGGAGAATGGGTAAATGATATGGCACAGGCAACGAATATCTCACACAAACCAATTGTTAGAGAATGTTATGGAGTCAAAAAAATGAAAGATAATAAGAGCATCGATGAAATGGCTCCTTCAAGCAAAATCACAAAGCTAATTGCCATGAAATGGCAAAATCAATGTGCACCATGCCTCAACAGTCGAGCAAAATGAGGAACAGTTTTAGCAACAAAGTAGAAAAGCTTGATCTCCATGGCAAATTTGCATCCACAGTGAAACATATCTTTTACATGATTTTAAGAATTCAAAAAGTGTTTGAATAACTCAGTCTCATCCTTATCTACTATTCCACTTCTGCAAAAAAATTCTGCATAGTCTTCTCCCCTCCATAATGATATTTTTTTGAACTTTCAGCAAGGACAGAGTACATCTAAGAAAAACATCAGGAGCTTATAATAATTTGACTACTGGTTGGATAACACCAAAAAAAACAATGAGGATCGGATGGCAGGTCTAACTTTATTTGTGGAATCATGTTGCGTGATCCCACCTTGTCATCTGATAGCAAATGATTATGATTCATATCAGTCAAAGAGCCTTTCTCTCAATATGTGCTGCTTGTTTAGTAATCCAGTGTGCCTTTTTTAGTTGGCTTTGTTTCCTCACTAACCAGCTAGTGCACACCCTAAAGACACTGTCATCAGTTTATAAGTTAGCTGTAGTATTCCCAGGCCTAATATAATTTTTTGGGCCAAATCTGAGAACATATCAGACCTTGAGGACCATATTAGGACACAAACCATTTGAAAGACCTACACAGTCGCTTTAACCCCAAACTGTTCCCAGACATGTTTTCTTAAACCCTGAAAATGGCCAGCCCTTAATTCTAATTTTGCTACAAACCTAGAAAACTGAAATCTCAATCTATGCACTTGTCTAACAATCAATTCTAATGCCCTACTATTCAATCTGAACAAAAGCCCCTCCTTCGTTGAAGGTACTAGAAAATCAAATTTATTCTTGATGATGACCTTGATGGACTGGATTCCGATTTCAGGATACATTGCATGAAGCAGCAAATATACAAGAGAAAAAGGTACAGGTTGTGCAGTGAGGTAGCTAGACTTGAGGTAATTTGAATTTTTGGTTTGTTCGAGGATTCATTGTACTATTGTTTCCATAGACATTGTTTTGTATTGAATTTAGCACACCATATCCCTTAATCAAGCCCAAAGTAGTGACACACAGTCTCCCTGCTCTAGCTGTTTCCAAAAATCCTAGCTATTTTAGAAAGCATCCCCTGCTGTCCTGCATCAATAAATGTGGTACACACTTGTTGGAAGATCGGATAACAGCCATTTGAATGATATGATAATTGTCATCAAAGTAGACATATTTATTTTTTGGTGCACTTGTCTTTGAATGTGTTATCTACTTGCTCGTGCATCCAGCTTGAAAATTTCAAGTCAAAATGTAGTGAGAAGTCAATGCATTAAACACATATCTATATATCTATATTAAAATGAAAGCTTTAACCCTTGTCCGCCATGCGTACAAAATATAGATGTCTCCATCTGCCACATATCCAAAAAAAAAAAGAAAAAAAGAAAAGAAAAGGCGAGAGGTGGAGCGCGAGGGATTCACAGTATGCCAAAAAAAAAAGTTCCATGTCTTGCTCACCGAGAAGCAGAGCACAACGCGCTTGGCTAGAATGTTCTGACCCGATGGGCCCTTCCTTTCAACCCACATCCCTTACAGTAAAAAGGCAAAATCAGAAATAAAAAAAATAACAACCACTGCAATCTTATAACGATCGTTATATACTTGGGGTCCCCACAATTACATTAATTATAACAACACCAAAAGCAGGAGCACTATCGATAAGCATTCTGATATCTAATATAAAAGTGAGTTATAATTTAAACAGCCTTTATTTGATATTTTCATTTTTAACAAAATGATATCTTCTAGAAAAATAAAGTTTTCAATTTTTAAAAATTATTCAAAACTTAATAAAGTAAATGATGATTTTGGTAATAATAAAATATTTTTATAATTATCTATCATTTTATTAAAATAATAGCATAAATTATATATATAATAAGTCTATTATGATATGTTTCAGTTGCAGCGATGTGAGTTGGTCTCTTGAGAAAAAAAGAGAAAGAGCCACCTATCTCATCATAAGACAACATTTCCAACCACTCCAAGCCATCCACCCACATAAAATACAGAGAAAAAACCAGGGGAAAACATAGGAGAGGACAAGGGCACAGAGGTGGGTCTTGCGGTAGCCGACGAAGGCAGCAAGGAGGTGGAGGGGTGGCGGGTGGTAGCGATCGAAACCCGTCGGAAGACCACTAAGCCAGTGGCGAGGATGGCATCCTTGAAGAGCTCCACTGTAAAGGCCCAAAACTCCACCGAGCCCAGGGCCTCCGCTTCCAGCTCAGCCCGTCGGAGCGTCGCGTCGACCTGGGCCTATGCCAAGGGCGAGGCAACCCATTGCCAGACGAGGGGAAGGGAGGTGGAGAGGCTAGCGTGGAGGCGGGCAGTGGCATTGGCGAGCTGGTAGGGGTAGACAACGGATGAGGGCGAATTTTCGCGAGGCAACGACAGCACTACGAGAGCGAGAGGAGTTTTCTGACAACAACAAGAGAAAGAGAGAAAAAGAGAGGAGGAAAAGTCGATGGGAGGACGAGCTTTGTAGAACGAGAAATTATTGCCTAGACCACGCCTAAGTGGATTAGTGCAAATCTCAGAGCACATGCACAGTGGATAACGTGCAATCGAGACTTCGTGAAATACAAGGGTTAATGTGGCGTGTTATTCACCATGGGATTTGGCTGGTCCACCTAGGCATGGTCTAGCCAAGAATTTTCCTTATAGAATGGGAAAAGGTCCCCCTTCTTTAACAAATTAAAAAAAAAACAAAGAAAGAAAAGAGTAGAGGCTATTTATAGTCAAAAAAATAAAAATAACCGAGCCACCACCATGAATCAATGGAAGAGGGTGGATTCCCGTGAGCCAATGGCAGCACTACGAGAGTGAGAGTTTTCCGGCGACGGCAGGAGAAAGAGAAAGAAGGAAAAGTGGATGGGAGGACGAGATTTGTAGAACGGGAAAAGATCTCTCTTCTTTATTTTTGGACTATAAATAACCTCTACTCTCTTCTTTATTTAAAATAAAGTGGTTGTTATGGGATTTTTTGTGTGAGTTGATCCTTCAAGATTTTGAGATCTCTCAAACCTCCTAAGCCTCGTATCCCATGCATCGCATGAGTTATAATCTAGTCTTAGATGAATCCTAGGCATGGGAGGGAGAATAGCCAATATGTGCACAAGAAGAAATGAAAACACAGCAAGTGCACACATCAGTGTGGGTTGAAGGGTGGTGGAAGTGGGGAGGGGAAAAGAGAAAAGGTAAGTGAAGGAGGGAGAGCAAAAGGAGGCAGGTGGTTTTCCACTTCAAATCTCCAGTACTAACTGCAAGAAAAATGTAATAATGCTACAATATCATAGAACTTGAAAGACTTCTTTCAAATTTCCTAATGAAACTCGCTAGTATGGGCACCATCATCCAAGTTAATGGTCTTTATTCTTAACATGGCTTACTTAGAGACCAACGTCGGTTTAGTGCAGAGGGACTTCCTACTTGAAGGTTTGTGATATCACTATCCGTAAGTACTCTAAACAGGGTGGTATAAGACCAGATGAGCAACCAAAATCATTTTGCAACAGAATTGATTCAGTTAAAGCACAAAAACATCCATTCCAAAGCAGGCAAGATAGCCTGCAGTTAAATGCTGAGGGAAACCCTAAAAATTACAGTGAAAGTGAAACACCTTCATCACTATTAGCTTTCAATATTTTCTGTTCCGCAATACCACAAATTTAAGCTAACTCTATCATAATGATTGTTTTATACATTGTTTCTCTTTTACCCTTTTGCTAAATCACTCCTATATGTGCCCAAATCTAACACTCATGCTTCTGCAGCATGGTATTAAATACTCAATATTCTTCATAGATAAAAAAGTGAACTGGCTTTAAAATCACTTTTGGGTCTAGGAAAAGACACCATTTCTGAAAGGAATTAAATGAGGAACTTTTTGATGGCAAGCAAAAGATTTTTAGGAAAGCTTGTATATTTGGTGAATAGTTCATTTTCTATAAGTTCAATAGGAATGTTTCATGGAACAAAATAGCTGAGAAAGATATACAAAATATTGATATGCTTAATGCCATATAACTTTTGGTACACTTCAGCTGATTTTTTATGGTTTCTCAAGTAATGTTTGATCTGCTTAATTAAGTATAAACACTTCCTCTCTAAAATAGAAAAGAAACCTTAGTGACATATATACCAGTAACACATAGCAATATCAATACACTGAAACGATGTTTGTTTTCTGAAAGATCAGGAATCAAGCTTAAATACCTAAATACCTAGGACAATAAACAATGCTTTTAGTAAAATACAAGGAGAGAGGGTTCATATCTCTCTTCTTGATTCAGCTAACTCTTAGAAAATTATCCATATTTCCCTCTTTTCTTATTTGAACTTTAGTGTTAGGAGACAATACAGAGTAAACTCTACACTCAAGATTTAATTCAAATATTGGATAAGAAACTTTCTAAAGCAACAGCCAAGTACCTCCAGTTCTATTATCTCAAATCATTATTTGAAGAAGAAATTAAGAAGATAGTTACAGCTAGCATGATTCGGCACATTACACACACACACACACACAACAAAAAAAAAAAAAAAAAGGGGGGGGGGAAGAAGGAAAAAAGGTGAGGTAACTGGGCACCCTCATATAACAGTCAGCAAAGAAGAGGAAGCATGAACTTTTTTTAATTTTTTGAATGAAGAGGGTATAGTAAAGATAGAATGTTGAGGTGGAGTAATATCATTCATAAGTAAAGAGATCCAAATTTGACTATGAAGCATAAGATATTCACAAAATTAAAATTTAAGATATGTAAGAGCAAAAACTTGATATGACCAATTGAAGCATAAGGGGCTTAGAATTGTGAGTTGTGACAGAGTCAAAGAAGCAAATAGAACATCTAGGTAAATTTGAATGAAAGTTGTGTTATAATGTTTTTGACAAAGTTACCATTTATGCAGGGAAAACAATAATCCTCTAAGGGGCTGTTTGGTTGGAGGTAATCTAGCATGGAAAAACGATTCCCATATCAGATTACCATGTTTGGTATGAAAAGTGAAAGAGAGAGATGGTTAAAAAAATTAGTGAACCCCATGCTTATTTTCTGGAAAGAGAAGGTAAAACAAATACCATGGGAGGGTTGGTATTTGGCAAATTCCCGAGTGGTGGTAACCAATATTTAACAAAAATACCCCCAATAAAGCTGCATATATAATCATTGACTTTATTCTAATGTCCTTCAAAATTTATTCAATAAAGAGCTTTTGTAAAAAAGTTAAAATGAAGATGGCATTATGCAAAGCATTATATGATTATAGTCATCATATAAAAACTAATTGAAGATTAAAATACTATTCTAGTATTAAAAATTATTTTATATTGAAGGATATATTTGTAAATTTTGCCATATTCCCATATAGGATTACCTCCAACCAAACATAATAATCATTTTCTAGTGTCATTTTCTAAAGTAATTTTTCCATCAACTAAACATAGTAGAAGTTATTTTCCTCCATAATCATTTTTTCAGATAAATGGTTCCCATGAATTATCAAATTAGCCCGTAATTTGATATACCCCAACCAAACGGACCCTAAGCCAAAACCATACTTATTATGCAAAGCATGTTGACGGTTAATTACTAACTATGAGGTGACATCTAAGGCAAGGAGATGCCTTTGTTATGATGACTTGTCATTCATTCAATTTCCATTACTATTACAAGCATGTTAAACTCATGCTTGGTGAACCTATCATCAATAAGAGTGATAAAATTAAGTATAGAAAAGCCTGGAGCTATCAAACTTACTATTAGTGATGAAGGCCAAAACATTTAACACATGCCAAACTTCTACAATCTACAATTCCCAATGCATGAGACAGCTTAGAAGTGACAAAAAGGAGAACCAATTGCAAACTAAAAATCTTGAACTATCATAAAATCATCCAAATTATGCCATCCCTTTAAAGTCTTAATTTTCATCCTTCATAGTGACCACCACGTAGAAGATGGAAAGCTTTCCAATGCACAATTAAAATGATAAGGAGATCCATTTACCCTAAACAAAGGGGAAATTTGGGCATATACTATAGTTCCATATTTATACCAAAATTAACAAGCCGAATGAGACTAACACTGACTTTTGTGATGATTGATGTCTGGAAACAACTAACCTTTAACAATCCATATTTTGAAATAGAGGTCTTCAGTAAGAGACACTCCCCTGTTCATTCCATTATCATTTACAACAAGGAGCTAGATTTACCAGCTTGTTTTACAACTTGAATAGTTTGTTAAATTTCTAACAGTCCACGATAAAAAGATTAGCTTGTCCATTCAAGTGATTATGATACCATTCTAATTTCTAGCATAAAACAAGTCAGTAAAGCTT
>QRFJ01000427.1:117053-281053 GCA_006176705.1 Cocos nucifera
TGTTATTTGAAGGAACAACTAAATCTACTTTTGAAGGACTTCCAAGAACTGCAGGTTCTCCATGACCAGTCATTGGCTTAGATTCTTTACCCAAATCTATATGGTTGGTTTCCAATGTTTCTTTGGGCTTCTCTTCCACAGGTTCTTTCCCTAGAGAGTGGGCAGATTCTTGTTGGATGAACTCATGATTTTGAAATTTGGATTTTGCTGATTTTTTGCTTTTACGTTTTGATTTTCTGTCATCAATATTGGAAAGCATACCAGAATCCACTACAGCAGAATTTTCAAGAGTGACAACCTCTCTAAGAATAGTTCCTCCCTCATCTTCTTTACCAGGTTCTCTATTGTGGTCGCATGATGTCTCTTTATAGTTATCTTCAGTGACTTGATCACCTGAAAGATGAGCAATCCCCATTTTATTAGGTTGCAGATTGGTCAGTTCAGCATTCTTTGTATTCTTTTTCCTCTGATTACGTGAGCGTCTAATATTGGTGCCAGAAGAACCTTCAATATCTAAATTTGCAACCTTGTTAGGATCCCCAAACTCTTTTAAAATGGCTGCTGCATCTGATTCTCCATGCAGATCTCTACAGTTGTCTCCAGATGCTTCATAAGGATTCTTTTTATTCACATGTTCTGAAGGATGAGAAGGATCAAACTTGATTGCTGTGTTTTTTGGTAATTCATTCTTGGACTTTTTCCTGCTGCAAAATGAGTTAGTTCGACCTTCAGGACCTACTTCTACAGGATTTGTAAGTGACGCAGAACCTTCTAGAACATTAGGTTCCTCACTCTGTTCTTTATGGCTATGATCAAGAAGATTGTCATGGTTCTCTTCACTGACATTCTCTGTAACTTCTTCAATTTGGACAGCAGGATCAGGTTCTTTGGTCAGACTTTTATAGTTGTTTATGCCTACCTCCTCAGCATTACCTTCAATAGCTTGTTCCGCTACTGGAACAACAGCACCACTTACATCCACCGAGTTATCAGATGGTCCAATTTTGGTATGTGGTACTTCCATGCAGTGTGATAAACTAGTATTACCATTGTTGGATGGAACAGCTGACTCAACTTCATCGTGAGACTTGGATGACCTTTTTCTCTTTTTCCTTTTCCTTTTATCATCGGTTAGATTTTCTGGCAATGAGGAGTCACCTTGGGGTAGCTTACCAGATAATTTCACTGAAAAAGCCAAATGTGTCTCCTGAGAATTAGTTCCTGGAGGAACATTTTCCAACTCTGATGTCTCCTTGTCATGGACAGGCCTTTCTAATTTATTTCCTGCTGCAGTAGCCTCAAGAAGTGATTCCTTAAAAGAACCATCTTTTTCCTTCCTGTGCCTTTTCTTCTCTCGAGAAAGATGTTTTGAATCTACATCCAGAATGAGATTGTTCACTGGGACGTTACTCCTTTTACTGGATTTTCCTTTCTTGGTAGCAACAATAGAAGCACCTCCATCACTAGCTCCAACATCAGGATTCTCACATCCTTCCTCTCCACCACCCTTCTCCTCTTGACCCTCAACCTGGCTAGTTTTGGACTGCTCTTGTGGTCGGACCTCTTCAGTGCCCTTACAAACCTGTTCTTCATGCATGTCTGTTACATCAGGAATATGATCAGGTTCAGATAATATTTTTTCTCTTAAGTTCATGATCTTTGATGCATCAACATATGTATCACCCGTATCGATCTGATCAAGTGAAGAAACTTGCACACTATCAATTTGACAGATTCTAGCATTTGGCAACGATGAGTTACCATGACTAGCTAATCTGTCCATAGAAATTTCAAGCAATGATTGCTTCTCATCCACAACACCTTGAAAATTATCATTTCTGCAACCCAGCAAGGGACCAACATTAGGCTCCACATGAAGCTGATCATGCTTTTCTGCTTGCTCAACATTCTCACTCACGACGTTTTCTGCAGTTCCTGCTTGACCTTTCATCATAGAAACAGCAGAAGCATCAATATGAAGAAACCAAGTCCCTTTGATACCATCAAAAGCGCTTCTAACGAGCATTAAATCAGACAAATGATAGAAAGATGATCTGCGCTTGACCTGCCAACATTAGAATGTATTCATATCTCAGTGACAAAAAGCATTTCAGTATAAGAACAAAAAGAGAAAATGACAAGATAAGCGTGTCGAGGGACCCCAAGCTTAAAAGTTCACAACAGCTTCAACTTGCAAGTATACCTTCATCGCCTGGATGGTGATTTCTCCAACATATGGAAAGCAAAGAGCATGCTCTATCCTTATCTTCCCTGATCCACAAAAGCACGAAATTTATGCTGAATAATAACAAATCACTAGAACGAACAAACAGACCAAACATTTAAATACGAGTAAAAAAAACACAGCACAAATTACAAACTCCTGCATGAAATATGAGAAGATAGAACTGAAATGGAATCATAAACCATGGGAAAGAAGATAAAAAATATACACATATAGCATGAAAACGTTATAATTTACTGCGAAGCAATTAATCGGCACAGTTACTACACTTCTCCAATTGTAAATACCACAAGGAGTGTAAGATCATATAAATTGATAACTTATACGCAAATGACCCAGAAAAACACCAATTCTATAAATTTCCGAAGAAGGAAAAACATAACGGGATCGATAAAAAAGAAAAAGAAAAACAAACATCCTATAGAGATTACCGAAAATATGGAAATAAAAAAACCATTTGGAGCAAAAGGAAAAGGAATCCGAATTGAGGAACACACAGAGGCGACCAGACAACTGAATCCAGATCGAGAACAAAGATTCGAAGACGGGGAAGGAAGGGTATCGGGTCTCACTCTTGAGATCGGCGACGGTGTCGTCGGGGGACACGACCATGGCGAGATGAGTATCGAGGCTCGAGTCGATGAAGACCGGTAAGGACGAAACAGCCGCCGCCGGCGGAGAAGGGCTTCCTTTCGCCATAGGAGGTGGTTCGGCTTCTCGCCGGAGGGGGAGGCGAAGGGTTTACGGGATGGACAGGGCCTTAGCGCCTTGGCTGGCAACATTTTGGACCGCAGTGCATAAACATAAAGATGCAGGAGTTTATGAAATCTGGACCGTTGATTATGTGCTAACCGGATTCCTGGTGCCAGCTCAACGGTTGGTGATGAACAACTGCACTTCGGACGCGGTGGAATGGCGGCAATGCTATCGTACAGAGGCGGATTGTCGTTACGGTGGGGAGCTTTTAGATGTTGAGTTTTGAAAGTAGAGTTTTTATTAAAAATTTTTTTTTATATTTGATAATTATTATTATATATTTATATATATAAAATAATATTTTATAGAGGAGTGCCATCTATAATTTTAGTTGTGCCACATAAATTATTATTTTATTATTAATAATAATTTAAATATTATTTTTAAATAATAATAAAATAGTATTTTAAAAATAAAAAAAATTAAAAATAAAAATAAAAAAATAAGAAATAAAAAATATTTTTAAAAAATATTATTTTAAAAAATAATATATTATAAAAATTAGTAATAATATTTTTTAAAAGTACTAATTCATTATTATTTTAAAAAAATAATATATCATTTTTTAATTTTAAAAATAATAACATACTAATTTATTTTTTTTAATATAATATTTTTATTATTTTTTAAAAAAATAATATGTTTCGAGATATGAATGGATCCATCAAATCAGATCAGATCAAATCTAATAAATTATCCATAAATAGAGCACGTTGCTCTATCGATTTGAAAGCCAAATTTCTATATTTAATAGCTTCCGAAAATTTGAAGAATGTATCAAAGAAATAAGGGGACGGAGGTGTGATCGGGATTGATGTTTGTCGAGAAAGAAGAGGAGCCATAGTGGGATGGCGCCGATAGGCACGAAGAAGATATGAGAATAGAAAGAAAAAAAAAAAAATAATAAAATATTATTTTATAGAAAGAAAGAAAAAAAGAGAAAAAGAAAAAAAAAGGAAGAAAAAAAGAGAGAGTTTTTCTCACTTTCTTCAGTGGCAGTGCTAGGGTGACGGTACTACAGGGGTGTTGGGGAGTGCGATCGACATTAGCATTTATCAAGAGAGAAGGAGAGCGATGATGGAATAGTAGAGGGGTGGGATGATACTGATAAGTACAAAAAAAGTATAAAAAGAAGAGGGGGTAGGAGTACAATCGAAATCGACATTTATCGAGAAAGAAGAACAACCATGATGGGGTGATATGGGGTATAGTGGTATTGGCGGGCGCATAGAAGGTATGATTTTAGTTGTGCCATCTAGATTATTATTTTATTATCTATAATAATTTAAATATTACTTTTAAATAATAATAAAATAGTATTTTAAAAAATTAAAAAAATAATATTTTAAAAATAAAGATAGAAGAAAGATAAGAAATGAAAAATATTTTGAAAAAATATTAGTTTTAAAAAATAAAATATTAAAAAAATAATAATAATATTTTTTAAAAAATACTAATTTATTATTATTTTAAAAAGAGAGCATATCATTTTTTAATTTTAAAAATAATAACATACTAATTTATTTTTTAAAATATAATATTTTTATTATTTAAAAAAATATATTTTGAGATCAGAATCGATCTATCAGATCAGATTAGATCAAATTTAATAAATTATCCATAAATAGAGCATGATACTCTGTCGATTTGAAAGCCAAATCTCTATATTTAATAGCTTTCGAAAGTTTGGAGAATGTATGAGAAGAAGTGAGGGGCGGGGGTGCGATCGGAATTGACGTTTGCCAAGAGAGAAGGGAAGCTATAGTGGGACGACATCGATGGACTCGAAGAAGATATAAGAATAGAAAGAAAAATAATAATAATAAAATATTATTTTGTAAAAAGAAGAAAAATAAGAGAAAAAAAAAAAAGAAAAGAAAAAAAAGAAGAGGGAGAGTTTCTCTCTCTTCCTTTAGTGACAGTGTCGGAGGCGGCGGTACCACAGGGGCGCTGGGAGTGCAATCGGGTTTAGCGTTTGTCGAGAGAAAAGGAGAGCGATGGTAGGATAGCAAAGGAGTGGGACGGCACTGGCATGCATGAAGAATGTATGAGAAGAAGAGAAGGGGCTGGGGTACAATCAGAATCAACGTTTATCGAGAAAGAAAGAGAGCTATGGTGGGATGATAGGAGGTATAGCAGTACCGATGGACGCATAGAAGGTATGAGAATAAGAAGAAAAAAAATATAAAATAAATATCATTTTATAAAATAATAAAAAATATATCATATATATAATAAATAAATAAATAAATCTATCTATTATATATATAATAATACTCTATGGAGGAGTATTATCGTGTTGCCACCTTAGCATCTCAAATAATTTTAGTTATGGCACTTGGATTATTATTTTATTATCTATAATAATTTAAATATTATTTTTAAATAATAATAAAATAATATATTAAAAAATTTTAAAAATAATATTTTAAAAATAAAGATAGAAAAAAAGGATAAGAAATGAAAAATATTTTTTTTAAAAATATAATTTTTTAAAAAAAATTATAAAAATAGTAATAATTTTTTTAAAATATTAATTTATTATTATTTTAAAAAGATAGCATATCATCTTTTTAATTTTAAAAATAATAACATACTAATTTATTTTTATTAATATAATATTTTTATTATTTTTTAAAAAATAATATGTTTCGAGATTTGAATCGATCCATCGAATCAAATCAGATCAAATCTAATAAATTATCTACAAATAGAGCATGGTACTCTGTCGATTTGAAAGCCAAATTTTTATATTTAATAGTCTCCAAAAATTTAGAGAATGTATGAGAAGAAGTGAAGGGGCAAGGATGCAATCGGAATTAGCATTTGCCAAAATAGAAGGGAAGCCACGGTGGGGTGGTACCGATGGGTACGAAAAAGATATGAGAGTAGGTAGGAAGAAGAAAAAAAAAATAATAAAATATTATTTTATAAAATAAAAGAGAAAAATAAAAGAAGAGAAAAAGAAAAAGAAAGAAAGAAAAGAAAGAAGTGAGAGAGTTTCTCTCTCTTCCTTCAATGACAGTGCTCATGGTGGTGGTACTATAGGGGCATTTAGGAGTGCGATTGGGATCGATATTTATTGAAAGAGAAGAAGAGAGATGGTGGGACGGTAGGAGAGTGGGACGGCACTGGTAGGCATGAAAAAAGTATGAGAAGAAGAGAGGGAACGTGGGTATAATCGGGATTGATATTTGCCGAAAGAGAAGGAGAGTCATTATGGGGTGAGAGGGGGTGTAGCGGTACCGATGGGCGCATAGAAGGGATGAGAATAAGAAGAGAAAACATAAAATAAAATTTTATTTTATAAATAATAAAAAATATAAAATATTTATTATTAAAAAAATAATAATTATAGACTGTAATTATCTACCTATGTAATGCATGCGTCTTCGACTAGTTTAGTAATAAAAGTAAAAAATATATTTTTTGTATGCTAAAATGATAACAAAAAATGTTATATAATATTGTATAGTGATAAATAATATAATATTATATTATATATTATTATGTATTAAATTGTTATTATATTTTATAATATTATTATCATATAATATAACATAATATTATTATAATTATAATATAATTTATAATTTTATATTTTTATTTATAATATATATATTTTAATATAATTATTATTATATAATATTATTATATATATAATAATATATTATAATATAATATATTTTAATGTATTCTATATAATATAATGGATTATAATCTATGTAATAAATAAATTATAATATAATAGATTAAATTATATTATTATTAGATATTGTTATATTAAATTATGTTTTTATAATATAATAATATTACAATAGATTTTGTTATATATCTATAACATATTATAATATTAATTTATTGTTATATTATATTATATTTATAGTATAATAATATAATATGATATGATGAAAGAAGTTATTATAAGATTTATTATTAGATATTTTAATCATTAAAAAAATTATTTAAATCAAAATAGTTTTTTGATATTAATCAAAAAGTATTTTTAAGGAAAGCTTTAAAATGAAGTTTTATCTTTTTAGCTTTCTGATAAAGTCAAAATAGTTTTTTAATTTTTTATTAAATATTATTATATTATTTAAAAATAATTTTAGATGATCAAAATTTTTTTTTTTTGATACTTTAAAAATTGGATGGACTTCATTCTTTTATTGATGCCACACATCCACCCTTCATGATGTGGCATATGGTGCACTAGACTCAACCTCACTGCCCAAGGCCTCTACTCCACAACACCTGCAAATCCAAAATAAGTTTATAGGATCAATATTAAGCTTTTGGATCAATTAATTACTCAATCTGATATCAGAATATTGCCATACAAGAAAAGAAAAAAGGAGCTAAAAGATAAATTACAAATAAAAAAGAACGTAACTAAAGAAGATCAAGCATTCAGAGACATATTTGGTTGAAGAAAGTTGGACTCTCTAATAAAAATAGAAACGGGCAACTCCCATTCTAATCATTTAGTTGGAAGATTTCCATCTACATTCCAATTTTTGAGAGAATGAGAATATCCTAATCTTCCAAAGCTTAATTCTTATTCTCTCATGATATTTAAATCTAATTTAAATTTCACTCACAAACCAATTACATAAGAAGATATAGTCATTCCAACCGATTTCAATTCAAATTTCAATCATAAACTAAACATACCCTAGATAATGATTACAACAAACTTAGAAACAAGCAAAGCTATAGGATGGTAAAAATAGGCCACTCAGCTGATATGTTTGAAAAAAGCCCATAATTCCAATGCTATAGAAAATCACTGACAGGATAGAAATTATAATGAAATAAGGAGCCTAAAATGTTTATGCAATGACCAAGCCCAAAAATAACCATAATAGATAGTCAAACAACATAAGTGGTATGAAGATCCTGTTGGAGCTTGAGGAACCGTACTCAACCATTGACAAGACCCTTATCATCCTGATCCTCGTCCTGGAGCGAAGAGGTGAGAAACAGGAGAAAGAAGATTTCTTTAAGATTTTTTTTAGTTATTTTTTCCAAAGATCAGCATGGTCTCCAGCGTTGATGCAAGCTAGCTGCGAAGAGGCATTGGAGGAAGGAGGGAGCAGAAATAGGAAAGGGAGAAAAACACTTTTTAGAACTTCTTAAACATGTTTTTGTGGATCAAGAAGCAAAAGTTTTAAATGCTTGTATCCTTAACCGTAGAATCCTAAACTACCATGGTTCGGTACTATATCATCCATCTCAAAGACGGCGGCTCTTATTCATCTTGTCAATGTGTCTAGATACTTTTCAACATGATACATAATGTACTGCAAAGATAAATGAGAGTAGTCCATTTTCAAGATGAATGATATGATTAATGTGATCAAAAAGAAAAAATATTTTTTGAACAAGCTAAATTTGGATTTCTCAAAAAGAATTTAGAAAAAAATGGAAGAATCCTTAAAGTTGAGCTTAAGTCTTTTTCCTTTTTTTTTTCATTAATTCTCCACCACCCCATAATTGGAGGTACATGGCTTCTATTTTAAAATAATGATATTTACCCTAACATAATTAAGGTTAGATTCCTCTTGTTATCTTCTATAATGATGTTCGTTATTAAATAGTTTGGTTCGTACTTCTCTTCTTAATTTAAATAAGACTAGATCTCTAAAAAAAATAAATAAATAAATATAAAAAATATTAAAATTTTATGAAAGATAAATCTTGACTTATACATCAATTTTGCCTTCTATCATTGGAAAATAACTTTCAATTAAAATCTTTCTCAAAAGTTTTAGTTTAATTTATCCATTTTTAGACCCAAATATTGGAATTTTGGCTTAAAGTTATAGATTTTGAAAAGATACTAATTTTTTTTTTAAAGATATCTTACTTAAATATTATATGACCAAATTATACTCTCCTGAAATTTGGCATGCAATTCAGTTTCTAATATAGCAAATCTTACTCTAAATTTATCTAACTCAACTTATAATAGTCATCCATATTAAGTATAATGATCTTCAAAGATATGCATATCAAATAAAATAATCCACATCGAATCTAATAATCCTATTAGATACTCATAGTGACAAAGATAATTTATATCGAAGCCAGTGATCTCTTGCATATCCAAAATAGTCAAAGTAATCTATATTGAGTCATACTCATAATAACCAAAATGGTTCACATCAAGTCTGATAATTCATCTGAATCAATGATAAAAATTGCATTATAGAGGATTTTATTCATCCTTCTCTTCTCTTTTTCCCTAACCGATTAGAAGCCATAACATAAACTCTCTCTCTCTCTCTCTCTACCTCTCCCCTCCACCACAACAACACCCTCCCACAAACTGCCCGCCCTCCAACAACCCATCCCAACCCAAAACAACCTCTCTTTTCCCCTTAATTCCATCTCCTGCTACAGACACTGCCCAAGCATAGCTCCGTTTTGCCGGAACTTAACTATAAATTTTTGCTCTCTCCGCAACAACCAAAGAGCAAGAGAGATAGTAACCTATCTCTTAATCGGTTATCCTCCTTAGCATACCTTCTCATTTTTTTATAGACTGCGTACTTATCACCGACAGCTACCAGCGGAGGCAAAGAAGAATGAAAGGAAAAGGAAAAATAAAAACAAAGAGGACTCTGGAGAGACTTCCAATTTATATTTGCTAAGATGAAAACCTGGTTAATGCTGCCACAGTCTGCTGTTGCTCATGAAGATGTTATTCCTCCCAGTTACTCAATGAACCAGTTATTTGACCAGGTCTAACCCCAGGCGCCCGGTGATGCCATAAGTGTAACATTCACCATAAATCTTGACCCACGTGAAAGCCATGCCATGTGAATCTGTGAACCATCATTTAAATCAGCCATATAGTTCATATTGCCGTCCTGCAGGACCAACACGTGGTTCACACTAAACAAGCTTGACAAATTCAGCGGTTGCACCGACATTTAAGAGAGGCTTTATCGCACACACTATTCTAACTGTTGTGGAAATTAACCGATGCAATCAATTGATGCCAATATCCTTCAGATAAATGCGCACAACCAGTAGCATTATTTCTGCCTTCAAGGGCAATAATTATCTCACCTACGACGTCAACCACATCTAATTGGAGAGTGACGTCTTCTACACAGGTTTTTACAGTCTCTAAGGTTGAACAACACAAACCAAAAACAATATGCTTTTTTTTTTTCACCCAAAGCATTAGGCTCTGATACAATCAATCGCCTAATCAAATATCAAGAAAAAAAAAAAGAGAACTTACTAAGCTTTTCATCTAAGCATGCAATCAATTTCGCAAGAACAATGAAAATCATCAAAAGCCTTTTTTTTTGTGACAACGGAAAAATAAAATAAAGCAAGCAGAAACACTGAAAGTAGAAAACAGATGCTGCAGATTGATGTCATCGAGATGCTTGCATCGGATACTATTGTTCGTTCTTTCTGGCATCATCTTTGAGCTGCCCCCTCTTGCGGATGCTAACGCAGAAGCCCAGGCGCCATTTATCAATAGCAGCCTCTGGCAGCAGGGAAAGAGGACACCTGCCATAAATATAATAATTAAAATATTAAATTATAAAATAATTAATTTTATTTTTAAAAATTAATATTTTTATTAATTTTATGTAGGAAAGAAGGCCATCATTGTGAAGATCTGAATTTTCTGATTCAAACGAAATAAATTTTAAGTAAAATAGACTTCAAACGAGCCCGTAATTAATTTTCAAAGAAAATAAAAAAAAATTAATTAATCGGCCAATTCGATTCAAACCGGCTCAGCAAAAAAATTAGACCGACCACTGACACCCCGCTGATGCACATTGACATTAGAACAGTAATCTGACCAGGGGCACGATGGAAATTTTACTTCGAGCGAGCATGTTGATTGGCTGCCGATTGATGTGGTCTATGCAAAGACCGGGCTCGCATGCAATCTACCCAAGCCCATAGTGTGATCCAATGATCAGGCGGCGCTGGTTTTCTTCCGACGATAGAGATCGACGCACTGACAGATGGCATCCGTAGCAGCCGATTGGGATCCAACAGTTGAGATGTGATCTTGATTTTTAACTAAGCATTTGAGTCTTTCCTTTGCATGATTTGACGGCCGAGAATCCATCTGTAAGGCGATCCGATGGATATTATTGATTCTGATCAAAACTGAGAGATTTTGAAGGGTTTTTAAGTGGTTTTTGATGCGTTTGATCGACATCCAACGGCCAGAATGATCCAGACCTTATTTGAGTTGTTCTAGGAGTTCTAAATCCTGATTTCAGTGAAAATTTTTATCGAAGCAGCCCCTCTTGATTCTATAAAAAGGCTTGTGTAGAACATAACAAAGGGAAATAACAGAGAGAATAATAGAGAATAAAGAGGGAGAAATAGGGAGAGGTCTAGAGAGAGCTTTTTATTTTATTTTTCTTTCTTTCTTTCTTTCTTTTGTTTCTTCACAATCAAGTAAGCAACTCTCTTCTTCTTCATCAAGTTCTTCATACTAAGAGCAACGAACGACCAATTTCAACAACAAACAAATTCCTATTTAGATTTTTACATACTTTTTATTTTAATAGCTATTTTTAATCATTTTATCATGAACTAAATTTTCTTTTACTAAGACTAAGGTCTAGCCATTTTTTTGATATAATATTCAGCATGATTTGATCTTAAATTTAAATTTTGTTCATGAGGAGTATATAAATTTGCTCTTAATGCTTTTAAATTATCGGCCATCTTCTAATTGATCTAATAGATATAAATGATACGGACCAAATACGTCTATGTTGATGCTTCTTGATTTATATATCTTGTATTATGAATCGAATTAGAATTCATATGCATGCGAAAATTTATTGCACTTTGGACGCAGCGTATTTTAATTAGAGAATTTCAAAAAACTTAATACATTGATATTTATTTAAATTACATTGGACCAAAGGATAGTTAATAAATATTGATAGTTTTATTATGCCTGGATTAAAGGATAGTGAATAATCTAGGAGACTCCACCGTCACATGAAATAAAATTAACCTAAGTTATATAAATACATGAATATTGTATTGATTGAGTTGGTGAACCGATTGCCTTAGTAACCTATTGCTCTTGACTTAAACCCTAATAATTACACTCTTTCTATTTTCTTATAATTTATTAATTTATTTCTTTATTTCTTCTTATTTTTCTTAATTCTCATAAATCAATTATCTAAATAAAGCTTAGAAAAGAATATTTTCAGTACTTGTTTTCCAATCCTTTAGAAATGATACTCTACTCATATACTTTATTACTTGATTGACTGGTGCACTTGCCATAGCGATAGATTTGCATGTATCAAATTTTTGGCATCGTTACTGGGGATTGTGTCTAAAACAATATTGAATTTTGATCCTTGCTTTATTTTAGAATTTTATTTTTAATTTTTGTTCTTACTTTATTTTTAAGTTTGTGTTCGGTGCATGACACGTACTGGACAATGATTTAGTACCTTTTGATCCAGAAATTGAGAGGATAATCAGAAGACTACAACAAAAAAGAAATATGACAGCTGAAGATTCTAACGACATCAATCTGGGATTGGATGGCGATCGAGGGACGACAAAAAACTATTCGAGTGGCACATCATTCATTAAACGATTACATCACATCATCTGTAGTGGATGCAGCTTCAAACATCAGGAGATCGCCTGTGCGAGTAAACAACTTTGAAATAAAATCGGCGATAATCCAGATGATTCAATCAACTGTCCAATTCAGTAGACATGTGCATAATGATCAGAATGCCCATATTTCTAACTTTCTTGAACTTTATGATATTTTTAAAATTAATGGGGTATCGGATGATGCTATTAGATTAAGACTATTTCTTTCTATTTACGGGACAAAGCTAAAAGTTGGCTTCATTCTCTTCCTGTAGGTTATATTATAACTTGGGATGTCCTAATCCATAAATTCTTAGCCAAGTACTTCCACCTTCCAAGACTACAAAGATGCGCAACAATATTATTTCTTTTGTGCAGATGGACATGAAGACACTATTTAAGGCTTGGGAATATTTCAAGGAACTGTTGAGAAGATGTCCACACCATCAATTACATGTTTGGTTTTAGATATAAATTTTTTATAATGGTTTATCTTCTATTAATCGTTCTATGATTGATGCAGTAACAGGAGGTACCATTAATCGAAAAACGGAAGAAGAAACCTTTGTTATAATCGATGAGATGGCATCAAATAGCTATCAGTGGCAAATAAAATATATGATGCTGAGAAGACCAGCAGCCGTGCAGGGAGTGGATTATGTTCCAGCTTTATTAGCTGAAATTGCAGCCCTTAGAGCCGAAGTTGATAATATGAAGGGAACATCTATGAATATTTAGAGCATCACTTATTACTTATGTGGAGGAGGATATGATATAAGTGACTGCCAGATAGGTAATTCTTTTGCTAAAATTTTCGATACTGCTAACTATCTTGGTAATTTTTTCAGGCCTCAGCAAAATAATCTCTACTCCAACACATACAATCAAGGATGAAGGCAACATCCAAATTTTTCATGGAGCAACCAAAATGCAGCACAACAGCCATCCCAAGGATTCCAAGCACCTAAAAAGAAGCCTGATATGGAGGAGCTGATGGTCAAATTCATGCAAAACTAAGAAGCGACTATAAGAAATCTGGAAACCAAACTTAGGCAAGACCAAGCAGCAGTAATTTAAAATTTGGAGAAGCAAGTAGGACAAATGGCCAAGATAATCTCCAAGAGATCATAAGGATCTTTGTCCAGCAACACGGAGACTAATCTGTGGGAGCACATCAATGCTATCACCTTAAGAAATGATAAAGAGCTAGATGAGCCACATCAAAAAAAAAGACTGGAGAGCCAACTACAAATAAAGAAAAGCCAATTAATGTTCATCAGTTACCGAAACAACCAACAGATGGATGGTCTCCAGGAATAAAATTTATTGATCCAAAAGTGAAGCCCTACGAGCTGCCACAATCTTTTTCAGAGAGACAAATACAGCATCCAGATAAGAAATTTTTTAACTTTTTCAAAATTTTAAAGAATTTACATATTAATATTTTCTTTGTAGATGCTATCACTTAGATACCCAGGTATGCCAAGTATCTCAAAGAAATTCTAACAAATAAGAAGCTGAAGGAGCATGAGAGAATAAATTTGAATGAAGAGTGCTTAACAATACTTCAAAATAAATTACCATAGAAGCTAAAAGATCTAGAAAATATTACTATTCCTTGTATTATTGATGATTGCAGTTTTGATAAAGTTTTATGTGATTTAGGAGTAAGTATTAATCTCATGTCTTTCTCTATTTTTAAGAAGCTGGGTTTAGGAGACCGAAGCCTACTACTATTATCCTTCAGCTACCTAATAGATTCATTAAATATCCAAGAGGTATAGTGGAGGATGTCTTGGTAAAGGTAAACAAGTTTATTTTTCTCATTGATTTTATTGTTCTTGATATGAAAGAAGATATCAATGTATCCCTTATCTTAGGGAGACCCTTTTTAACTACTGGAGGAGCTTTAATAGACGTCCAACAAGAAAAATTAATTTTTAGAGTCTAAGATGAACAAGTGAATTTTAATAATTTTAAAGATACTAAACATTCTAATGATAATCAAATTTATTTTCAAATTGATGTTATTAACAAATTAGTATATGAGAATTCTGTAGAAAATATGTTTGAGACTAGTAAAGCTAGCAGTGTTCAATTGAAAGAGGGTTCGGCCAAACATGAAAGTATACCTATTGAAGTAGCACCAGATTGATCCAGATTAGAGCTTCAAGAAAGTCAAGCTAAAGACTATAAATCAGAACTACTAGATAGGTTGTTTTTTTTTTTTTAGTTTTGATCCTTTTCTTTTATTTTTTCATAAATTCGTGTTGCTCTTTTATTATTTTGGTATATGTTTTCAATTTTGCAGAGAAAAAAAGATAGCTCAAGCCAATTCGCAAAGCTTCAAAGAACCAGTCTGGATAAATAGTATAAGTGTATTTTTTTCCTGTCTCTTATTGCATCTTTACTTTTTCTTTCTCCATTGAGATAATGTAGAATAAGTTGGAGGGTAGAAAAAAATTTTAAAATTTTTGAAAAATAAATTTAATAAATTTATTTTTTTTATTTTTTATTTAAAAATCATGTGTCAAGAAAGAAAATTTTGAGCAAGATAGACTAGGAAAAATAATAAAAATTAGAAGTATTTGCTAATGAATGTAGGAAGCTAAAGAAGTATATTAGTTGGTTTGATTTTTATAGGCCTACTTAGGTCATTTAAAGACTATTAGCACTTCTAATTGCATATGCATACTAATAAGGCAAAGTAGGTGTTGATTATAAGGCCAACTGAGGATTCAATTATTATTGAAAATTGATAATTAATATACCTTCCAATCAAAGAAACTTGAATTTAAGAAAAGAACTACCTATCAAAATATAAATGCAAAAGATAGAGTATATGTGGATTGTCTGAAGCTTAGTAACTGGATCTCTGCACCTAGGTCAAGTGTGAAGGTTCACGTCAAACGATGGAGAAAAGCCAAGATGCTCAGCACAACAAAAAAAGAAAAAAAATGAGATAATGTGAAAGCTATCTTAATTCATGAGCTTAACTTAAGAATGTATAGAAAATTAATCAAAATAGATGATAAGAGAAGATACTTTTGTTCTTTAAGTAACACCGAAATGCTAAGTTAGTCTTCATGAACACAAATGTTATAGATCTTTAAATGTACTCTAAGAAAGTTTCTGATTATACTGACTATAAAATTTACTTCTGAAGCTCAATACTTAGTGATATTTTTTAAATTTTTTGATCTTTAATTCTAGATTTATTTTTGTGAAGGAGGATCTTATTGAAATATGGTAATAAATAAAGCATTGCTAAGGGACTAACGATGACTAAGTTGAGAGGTGTGATAAGTATTATAAATATAATAATTAAAGTAGTAAATTATAAAATAATTAATTTTATTTTTAAAAAATTAATATTTTTATTAATTTTATGCAGGAAAGAAGGCCACTAATATGAAGATTTAAATTTTCTGGTTCAAACGAAATAAATTTCAAGCAAAAAGGACTTCAGCCCGAAATCAATTTTCAAAGGAAATAAAAAAATAATTAGCCGATTGGTTCAGTTTAAATCGGCTCAGCAAACCAGTCCGATCCAACCACAAAAGAACCAGACCGACCGCTGACGCCCCGCTAATGCACTGCTGACGTTAGGATTTTTTGCGGCATACAGTGGATCGAAAAAGTAATCTAACCAGAGCCACGATGGGAATTTCACTTCAAGCGAGCACGCTGATTGGCTGCCGATTGATGCGGTCTTTGCAAGATCGGGCTCGCATGCAATCTACCCAAGCCCATAGCATGATCCGACGCTCAGGCGGCGTTGTTTTTCATCTGACAATAGAGATCGAGGCACTGACGGATGGCATCCATAGCATGATACTATTGTTCTTTCTTTCTGGCATCATCTTTGAGCTGCCCCCTCTGGCGGATGCTAACGCAGAAGCCCAGGCGCCATTTATCAATAGCAGCCTCTGGCAGCAGGGAAAGAGGACACCTGCTATAAATATAATAATTAAAATATTAAATTATAAAATAATTAATTTTATTTTTAAAAAATTAATATTTTTATTAATTTTATGTAGGAAAGAAGGCCATCATTGTGAAGATCTGAATTTTTTGATTCAAACGAAATAAATTTCAAGTAAAATAGACTTCAAACGAGCTCGTAATTAATTTTCAAAGAAAATAAAAAAAAATTAATTAGCCGGCCAATTCGATTCAAACTGGCTCAACAAAAAAACTAGATCGACCACTGACACCCCGCTGATGCACGTTGACGTCAGGATTTTTTGCGGCGTATGGTAGATCGGAACAGTAATCTGACCAGGGGCACGATGGAAATTTCACTTTGAGCGAGCATGCTGATTGGCTGCCGATTGATGTGGTCTATGCAAAGACCGGGCTCGCATGCAGTCTACCCAAGCCCATAGTGTGATCCAACGATCAGGCGGCGCTGGTTTTCATCCGACGATAGAGATCGACGCACTGACAGACGGCATCCGTAGCAGCCGATTGGGATCCAACGGTTGAGATGCGATCTTGATTTTTAACTAAGCATTTGAGTCTTTCCTTTGCACGATTTGATGGTCGAGAATCCATCTGTAAGGCGATCCGATGGATATTATTGATTCTGATCAAAACTGAGAGATTTTGAAGGGTTTTTAAGTGGTTTTTGATGTGTTTGATCGACATCCAACGGCTAGAATGATCCAGACCTTATTTGAGTTGTTCCAAGAGTTCTAAATCCTGATTTTAGTGAAAATTTTTATCGAAGTAGCCCCTCTTGATTCTATAAAAAGGCTTGTGTAGAACATAACAAAGGGAAATAACAGAGAGAATAATAGAGAATAAAGAGGGAGAAATAGGGAGAGGTCTAGAGAGAGCTTTTTATTTTATTTTTCTTTCTTTCTTTTGTTTCTTCACAATCAAGTAAGCAGCTCTCTTCTTCTTCATCAAGTTCTTCATGCTAAGAGCAACGAACGACCAATTTCAACAACAAACAAATTCCTATTTGGATTTTTACATACCTTTTATTTTAATAGCTATTTTTGATCCTTTTATCATGAACTAAATTTTCTTTTACTAAGACTAAGGTGTAGCCATTTTTTTGATATAATATTCAGCATAATTTGATCTTAGATTTAAATTTTGTTCATGAGTATATAAATTTGCTCTTAATGCTTTTAAATTATCGGCCATCTTCTAATTGATCTAATAGATATAAATGATACGGACCAAATATGTCTATGTTGATGCTTCTTGATTTATATATCTTGTATTATGAATCGAATTAGAATTCATATACATGCAAAAATTTATTGCACTTTGGATGCAGCGTATTTTAATTAGAAAATTTCAAAAAACTTAATGCATTGATATTTATTTAAATTATATTGGACCAAAGGATAGTTAATAAATATTGATAGTTTTACTATGCCTGGATTAAAGGATAGTGAATAATCTAGAAGACTCCACCATCACATGAAATAAAATTAACTTAATTTATATAAATACGTGAATATTGTATTGATTGAGTTGGTGAACCGATTGTCTTAGTAACCTATTGCTCTTAAATTAAACCCTAATAATTACACTCTTTCTATTTTCTTATAATTTATTAATTTATTTCTTTATTTTTTCTTATTTTTCTTAATTCTCATAAATCAATTATCTAAATAAAGCTTAGAAAAGAATATTTTCAGTACTTGTTTTCCAATCCTTTAGGAATGATACTCTACTCATATACTTTATTACTTGATTGACTGGTGCACTTGCCATAGCGATAGATTTGCAAGTATCAAATTTTTGGCATCGTTACTGGAGATTGTGTCTAAAACAATATTAAAATTTTGATCCTTGCTTTACTTTAGAATTTTATTTTTAATTTTTGTTCTTACTTTATTTTTAAGTTTGTGTTCGGTGCATGACACGTACTGGACAATGATTTAGTACCTTTTGATCCAAAAATTGAGAGGATAATCAGAAGACTACAACAATAAAAAAATATGACAGCTGAAGATCCTAACGACATCAATCTAGGATTGGATGGCGATCGAGGGACGACAAAAAACTATTCGAGCGGTGCATCATTCATTAAATGATTACATCACATCATCTATAGTGGATGTAGCTTCGAACATCAGGAGACCGCCTGTGTGAGTGAACAACTTTGAAATAAAATCGGTGATAATCCAGATGATTCAATCAACTGTCCAATTCAGTAGATACGTGCATGATGATCCGAATGCCCATATTTCTAACTTTCTTGAACTTTATGATATTTTTAAAATTAATGGGGTATCGGATGATGCTATTAGATTAAGACTATTTCTTTCTATTTACGGGACAAAGCTAAAAGTTGGCTTCATTCTCTTCCTGTAGGTTATATCATAACTTGGGATGCCCTAGTCCAGAAATTCTTAGCCAAGTACTTCCACCTTCCAAGACTATAAAGATGCGCAACAATATTATTTCTTTTGTGCAGATGGATATGGAGACACTATTTAAGGCTTGGGAATGTTTCAAGGAACTGCTGAGAAGATGTCCACACCATCAATTACATGTTTGGTTTTAGATATAAATTTTTTATAATGGTTTATCTTCTATTAATCGTTCTATGATTGATGCAGTAACAGGAGGGACCATTAATCGAAAAATGGAGGAAGAAATCTTTGATATGATCGATGAGATAGCATCAAATAGCTATCAGTGGCAAATAAAATATATGATGCCGAGAAGACCAGCAGCCGTGCAGGGAGTGGATTGTGTTCCAGCTTTATTAGCTGAAATTGCAGCCCTTAGAGCCGAAGTTGATAATATGAAGGGAACATCTATGAATATTTAGAGCATCACTTGTGAGTTATGTGGAGGAGGATATGATACAAGTGACTGCCAGATAGGTAATTCTTTTGCTAAAATTTTCGATACTGCTAACTATCTTGATAATTTTTTCAGGCCTCAGCAAAATAATCTCTACTCCAACACATACAATCAAGAATGAAGACAACATCCAAACTTTTCATGGAGCAACCAAAATGTAGCATAACAGCCATCCCAAGGATTCCAAGCACCTAAAAAGAAGCCTAATATGGAGGAGCTGATGGTCAAATTCATGCAAAACTAAGAAGCGACTATAAGAAATCTGGAAACCAAACTTAGGCAAGACCAAGCAGCAGTAATTTGAAATTTGGAGATGCAAGTAGGACAAATGGCCAAGATAATCTCCAAGAGATCATAAGGATCCTTGTCCAACAACATGGAGACCAATCTGCGGGAGCACATCAATGCTATCACCTTAAGAAGTGATAAAGAGCTAGAGGAGCCACATCAAAAAAAAGAGACCGGAGAGCCAACTACAAATAAAGAAAAGCCAATTAATGTTCATCAGTTACCGAAACAACCAACAGATGGATGGTCTCTAGGAATAAAATTTATTGATCCAAAAGTGAAGCCCTACGAGCCGCCACTATCTTTTTCAGAGAGACAAATACAACATCCAGATAAAAAATTTTCTATTTTTTTCAAAATTTTAAAGAATTTACATATTAATATTTTCTTTGTAGATGCTATCACTTAGATACCCAGGTATGCCAAGTATCTCAAAGAAATTCTAACAAATAAGAAGCTAAAGGAGCATGAGAGAATAAATTTGAATGAAGAGTGCTTAACAATACTTCAAAATAAATTACCATAGAAGCTAAAAGATCTAGAAAGTTTTACTATTCCTTGTATTATTGGTGATTGCAGTTTTGATAAAGTTTTATGTGATTTAGGAGTAAGTATTAATCTCATGTCCTTTCTTCTATTTTTAAGAAGCTGGGTCTAGGAGAACCGAAAGCCTACTACTATTATCCTTCAGCTTAGCCTAATAGATTCCATTAAATATCCAAGAGGTATAGTGGAGGATGTCTTGGTAAAGGTAAACAAGTTTATTTTTCTCGTTGATTTTATTGTTCTTGATATGAAAGAAGATTATCAATGTATCCCCTTATCTTTAGGGAGACCCTTTTTAGCTACTGGAGGAGCTTTAATAGATGTTCAACAAGAAAAATTAATTCTTAGAGTCCAAGATAAACAAGTTATTTTTAATAATTTTCATAAGATACTAAACATTCTGATGATAATCAAACTTATTTTCAAATTGATGTTATTGATAAATCCAGTTATATGAGAATTCTGTAGAAAATATGGTTTGAGACTAGTAAAAGCTAGCAATGTCCAAATTGAAAGAGGGTTCGGCCAAACATGAAAGTATTCCTAATTGAAGTAGGCACCAGATTGATCCACTTTAGAACTTCAAAGAAAGTCAAGCTGAAGACTATAAATCAGAACTACTAGATAGGTTGTTTCTTTTTTTTTTTTAGTTTTGATCCTTTTCTTTTATTTTTTCAGTAAATTTCGTTGTTGCTCTTTTACTATTTTGATGTATATTTTCAATTTTGCAGAGGAAAAACAGATAGCTCAAGCCAAAATTTCGCAAAGCTTCCAAAGAACAGACTAAATAGTATAAGGTGTATTTTTTTCCTGTCTCTTATTGCATCCTTTACTTTTTCCTTTCTCCATTGAAGATAATGTAGAATAAGTTGGAGGATAGAAAAAAATTTTAAAATTTTTGAAAAATAAATTTAATAAATTTATTTTTTTTAAATTTTTTTTTTAAAATCATGTGTCAAGAAAGAAAATCTTGAGCAAGATAGAACTAGGAAAAAGTGATAAAAGATTAGAAGTTATTTGCTAATGAATGTAGCAAGCTTAAAGAAGTAGATTAGTTGGTTTGATTTTTAGCAGGCCTACTTAGGTCATTTAAAAGACTATTAGCACTTCTAATTGCACATGCACACTAATAAGGCAAAGTAGGTATTGATTATAAGGCCAACTGAGGATTCAATTATCATTGAAAATTGATAATTAATATACATTCCAATCAAAGAAACTTGAATTTAAGGAAAGAGCTACCTATCCTAAAAATATAAGTGCAAAAGATAGAGTATATGTGGATTGTCCCTGAAAGCCTAGTAACTGGATCTCTGCACCTAGGTCAAGTGTGAAGGTTCACGTCAAACGATGGAGAAAAGCCAAGATGCTCAGCACAACAAAAAAAGAAAAAAAATGAGATAATGTGAAAGCTATCTTAATTCATGAGCTTAACTTAAGAATGTATAGAAAATTAATCAAAATAGATGATAAGAGAAGATACTTTTGTTCTTTAAGTAACACCGAAATGCTAAGTTAGTTTTCATGAACACAAATGTTATAGATCTTTAAATGTACTTTAAGGAAGTTTCTGATTGTACTGACTATAAAATTTACTTCTGAAGCTCAATACTTAGTGATATTTTTTAAATTTTTTGATCTTTAATTCTAGATTTATTTTTGTGAAGGAGGATCTTATTGAAATATGGTAATAAATAAAGCATTGCTAAGGGACTAACGATGACTAAGTTGAGAGGTGTGATAAGTACTATAAATATAATAATTAAAGTAGTAAATTATAAAATAATTAATTTTATTTTTAAAAAATTAATATTTTTATTAATTTTATGCAGGAAAGAAGGCCATTAATATGAAGATTTGAATTTTCTAGTTCAAACGAAATAAATTTCAAGAAAAAAGGACTTCAGCCCGAAATCAATTTTCAAAGGAAATAAAAAAATAATTAGCCGATTGGTTCAGTTTAAATCGGCTCAGCAAACCAGTCTGATCCAACCACAAAAGAACCAGACCGACCGCTGACGCCCCGCTAATGCACTGCTGACGTTAGGATTTTTTGCGGCATACAGTGGATCGAAAAAGTAATCTAACCAGAGCCACGATGGGAATTTCACTTCGAGCGAGCACGCTGATTGGCTGCCGATTGATGCGGTCTTTGCAAGATTGGGCTCGCATGCAGTCTACCCAAGCCCATAGCATGATTCGACGCTCAGGCGACACTGATTTTCATCCGACAATAGGGATCGAGGCACTGATGGATGGCATCCATAGCAACTGATCGGGATCCAACAATTGAGACGCGATTTTGATTTTTAACTAAGCATCTGAGTCTTTCTTATACGCGATTTGACGGTGAGAATCCAACTGGAAGGCGATCCGATGGCTATTATTGGTTTCGATTGAAACTGGGAGATTTTGAAGGGTTTTTAAGTGGTTTTTGATGCGTTTGATCGACATCCAACGGCCAGAATGATCCAGGCCTTATTTGAGTTGTTCCAGGAGTTCTAAATCCTGATTTCAGTAGGAATTTTCATCGAAGCAGCCCCTTTTGACTCTATAAAAAGGCCTGTGCAGAACACAACAGAGGGGAATAACAGAGAATAAAGAGGGATGAATAGGAAGAGGTCTAGAGAGAGCTTTTTATTTTATTTTTCTTTCTTTCTTTTTTTTTTCTTTTTTTCTTTTGTTTCTTTATAATCAAGCAAGTAGCTCCCTTCTTCTTCATCAAGTTCTCCACATCAAGAGCAACGGATGATCAATTTCAGCAACAAACAAATTTCTGTTAGGATTTTTACATGCTTTGTATTTTAATTATTGTTTTTGATTCTTTTACCATGAACTAAATTTTTTTTTTTTTACTAAGATTAAGGTGTAGCCACTCTTTTGATACAATATTCAGTATGATTTGATTTTAGATTTAAATTTTATTCATGAGGAATATATAAATCTGCTTCTAATGCTTTTAGATTATTGACCATCTTCTAATTGATCTGATGGATATAGATGATATGGACCAAGTATGTCTATATCGATGTTTCTTGATTTATATACCTTATATTATGAATTGAATTAGAATTCATATACATGCGAGAATTTTAGTGCACTTTGAATGCAACATATTTTAATTAGAGAGTTTTACAAAATTTAATGCATTGATATTTATTTAAATTATGCCTGGACCAAAGGATAGTTAATAAATATTGATAGTTTTACTATACCTGGACCAAAGGATAGTGAATAATTTAGCCGACTTCACCATCACATGAAACAAAATTAACCTAATTTATATAAATACTTGAATATTATATTGATTGACTTGGTAAATCGATTGTCTTAGTAATCTATTGCTCTTGACTTAAATCCTAATAATTACACTATCTCTATTTCCTTACAATTTATTAATTTATTTTTTTATTTCTTTTTATTTTTCTTAATTTTTATAAATCGATTATCTAAATAAAGTTTAAGAAAGAATATTTTCAGTACTCATTTTTTAATTATTTAAGAATGATACTCTACTCACACACTTTATTACTTGATCAATTAGTGCACTTGCTATAGCGATACTGCATGCATCAAGAATGCGGCCAATAGGATGCACATCTTGGTTCGTAGCCAATCCACTGCAAGGCAGCATGAGCATAAGTGTCTGTTGATGGCACAAAGAATGAAGATCTCCTGATGGATGTCATTCGTGTTGTCACGTACAAGGGTGCCTGTTAACAACGGTGCCTGTTAACAAGGAGTAATATGTGATCAAACAGAAGAATTACAATTCCAGAGAGATGACCAGCTGAAGTGCATTAGTCTAACAGAAGATGACTTGCGTGCTGCTGAGATCGTTTGTTGATATTTACCATTTATGTTTTTTTTTCCTTGATGCTGATATTAGACCTAACAATAGCACTAAAGCCCAAGAAATTTACATTTTAAAGGACATTATTAGAATACTTCTGAAAAGAAACAAAACCAGTTAATGTTGCAAAATAACAGTGATAAATTCTGGAAATATTATGTGCATGCCCCTCTGGAATATAGGTAGTAGAGGCAGGTTGACCCATAAGTGATTTTCAGAATATTTAGTTCCTCTAATTTCTGAAAAGCTTTCACTTAGAACTAATTCCAGTTCATTGTTATAAGGATTTTTTTCTTTATTTTTTCAGAAATACATTGGCATGTTATACTTCTCGGTGATTTACCATGTCATTACTGAAACCACAAGAATATTTGAAAATATCTACAACTGAAAGCAGGACAATTTAAATCATCTAAGTCTACAGCTGCATTTTTTTATCAGAACTTTCCGACAGAAAGCATGCATCAGATTTATTCTTACTAACAAGAGGCAAGTAGAATGGTAAATCCTGTTATCCTGAGTAGTTTCTATGTTGTATTTGTAAATTGTACAGTCATATGATCTCTAGTTGATGCATTGAACATCTTCCACTTCAAAATTGTGTAAATACCCTATTAAAGGATATCATTTAACACATCAATAACAATTGTTTCTGAAGCAGAAGCTAAGATTTTTAAGTACACAAAAAGTTGTTTTAGCCTTCAGGTCTTTAAGGGGAATCAAGTTTAATAAGATGAATACCTAATTCAATATTCAGGATGTCCTGAAACACAGTCCATGGAATAAATTTTATTTATTTATTTATTTATTGCTGATGATTGAGGAAGAAAACAGTAATATGCTATGCCCAAAATTTTCTATAGGTAGAATTTGGATTAAAACATAGCCTTTGCCTTCTTTAAAGAAGAAAACTTGCATTACGGTTTGCAGACTACAACAGCAGTGTTCTGTGGAAAGTTCTCTGGAAGAAAGATCAAACAGCATATGGATATCAAGAAGGTTTTCTAGGAACTACAAGGAAGCTGTCCGGGATGATGACAGCAATGCTTAATCCACTAATCAATATCCTTGGTCTTTCACAGCAAAGCATTCTAATAATTTGTATCAGGCTTATTTTTGTCTTAAGACTATAAATCATCTAGTAGAACAATGTGCCATGGTTACTGCCTGCCCTGACATCACAGCTATGATGTTATTGTCTGCAATTTGCTATTTTCCATTATTTTAAATAAGGACCAGGACGTTAAATTTTAATGATGACTTCTGTCCATTATAACAAAGTAAAAGAAACAGGGTACACAGGCTTTCAAATGACTTCCTGATCAAAGTGAAGAGGAGCAAAGGGGGGTTGGGGAAAGCTCATTACATTTTCTCCAATCTACAGTAGATGTCTAGCATTGTAGACATCATATAAGCTACTAAGCTAGCCAACCAGACTCTAGAATAACTTCTACTTCTCAAAATTTTCATCCTTTATGTGTTGTTATCAATTTTACTCTTTGACCATGGCTTCTACTTTGAAAGATGAATGTGGTACTCACAGAAAAAATTACCTTTTGCTCTCTCATCTAGACTCCTTTCAAGTGTAGAAAAGCCTTGAAGAGGCTTGCTCCCTGGTTATATAAGCTTAAACTACTAATCTATTAGGTTTAAATTCCCTCTGGCCAGGTAACAGTATACTGTTCCACAAGGCCCTACCTTGTCCGGATATGCCTATGAAAGGAAGTGGAAAGTAATTTAGAAGGATAAAATGAGGTAAGAGCTGGTTGTCATTTGGTCTTGAACTTAGTTGGACTATACTTTGGGCCTTAATGGAAAACACAGATGAAGCAATGCTTGTTGGTTTGAGCTTTCTTAATAAGTATTTCATCTAATGAACACATTATCTTATCCCTGGCTTTCTTTTTAATTATCTTCAATTATCTAAATCAAAAAATGATGCACATCCATTATTTCTATTCTGGTTATTAGTCTACTACTCTGGAAAAGTACCCAGTAAAGAAGTTGCTGTAATAACTTTATTATTACTCTCTCAACCAAGATCGAATGACCTCCACTATTTTTGCACCTGATTTTATAAATATCTCAAATTTGTTCTTACATAATATTACCAGGTTATAGGCTTCATTTTGATTTTCTGTGAAGTGCAACCAATATCAAAAGTCAGATACAATGCATTTCTAGTTTTTCACCCTCTTTAGTTTACTCCTCAAGTTTTTATGTCAATATGAATCAAACCATTATTAGAAGAGAATAAAATGAAGAAATCAAGAGAAAACAGTCATGCTATATACACCACTGCTTTTTGATGGATTAAAAGAAGATTAAAATACTTAAAAAAGAAATTGGGTCTTTTATCTTTATGAATCTAAGGAGTAAGGGCAACTAAATCTACATAGAAAAGTAATGAATAACAACAAAATTAGAAGAATATAATAAATATATGCCAACAATTACTGACAAATATTGGAGAGAGTACAATAGCAGCACAAAGTGCAGCCAAAGGTCATATAAGAGAACCTCAGGCTATCCAAGTTTGAGATATTGAGGTATATAAGACTCAAAGTAGCACCAAAAGGAGCAAGTAGCCTATATCAACCATTTACATAGTGTGCTTTTACTTCTAGGCACTCTTGCACACCTCATACCTATTTGAAGGATAGCCGACAGAGCCAGAAAGAAAGTAAAATGGTAGTGTAAAGCCCAGTCAAGAGCTGTATAAGAAAACCTCAAGCCATCTGAGCATAAAGTTTTATGAGGCTAAAATGGAGAACTTTAAAAGGAGCAAAAACTTATGCTAGCGGTTTCGATGGCGTGCTTTGTTATAGATAATTTTGCAAGGTTCTTATGGATACTTGATGGAGTGGGAAAGAGAGTAACAGATTAAACTTCAGTAAAGAGCTGCAAAAGAAAACCTTATACCATCCAAGTATAGATGTGCCGTATGTGCTCATTGTACTCATAAATGATACATGAGCAAAGCAAAGAACAAGTTACCTGGCACTGAACATCTATCCCCTTGTTCTTGTACTCAACATAGAGGCATCTCGAGAATTGATCGACGTAGCTGATAACAAAAAAAAACCCTTGTTAGTTGCAACAAAAAATAAAAGGGACAAATGCACATCTCTCATCATTCAATTCCATATAACACATTTGTACCAACCAAATCCGTAAGAGAAGAAATGCCAAAACGATCATAATAGATATTATCCAAGCAATAGCTCATATGAGCTAAATGATTTGTACCGGAAAGCTGGCTACTTTTAGGATTTTCTGTCTGATAAAATGTATCCATTGAAAAAACAGTAGTATGAAACAATCCTCTAAAACCAGAAATGCAGAGCACCGAGGATAAATTGGGGTTTTCTGACAAATGGTTTGATTTTTATAAGGATCACCATACATCACCCATCTGGAGACTCCTAATGATTTCAACAAAAAAAAAAACATACTTTTTTGCACCTCTTGCCGATTAACCCGGATCCCTCCTTTATTTTTTCTTCCGGTTATTCATTTCTCAAACTAAACTAAGCCACGAAAGCCATCCAACAAAATCTTTCATAACAAATTCAAATCTAACAACTAAAACACAAAAATATAACGACAAAAAATGACTTGCTTGTTCGATAAGATCACTATCCATCACCAATCTACAGTCTCCTATATTAAAAAAAAATTAAAAAATATATCATTATCCCTCATTTCCCTTCCTTCGAATCATCCATTGCTCACATAAGTTTCCAAATCTTTCTGGCAAAATCCTTGTTCCCAAATTCAAATCTGACAATCAAAAGATAAAATTCTAGCATCAAAACTACGAAACAAACACAAAACTTACGCTTTGGTGGCAGCATAGACAGCGTAGAGCGGATCGGAGGGAATGATACTGGCGGCCCCCGATCCGATGTTCACGATGGCGCCGCGCTTCCTCTCCAGCATCCCCGGCAGCACGGCGTGGGCGACCCTGGTCACCCCCTCGACATTAATCTTGATCAAGTTCCTCATCAACTCCGCATCCACCTCATGGAAGAACCTCGCGTAGGGTTAAGACACGCCGGCGTTGTTCCCCAGCACGTCGACGTCGAGCCCCGCGATGGCCTCCCGGAGGCGGCGGACGCCCTCGGCCTGGTCGCCGGCGAAGTCGATCACCACGGTCTCGATCCGGCAGCCGGCGTGCTTGGCTCGGATGGCGTCGGAAACGTCGCGGAGCTTGTCCGGATTGCGGCCGACGAGGATGAGGTGGAGGCCGTGGCGGGCGAGCTGGAAGGTGATGGCCTTGCCGATGCCGTCGGTGGGGCCGGTGACGATGGCCCAGGAGCAGTAGCGGGCGCGGAGGTTCTTGGTGGGGCGGAGGAAGGAGACGTAGAGCCAGCGGAGGATGGCGAAGGAGAGTTTGAGGACGGAGAGGAGGCCGAGGAAGAAGAGGAGAAGGAGCAATGGCGGCAGGGCTCGGAGGTTCTCAAGGCAAGCGCAAAGCGCCATCTTTTATTCTTTCTTCTCTTCTCCGAGGGAAGCGAGGGGGGGGCTGTGGGCGGTTTATGCGAATTCAAAGGAGACGGGGTGGGCTCGGGTGGTTGAAGCGGCTGAATTGAAATTAATTATACTTAAGATGGATTTTGGCCGGTAGATTTTTATTTATTTATTAGTGCAGCGGAAGGGTGGTGGTCTAATCGATGTCGTGGATGGATTTATTAGTTGCTGTAGCGGAGAAATTATCAGATTCATGATGAATCTTAAATAAAATCATCCTAACACACGATGCTATGGAAAGAAAGAGAAAACGGTGAACTTGATCCACTAATAATCGATCGATCATACAGAATGAGGTGGTTGGCATTGGATTGTGAATAGATTGAATGGAAAGGGTGAATTTGCTGTTAGATTTGTGTCGGATTCATATGACTTTTTGTTGTGCGAAGATTACATTTATCGTGCCTAATGCAATGTGCAACACGTATGGTTGCCTTAACATATATTTCAAGGCTTTTATAGGTAGAGAATCTTTGGGCCGAGTCTTGAACTTTGATTGGGTGGACGTTATATTTAAACATATATTACTAACCTACTATATTGAAAAGCGGAGGAAACAGCCAGAAAATAGGAAAAAAATAAATTTGAGATTTGAACAAAGGAGATAAATTAAAGCATCGCTTTTAGTTATTACAATTTCCAGGGATAACAGTAACACTGTGCTAAAGCACCAAATGCAACAAACATCAAAAGCTGTCAAAACCTTTCCATGTTGGTCTACGCTATTCGGTTCTCTAGGACACATCCAAGGGGGACATCTACAAACTCCTCAATCGCATAGCTACAGATTCAGCAATTGCCTTGGACCCTAGCTTTGCTATCTTAAGATCTGAATTGTAGCTTGGCAATGATCACGCATTGGATCCATTGAGAAGGCTTTTCTAGCTTCTCTCCCTTTGACTAGCAGCATCTCCCGAATGGATCAAGCGCCATGATTCGAGCTCCAGCTAGCCTGCCAGTGGAGGAAGAAGAACCATCAGTATTAAATTTATAACAATCCACTGGTGTCGAGTCCATTTCACCCAAATCTGCCGATGAGCAATAGAGATTTCTAGTGATTTTATTCCTTCCTCCTGTCGGCTTTGGTTTCTTTCTTGGTGAAAGCTGAAATTTGGCAGGGCATCAAAATTGTTTATGCTTATATCTCTTGGCTGATATGGTATGCTAGAAATCAAAGGATCTTTTTTCAGCAACCCTTGCATCCTATCGATATATTCATAGTGTTATGCACCTTTTACATGGATTGGCTCTCTATATAGAAAATTTCCTCTAGTTTACAATCAAGGAACTAGGCTTGTTGTGTGTTGTTGCTTGAGATTATATGCTTCCGAAGTGGAGTGGTCAGTCTTGTGTAGGAGGTGCTGGAGTGGCCTGCAAAACAACGTCCGGACTGGAGGATTGAATTCCGGTGAGGACCCTTCGATGCTCAAGTTAGCAGAGAACAAAGAAACAATAACGGATTCTCTCATAGGGATTTCCACTTATCTGAGTCTTCGGGACTTTTTAATATTTATAGAAGGAGGTTTCATGATTGTTATGCCGTTCAGCAAATCATGTCGTTTCGAGATCGTGGCCATTTTTCAGGAGAGAAAGGTTGTCGCTGACATGATTGAAATTTTTCATTTACTTCCACCATTTCTAGCTTAGTGGGCATGACTCGATCACGATTAGATCATAGCCATGTTGCCTTTATCTCGGAAAGGAATTATTGGGATTGGTAAAATTCTTTGGACCGTTTTGCGGATCGGGAGGTGTACAAGGCATTTTGACCTTGGAATACTGATGTCTTAGTGCCGATCCGAGGCAATCCAGGCATCGGACAGCTCGATCCGAGGCATTCATATTACTACCATAATACTATCCTCCTAGTGCTGGGCCTGAGGATCAGACGAAAGAACTACTTTTTTAGGATGCCTCGGATTGAGTAACGTGCCTCTTCATTTTCGATGGTATTTTTAGCATTAATAATCGATGACGTCATTTTATGGCACACGAATAATTACGGTCGAGGGATCTATTTGGCCATTGGTCCTTTTGAGGTGATGGTTCAAAAAAAGAGGGCATTCTTTTGTTTTGTTTCTCCTTTTAAGTGCATCTGGAGGGCAAAATGATGATGATTGCAACATTTATCATCTCCTTTGTTTGGAGTTTTTTTTCTAGATCTCAGATATCAAATGGATCCAGCACAAGCGAAAAAGCTATGGAAGTTATCAGTTCGAAGGAGACAGACCGGGACTTCTTCTGCTTAGTCATAGGTCTCTGAAGGATTTCTCACTAGGGATTCGGATATCGTTCTCCCAGTCGTGCCTCTTTCTGGCATGGTGGATCAAGAGGAGAAGGATGTTTTTCGCATAGATGATTTATTGATGACTATGCCAGGATCTAGGACTGAGTCGGTAAATCCATCGATGCAAGTCACGACTATTTTGATGGATTCGAGGATGGAGCCTATGGTAGAGACGACTCTTCCGGCTTCTTCCATTCAAGTTTCTATGAAGGTTACCATCACAAAGTCAGAAGGAACCATAGGAACATTTGGTCCTGAGGCATCAAAAGGGTTCGTCGAGGTTGCAACGGCGATTCCCACTGTGAGTCACTCTCTAGCTGAAACCTAGATGAAGACTTCTCAAACACTACCTCCTCCTCCGAATGCCATTGAAACTCTGAAGGTGTGTTGGAAAATATATTCCAAAGCCAATCGTTAGTTTGTTGACGGTTGAGCTATATTATATTTATAATTGATTCATTAATAAATAAAATATATTTTTGATATTATTTTTTCATCATAAAGTATTCATCTTCTAACGAACTCCATTATTATGATGAAGTTCTTAGGACTATTTAGCTTAGATAAAGAGAGAATTTATCGATTAGTCCTTAAATTTATTCACGATCAAATAATAGACTGTTAATTAGGATGACAGTGTCTATCGAGCATAGATCACTGTATGCCATATAGGTTGGTTGTCTTCTTAACTAAAAAGTATGGAGATACTGGTATGACATATAGATGAGATGTATGGATATATTATCATTGAATGTGACCAACTTCAGAGCATTATGCTATTGAGAATGTCTTTGATGAGATATAGATATAAGTGTCTCTTAAATCTGAGATCACCTCAGTGACTTGCAAGCAACTCACTGTATTTTGGTATCGGACTAACTGAATTTCTAATTCAGTAATGGAAGACTTCTGGGCACAGTCAAGTACTTGCGAAGTTAGAGTATGATTAAGATGGAATTGACCACTTCAAGAGTTGAAGAAAAATGTATCATCGTATTTCAATATAGCAAAATCTTGGCCAGGATAATTCATTAGATGGATTTGATATTTTAAAATATAATGTGGACAACCTTATTAGAGTTGATAGTTGAACTTTGAGATATTCTACGAGCATTTTGATCAAGAAAATGAATTATATAAAAATTATATCCGCATGGGTTCTAAGAATGTTATTCTACACATTTGATCTATCCGACCATTGGGTATCATTACTAGATGGTTATTTTGATTAGTATAAAAATTTATTCTTGTGCTACCGACTTAGGTTCGGATCTATGAGGTCATATACATTAAAGTTCATGATCCGATCGGATGGTTGATCAATGATTAAGAATCGTTCTAAGATTAAACAATCAATACGATTGATGTTTAACCTAGTGTAAGTATTGTAGGAGGATCGATTAATAATTAGATTGCTAATTGACTTAATTTGATTAAGCCAAAGGGCTATGATTAAGTTTAATTAAATATAATTTAATTAAATTTGGTTTGAATTTGATTGGATTAAGTTTAATTGGTTTATTGGATAAGTCAAGTGCAAGAAAGAACTAGTCCTAGTTCAACTAGGACTTGGATCAACCTAATTTTTTAATTTAATTAAAAAAATTAAATTAAAATTAAATTTAATTTAGTCTAATTTAATTAAGTTCTTAATTAGTTTAGGATCTAATTTAATTGGATTGAATTAATTCTGGTTTGATTTGGTTTGAGAAACCATGTAGGACCAAGTCAAAATAAGAATCCTAGTAAGACTAGAAACTTCCCTCCTTGCGCCACCTTAGTCCCAATGCCCACCCTTCATGCCCCCTTTGATTTTGCATGAATTCTCCATACCCAAGAGAAGCCCACCACATTCCAAAGTCCTCCTTTTTCTTTCTTATATGGTAAATTATGTGTGGACCAAGTCAAAGTAGGAATTGGTTTTGATTTCAAATTCTATGAGATAGAATTTTAGAAAATCAAAACTCTTCCTATAGTGCACCGATTCCATCCAAATATTTTTTTAAATTTTTATGAATTTTAGAGAGATTTTTGTATGACAAAACTTGATGGTCCACAGTAGAAAAGAAGGAGGGGACGCTCAAGAGTTGGGCGCCCCTTATCTTGCCCAATTTGGACATTCTTTGTCTAGGTATTTGACCTAGACAAGGACTCCTCTATATCTCTCTATATAGAATGAATTTTGGATTGATTTTGGATAAATTTCAGATCATTGAGAGACCTTTGGGATGTGTGAAAATCAGAAAGAAAGAGTATTGGAGCATGGAGATTTCATAGACACCAATCTAGGTGTCCAGGTGAGAAAACAAAGAAGAAGAAGAAGGGTTCTTCTTCTAGGATTTTTTCTTTAATCTTTTCCTCCTTCTTTAGAGATTTTTGAAGGTGTCTTAGGTTCAAAATCTCTTTTTCTTCCTTTTAAAAATTGGAGTGTCCAAAATTTGAAGAAGGTGGTTCTAGATCGATCATCAAAGAAGGATTAGTATAGTACTAGCATACTGTACTGATTTCCTGCATCAAACTTTTAATCGTGGTTCGTGGGCTCGTGTGGACAACTCCTAGAGGTCGAACGCATGTATGGCTCACAACATCATCCTCATGTCCGGATCAGTAAGTTAGAATATCTAACTTGCACAGGTAATAGATCTGATCTATTATTTCATACCTGCATTAGATGTAGTGTATATATATGTTGATGTGATCAACATGTTTTAATTTTTTTTTTAGATTTTAATTTTTGATTTAATAACATGCCATGATCATGTAATAGATCTTAGATCTAAGATATTTTTTAGAATTTAAAATTAATTTTGATTAATTTTAGTCTTCCGCTGTCTGATCTTGAAGAAGTTTCAAGATTTAGCCCTGGAATCCTAGATCTGGTTCCATCAGGATGGTTGCAGAGTTTTTATGCAGCTGTCTTTCTTTTAATGAAAGGCATGCTCTGGAAAGAGAGGGAGCTCAGTGCCAAATGGAGGGTGCCCTGAGATCTTTGGCTTTGTTGGGGTACTATTTATTCAATTTTGTTGGTGTCATCCTTGAGACTTCAGCTTTAGAGCTGGCTGAAGCAAAGGAGGAGATAGACCTTTTACATGGATTGGCTTTCTTTTACATGGATTAGCTCTCTATATAGAAAATTTCCTCTAGTTTTCAGTCAAGGAATTAGGCTTGTCCTATGTTGTTGCTTGAGAGTGTATGCTTTCGGAGTGGAGCGGTCAGTCTTGTGTAGGAGGTGCTGGAGTGGCCTGCAAAACAACGTCCACATCGGAGGATTGAATTCCAGCGAGGATCCTCCAACGCTCAAGTTAGCAGAGAACAAAAAAATAATAATGGGTTCTCTGATAGGGATTTCTACTTATCTGGATCTTCGAGGCTTTTTAATATTTGTAGGAGGAGGTTTCATGGTTGTTGTACCATTTTGCTAATCATGTCGTTCGAGATCGTGGCCATTTTCTAGGATAGGAAGGTTGTCATTGGCATGATTGAAATTTCTTATTTACTTCCATCATTTCTAGCTTAGTGGGTATGACTCGATCACGATTAGATCACAGCTATATTGCCTTTATCTTGGAACGAAATTATTGGGATTAGTAAAATATTTCGGATCGTTCTGTGGGTTGGGAGATCGAAGGTGTATGAGGCATTTCGACCTTAAAATACTAATATCTTGATGTCGATCCGAGGCAATCCAGGCATCGGATAGCTTGATCTGAGGCGTTCACATAACTACAGTAATACTGCCCTCCTAGTGTTGAGCCTGAGGATCAGGCGAAAGGACTACTCCTTTAGGATGCCTCGGATTGAGTAACATGCCTTTTCATTTTTGATAGTATTTTTAGCATTAATAGTCGATGATGTCATTTTATGGCACATGAATAATTACGGTCGAGGGGTCTATTTGGCTGTTGGTCCTTTTGAGGTGATGGTTCAAAAAAAGGGGGCATTCTTTCATTTTCTTTCTCCTTTTAAGTGCATCCAGAGGGCAAAAAGATGATGATTGCAACATTTATCATCTCCTTTGTTTGGAGTTTTTTTTCTAGATCTCAGAGACCAAATGGATCCTGCATGAGCGAAAAAGCTATGAAAGTTATCAGTTCGAAGGCGATAGATCGGGACTTCTTCTGCTCAGTCATAGGTCTCTGAAGGGTTTCTCACTAGGGATTCAGATATCGTTCTCCTAGTCGTGCCTCTTTCTGGCATGATGGATCAAGGAGAGAAGGATGTTTTCTGCATAGACGATTTATTGGCGATTGTGCCGGGATCTAGGACTGAGTTGGTAAATCCATTGGTGGACGTCATGACTATTTCGACGGATTCGAGGATGGAGCCTATGGTAGAGATGACTGTTCTGGCTTCTTCCATTCAAGTTTCTATGAAGGTTACCATCACAAAGTCAGAAGGAACCACAAAAACTTTTGGTCGTGAGGCATCGGAGGGGTTTGCCGAGGTTGCAACGGTGATTCCCGCCATGAGTCACCCTCCAGCTGAAACCCATGTAGAGACTTCTCAAACATTGCCTCCTCTTCCAACTGCCATCGAAACTTTGAGGGTGGTTGCAGAATTTTTACGTAGCGGTCTTTCTTTTAATGAAAGGCGTGCTCTAGAAGGAGAGGGAGCTTAGCACCAAATGGAGGGTGCTCTAAGATCTTTAGCTTTATTGGGGCACTATTTAGTCAGTTTTGTTGGTGTCGTCCTTGGAGCTTTAGCTTTAGAGCTGGTTGAAGCAAAAGAGGAGATAGATCGGTTAAGGTACCACTTAGAGAAGGAGAGGACTGCTAATGCTGATTTGGTTAAGAAAATTGACTGCTTCGAGAAGGTACTCTCGAGGCTTGGCAAATGATCGATCGTCAAGACATTGAGCTGGAGTGGATCCACGAAACCTTGAGAGGTAGAGATCTGAGGCTGAATAGGATTGCCATCTAGCTCATAACGATATCAATCGTCTGAGAAGGATGCTCGAAGGAAGAGGAGGATCAGCATCTGAGACACATTCCTCGAGGGATTTCCTTAGGAGATTAAAGAAAAGGTCCAGGACTTTGGAGGGGGTATCCCGAAGATCTGATGGTCCCATAGCTTGTAGCATACTTGTAATTCGTGAGCCTTCAACCAAGACTGAGCTGCGCAGAGCCAACGAGTGGTTCAACCGACTTTATCAAAATGGGGCCAATGTTGTGATCAAAGTTTGCAGACTAGGATTTTCAATTGGCTTTGGGAAATGTAAGGAGATGGCCCAGGCTCATCTTCCACCAAGCGACTTAGTCCACATTGAGTTCCCGCGGGCAGATTCTTCTGACAATAATTTGAGGGCAGTAATATGCGATTGTCTTGATAAATTTATGAATTCATCAGATATGCCCGTAATAATGAATAGAGGTGAATCCATCTCGCAAGCAGGAGAGGTTGGTGCTGGAGAGAACCATTCTCGAGCTGATCATTGAGGAAATTATTTGAGATTATATCTCCTCTTTATTTTCTTGTAAGTCAATTTGGGCATTAAAGAATAATATAAATAAAATTTATTTTTCTCTAAAGTGATTGGTTCTTCCCCCCTTCTTTTTTTATATCCTTAATTATTGCTTCGAGCGAAGGTGCACTTTGTCATTTTTGGAGCATTTGTGGTTGAGCTTGCAGGGATTTAAAAAGAGTGGGATCGAAACCATCCAGCGCATGGCGAATGCTATTGTATGTCTCTGCACGTCTCTTCAAAAGTGGGGCAGAATATGATTACAGTCATCTATTTCAATTATCATATCAGCAGTAGAGTATGTATCCAAGGGATACTTACTACGCGTCTTGGTTATATCGATTTATGCTCTTTACATTTAATGCTCTAAGAGGATGGAGAGTTCGAAAATCTTTTCGATTTGATATGTATATATATAAATCTCGGGTAGGACAAGAAGTTTTGCCTTCTTATTTTCCACCATAGTTTTTTTTTTCTCTAGGCTATTTTCTTCCATCTTTTTTCTTTTTCTTTCTTTATCGAGGAGATGACTCTGACTAGGGATGCAGGATTTGTGCCTATGATCTTTTGATCTAAGGTGATGGAGTGGGATTTAGTATTGATCCATATCCAGTTTTACATTTCTCCTAAGTTTTAATTGAAAGTTCTGAAGGCTGAAGAGTGCATCTGTAAGCCTCCTCTTGGCTAGATTAGCATGTATAAGGAGTGCCTCCAAGTCAGACTGAGGTTTTCTCTTCATCTCTTCTTCATCATCCTCTTTCATTTTCTGAAAATATTGTTTCGTTTGATGGTGCCGAACTCATGGCGACATATTTACGATTTTATCACAGCATGTGTTTTAGCTAGGATTGAGCTTAGTATTACGCTTTTTCATTATTACTTCACTTTGAAGAAGCATCCTGATTCTCGTGGATGGTGGTACGTAACCTCTAAGAATAGAAAGAATATCCCTCTGTTGATTCAAGGCACCCCTACCGTCGTTCATGGTTAGAAGGAGCGCTTCTTGTTTGTGTCCCACTCTTCAGATGAAGAGTGGAATTTCGTGGATTGGGGAGAGCCACAGGAGGCTGTGCTAAAAGAACCACCATGTGTTAAAGGAACCACCACTCGATCAGCATCTGGTGCAAGACTTGAAGACTTTGCGTAGTCTTGAAATTTCAGAGCTAAAAGAGCTTCTTTCTGAGTAGAGCTTGTTTAATGTGGGCATCAGCCCGAGCTATCCCAAAGATATATATCCACTTTTTATTCTTGTAATCTTTATTTTCTGGATTCTAGGATCCGATATTGATGGGTAAGCGTGTTTGGTTGCAGGAGCGGATCCGAATTTGATAGAATTATCGAGTCTGAAGACCTTTCGAAAGAGGAGAATGGAGATGATAGGTGGTAAATCTGTTCGCACTTAGGTTGGCCTTCTTTCTGTGCCTTCAATTTCAAGGTCAGAAGACCCCAAACCTCCAGCTATGTAGGGCTTTGGGATTGTACAAATCTCGCACGGTTCGAACCTTTCGATTACTAAAGAAGGTCAGAGGAGCCCTATCGAATGCTTGTTCAGTGAGGCCGTTCTGAGCCTGCCAGCTTTCGACGTTTTTGATCTTTTTCTTTAAGAAGAATTGGTTAAGGTTGTAACCCCTAATGCTCTGACAATCGAAGCACAGCCTAATAAGACCGCAGGGTCTTCTGGGATTGCACTGACTGGAGTGGAGCTACATGGTTCCATCCTAGAGGATTATAGCCTGGCATGCAAGGCATTCTCCAACATTCTCTATCCGATTGATGCTACAAAGTTATTGACCGAGCCTCTAAAGATGAGAAGACATAAAGCGGTGGACTCCTTTCTCCGAATAAGTAGAGGGTGTGTATCCTCAAACTTTGGTTAGTTCTTTTATTATGGCATATTTTTATTATAAATTTTGGTGAATATTTTGATAGCCCACCCATTACTTAAATGGGTTCATGGAACATACTTTCGAGCTATCTTTCGAGGCAACGAGGTATAGGATTGAAGTCAAAATGCTTATGGTCACTAAGGTTAGGGCATCAAAGGGGGTTGGAGAAGCTTCCGCTAGGGCCAAAGTTGCTGAGAAGAGGACCCGGTATGCTGAGATAGTGCTGGTGAAGTCTACTGAGGAGAATTTTCATTTATTGGATGTAAATGAGGCTTTGACCTCGGAGATACAGGTGCTAAAAGTTTGACTCATTGAAGCGGAGATGTTTGAAGCGGGGGCTCAAGCTGCATTAAAGGACGCAGAGGAGAGGATGGCCACACTACAAAGTAATATGGAGGTACAGCTTGAGGTCGCTGTTGTAAGGGCCATCAAGAGGTTTTGGGCATCGAAAGAATTTAAAGATCAGAAAGATAGATTTACTGTCGATGCCTACGACAAAGGGAGGCATTTTGTTCGAAGTGAGGTAGCTTCCCGTTATCTAGGGTTAAATCTAGATTTTTTGGATGATGATTTAGAGGAGACTGATGCTGATGTGATGGGAGCACAATCTGATCTGAAGGATATATCTTGACCCCATCTTTACTTATGTATTTTCTCGAGTTCTTAAAAGTCCTTGTAAAGAAAACTTTTAATGAATGAAGGCTTTTTGCTTTTTGAAGATTTCTCCGTTTTAAATCTCTCTCTCATATATTTTACTCCGATCTAAGAAGTTAAAAAGGTCTGCTTGGATATTTAAATTAATTAATTCTAATTCAGAGATATACGAATTAATCTTCTCGCTAACCATGCACATGATCGATGGATGGTGCTCGCTTCCCTGCGTGGTATTGAATGTGCATAGTTTCAGAAGTGACGTGACCATAATCCATGCATAAGACTTTGATGCACATTCGCATAGCGGTGGGTTTAACCAATCGTGAGTTGGCACATGGAATGATTTGATGAAGCCATTATGATGGATTTTTTCTTTATAAAGGAAAGTTCCCTTGGGCCTTGCTTTCCATCACCAACATTCCAAATATTCTGTAGGATGAAAATAGAGCGGTGTAACCCCTCTAGGGGAAAGGAGTTAGTCTCCTCTATCATGGCCCTGATTGCTTGCTCAAGGAGGCAGTGGGGCCTCCCTTGTCCTTTGCTATTTCAAGAAGACTCTCGATAGATGTCATGATCGCGGGGCATCTACCTTCTTGGTCTGGGGATCTTTGTCATTTTGCTTCTCTCTGTAGAGGTAGTCGCTCTCTCAACCCAGAGAGCTTTATCATCATTTTCTTGCTCGACAAGGATAGGGAATCAGTGATAGTTTCTTTGGTGCTTGCTTGGTGCGCCACTTCCATTGGGAAGGAGGAGGGAGTCAAGTTGTCCCTCAAGAGTGATGATTTAGGTTGCATACCCTGCCTTTGAAGCTTCCTCATATGCGGGATGCTTTGGTGGGTTATTTCGATGTCAACCTAACTATTTCTCCAAGGGATCTATGATGCATTTGGATTATCTGAGGGCTTTTCGGTCCAAGGTTGGGTAGAGTTGGATTCTAGGTGGATGCTGTTTCAACCTTAGCCGGATCTTCCTCATTACTTTTGGCTTGTGGCTCTCTTGGTGGTGCTCAAGGTTGTGCCACCTCCACAGAGGATGGAGGAAGGAAAGGGCTAGACCGCCGTAGAGAACACAGGTGAAGATTGCATTTTATTCCCCTAAGACTTGCTCAGCTATGGTTTTATCTAAGACCGCAGTCTTGAGACATCAATGGGAGGTTTGATGCAATCCTAAGCATTGTTCCTCAATAGCATGCATCGGCGTTGATGGAGGATCCCCTGATTTCAGGTCGTAAAGAATTGGACTCCAAACAAACCTGATTTTGGCCTCGATAGGACCTCCATCACCTTCAGCTTGCTGCTCTCCTCAGTTCAAGCACCTCTTATGGGCTCCCAAAGCCTCGATACCATGGAGGAACAAGTATCGGATGAATGCAATTTCAACTTCAATGAGCTTTCCGATTGTGTTTTCTTATTTTCGATGAAAAAAAGATGATAGACAGGGTCTTGATTTCATAGGACTTGTTGTAATTCTAATGTTTTTTTTTTTTTTTTTATAAAAGCAATAGCAATATTGCTCTCGTAAGGATTCTTTTTACTGAAGAATCATCTTCTTTTCCTTCATAATAAATTTAAACTTTTTGGAATTATTCTAAACTAATATCCCATCTCTTAGGGTTTCGTTGCTCTGATTAGAAAATTTGGATCCAAAGCGACTCCGATCTAAGGAGTTGAACAAAAAAACTTTGTTTTGAAGTGATTCCAATTCGAGGAGCTCACTGAGCTGTAGTCCCAAATAAAGGGATCTTATTTTTGAAGCGACTCCGATCCAAGGAGTTTGCTGAGGTATAGTTCCGAACAAAGAGATCTTATTTTTGAGGCAACTTCGATCCGAGAAGTTCGTTGACGTGTAGTTTTGAACAAAGAGACTTTATTTTTTAGGCAACTCCGATTCGAAAAGTTCGCTGAGCTATAGTTCCGAACAAAGAGATCTTATTTTTGAAGTAACTCTGATCCAAAAAATTTACTGAGCTATAGTCTTGAACAAAGGAACCTTATTTTTGAGTAGTCCAAGTCATACTCATTTTGTTATAAAATTATTGATTGACGATTTTGAAAAAGAAACTCAATGGTTCATTTATTTCATTTATATTACTGATGGTACATACGGAGGTTAGCCAAATTCTAAGATCTTGGGAGTAAATTTCCATTCAACTATTTCAGGTGGTAGGTTTCTAGACGGATCACTTTATCGATCTGGTAAGGGCCTTTCCAACTTGACACAAGTTTTTCTTGCTCCATAGGTTTCGAGACTTTGGTTTGCTGAAGGACAAGATCGCCAGCTCAGAATTCCTTGGCTTTGACGTGTGCATTATAGTATTTCACTACTTTTTAATGATAGACTGCCATTTTCATTGCTGCACACTCTCTGCTCTCCTTGGTCAGGTCGAGATTAGCCCTTAGCTAAATAAAGTTGGTATCCTCGTCATACTCCTCGACTCTGAGGGAGGAAAGCCTGAACTCCACCAGTATTATTGCCTCAGTTTTGAATGCCAGATTAAAAGGCATCAAATCGATGGAAACTCTTTGGATAGTTCGATAGGATCAGAGGACATGATAAAGCTCTTCTGTCCATGACCCCCCAATCTAATCTAGCAAGCCTTGAGGTCATGTAGGAGGGTCTTGTTTATAACCTCGACCTCTCCATTCGCCTGTGGATGATCTACTGAGGTGAAGTATTGTTCTATCTCATGATCCTCACAAAATTTATAAAGTTTTGCGTCACTGAATTATCTACCATTGTCTGAAATTAGTACTTTGAGGAGTTCATGTCGATAGATAATTGACTTTCATATGAAGTCTCTGACCTTTTCTTTGGAAATATGAGCTAAAGGCTTGGCTTCTACCCACTTTATGAAGTAATCAATGGCCACCAAAAGAAATTTTTGTTGGCCCAAGACACGAGAAAATAGACCTAGGATATCCAGACCCCACTGGGCGAAAGGCCAGGATGCTTCAATTGGGGTCAGAAGTGATGCCGATTGATGCTGAATTCTATCATTTTGTTGGCATCGATCGCACTTTCTGATAAACTTTTGTGCATCTTGTTGCATTATTGGCCAATAATATCCCTGATGGAGAATTTTGTATGATAGAGATCTACCCCCAAGTGGCTTCTATATATTTCCTCATGAACTTTTCGTAGGACGTAATCGGCTTCTGATGGACGCAGACACTTTAGGAGTGGAAGAGAGAAGGATCGTCTATATAATTCATTTTCTAGAAGTACGTATCTTGTGGCTTTGTTTCTAATTTTTTGAGCCTCTTTTCGATCTAACAGGAGCTCTCCTGATCTTAGATATTTTAGAAAAGCCTCTATCCAACTCGACTCTTCATCGATCTGCTGGACGGTAGTGGGTTCTTCCAAACTCAAAGTCCTCAGCACTTCGAAGTAGGTCTCCTTCTTCAGGTCAGTAGGTAATGATGATGTCAATTTTGAGAGGACGTTTGCTTTGATATTCTAAGACCTTAGGATCTATTGTACGTCAAAGTATGAGAAGAAGGAGGTTAAGCTTTTTATCTTGAGAAGGTATCTTTTCATGTTATCTTCTTTAGCTTCATATTCGCCCTTGACTTGTTCAACCATCAGTTATGAGTCGCTGAAGACATTTAGATGTTGGGCTCTAGCCTCCTTAGCAATCTTCAATCCAGTGATCAAGGCCTTATATTCTGCCTCATTATTTGTAGTGCAAAATTTGAAGCATAAAGCATATGCCGCCACCTCTCCTTAAGGTCTGGATAAGATGAGTCTGGCTCCTGATCTGGACGAGTTAGATGAGCCATCAATATATAAGCTTCATGATTCTTTAGGGTCTTGTCCTGAACTTCCATCATCTTTTAAAGGGTCCTCCGGCCTCTTCTTGATGTTCCTTTCTGGATTTTCTTATATTGGGATAGTGCATTCAAAGATGAAATTGGCCAAAATTTAGGCCTTGATGGAGGGCCTCGGTCGATAGTATATGTCCAATTCTGAGAGCTCCAAAGTCCATTTAGCGATTCGACCCGAGGTGTCTGGCTGGTGAAGCACCATTTTAACTAGTTGGTCCATGAGTAGTACCATGATGTAGGCTTGAAAATAGGGTCGGAGCTTTCTTGCGGTGATAACCAGTGTGAAGATTAGTTTCTCCAATCTAGTGTACTTAGTCTCCGCATTATGGAGGATCTTGCTGGTATAATAAATTAGCTTTTGTAGCTATCCCTCTTTCCGAATGAGAACTGCACTGATAGCCACCAAAGAAATGACTAGGTACAAGAGGAGCTCTTCTCCTGGTTGTGGCTTAGCGAGTAGAGGTGGAGAACTAAGGTACTTCTTCATCTTTTCAAAAGCTTCTTGGCATTCAGGGGTCCATTGAAAATTCTTTGGCTATTTAAGGATCTGAAAGAAAGGAAGGTACCTCTAGGCTGATCTAAAAATGAAATAGTTAAGAGAGGCTAATTTACCAGTTAGACATTTTACCTTTTTGACCATTTTCGGTGGAGTCATTTTTAGGACTGTTTTAATTTTCTCAAGATTAGCGTCGATGCCTCTGCGGAAAACCATGAAGCCAAGAAACTTATCGACTGTGACTTCAAAAGCACACTTAATAGGATTCAACCTTATCTGATATTGATGAAGAGTGCTGAAGGTCTCTTAGAGATCCGTAACATGGTTAGGAGTTTCATAGCTTTTGACCAACATGTCGTCCACGTACGTCTTCATATTTCTGTTGATCTGATCCTTGAAGATCTTATTGACCTGCCTTTGAAAAGTAGCTTCGGTATTTTTCAGACCGAAGGGCATCATCCTATAACAAAATAATTCTTGGTCAGTTATAAAGGCCATCTTCTTCTCATCTTCAGGTACCATCCAGATCTGATTATAGCCGAAAAAGGCATCTATGAAGCTGAAGAGCTTGTGCCTGAAGGTGGCATCAATCAATTGGTCGATTCGAGAAAGCAAATAGCTGTTCTTTGGGCAGGCTTTATTTAGGTCGGTAAAGTCGATGCACATGCACCATTTTTCGTTCATCTATTTTACCAACACGATGTTGGCTAGCTAGTCAGGGTACATCGCCTCTATGATGAAATCGACTTTGAGCTATTTGTCGAGCTCTTCAGTGATAGTCTTTTGACATTCCAGGGCAAAACTCCGCTTCTTCTACTTTATCGGATGATAGGTTGGATCTACCTTCAGATAATGGGCCATGACCTCTGGATCGATGCTGGGCATGTCTGCAGTTGATCAGATGAATAGGTCTGCATTTACTTGCAAAAGAGCAATTAGCTGGCTTTTGGTTACCTGGTCAAGGCATGAGCTAATCTTCATAGTTTGATGAGGATTTTCTTCCCTTATAGGGATCTCTAGAAGTTCCTCGGACAGTTGAGCATGCTCCTCGATCAGGTCATCTTGGGCATTAAGCCCTATCGGGAGCTCCGACTGACTTTTTGATCGATCCTTTGCTTGTAGTCTGGTGACGAAGCATTGCCATGCTGCCATCTGGTCACCTCAGATTCTCCTCACTCCATTGAGTGTTAGAAATTTGACTATCAAATGGTAGCTGGAGATCATGGCTTTCAATGTCCAAAGACTGAGTCATCCAAGAATTGCATTATAAACTGATGAAAGTTTTACTACAAGAAAGTCTATGTAGAATGTCATCCATTGTGGTGGGGTATCTATCGTGATGGGCAACTTAATCATTCCTTTCGAAATCATTGAGTTTTTGGAGAATCCTTGGATCGATGCATTGAATTTACTTAATCGATCAGGAAAAAGTTTCATTCGAGAGAAGATAGAAAAGTACAGAACATCCACTGAGCTTTCATTATCAATGAATACACGATGTACATTATAATCAGCTATATTTAGAGTTACAACTATGGCATCATTATATGGCTATCGTATACCCTCTGTATCTTGTTCAGTGAAAGTTATTAGATCTCCGAGTCGATCCTTAAGTCTTGGCTTCTTTTGTGCTGTCGAATCTGATGACCCCCTAATGATCATATGAATTTCGCCTCAGAGGGGTCGCTCTTCTGCCCCCATCAATCCATCTGCCTCTAGAGCTGGTGCCGACAAGGGGTGCTGAGGCTGATGAGGTGGTTGTCGAGCTCTTAAAGAAGATTGGCATGGGGGAGTTCTTCCTTGAACGAAGTAATTGAGCCTCCCCTCGCGAATAAGTCTTTCGATCACATCTCAGAGAAGGCAGCAATCCTCGGTATCATGATCGTGGTCACAGTGATAGAAATAGTATCTCGTGGGATCGCGGTGTTTAGGCTTCGTTCGCATCTTCGGAGGCTGGGGGAGCTCGGAATGAATCTATATTAATATCTCTTTTCGGAAGGTATTCAGAGGTGTGTGGTTATGATAACGCCTCACGGGAGAGCGCTATCGGTCCCTCCTTTGGGGACTCAGAGATCGACGATTCCTAAGAGGACCTCCTGCCCTCAACTTTTGAGGTGGAGATTGAAAGCACCAACGATGAGCTTCTTGCACTTTGGGTAAGCGCTCCTTATTGGATCCTACCTGGGCAGAATTGGCAGGGACATCATCATCAAAAGATTCTTCTAGGTGAAAATATTTTGCCGCCTTTTTCAGCATTTCTGCATAATCCCGGGGGAAGGACTTTATTAACGACTTTTTCAAGTCATTCTTCTGTAATCTACCCATTAGGATGATCATCGTGATCGATTAATCAAGATCGTGGACTTCCAAAGTTGTAGCATTGAAGCGACTAATATAGTTGCAGATCAACTTTTCTTCTTTCTGGTGGATGGTGTTGAGGTAGTCAGATCGTTTTTGCTGCTTTCATCTGTTGACAAAATGTGCAGCTAGGGATTGGCTCAGGTCTTTAAAAGAATGGATGGAGGTCGGCTTTAAACTCGAATCCCATCGTCGGGCTGCCTCTTTGAGGGTCGCAGGGAACGCCTGACAGAGGATGGCATCGAATACTCCTTGAAAGAGCAGTGCTGCCTTGAAGGTCTCCACATGGTTGATGGGGTCAGTGGTCCCATCGTAGGTCTCGAACTGGGGCAACTTGAAGTTAGGTGGAAGTGTCTCACTCAATATCCTTTTGTCGAAGGGAGGTTCACTGCTGAAGCCATCACAAGGCTTGGAGGAAGAGGTTTTATTAATGACTTCGATTCGCTTGTCAAGCTTTTGAAGCCTCTTCTCCAAAATTTAGTCTCGGACCATATACGTCTTAGACTGTTGAGGAGAATGGCGATTGAAGGTTACATCCACTTACAGGAGTATTCCTGTTGAGGTAGATCCTAACCTTGAAGAAGGAGGGCATACATCTTTGTGAGCCATGTGTCTTTAGCAAACAACATAGGGTGAAGTTTGCTAGAAGTTTCAAGCACAGCGAGGGAGTGCTGGATTTAGTACACTCGGATGTGTGGGGACCAACTCCTATATCAGCTAGAGGTGGGGCAAAATACTTTGTCACTTTCATTGATGATTTCTTAAGGAAGGTATGGGTTTATCTGATCAGAGAAAAATCAAAAGTGTTTGCCAGGTTCAGAGCTTGGAGAGCTGAAGTAGAGGAGTCAGGAAGATAGGTGAAGTGTTTGAGGTCGGACAATAGAGGAGAGTATACTAGCCTGGAGTTTAGGAGGTATTGTGAAGAAAATGGCATCAAATGCCATTATACGGTGAAGATGACTCTCCAGTAGAATGGTATCGTGGAGAGAATGAACTGAACATTGATTGAGAAGGCACAGAGTTTGAGGTTGCAAACATTACTCTTAAAGTCCTTTTGGGATGATGCTCTAATTTTTTCTTATTTTCTTATGAATAGGTCCCCTCATCATAAGTTGAATAGAAGCATTTCAGAAGAGGTCTGGAGTGGAAAGGTGGAGCTTGGCCATCTGAAAGTCTTCGGTTGCACAGTTTATGCACATGTGAAGGAAACTAAAAGGAGCAAATTAGATCCAAAATCTTAAAGGATGACATTCATAGGATATTCCGAGGAGTCAAAGGGTACCTGCTGTGGGACTCTCAGGCACAGAACTTAGTGATCAGCAAGGATGTTATCTTTGATGAGAAGAGCATCTTGAGGAGATCTGGGATAGATGGAATTGAAAAAATAAAGATGAACAGTGGTGGCTAGTCAGAGAATGATGGCATGCAGGTTACATCCACTTACAGGAGTATTCCTGTTGAGGTAGAGCTGGGCAGAAAAGTATTGTCTCAGATTGAAAATTAGTATGGAGGGTTGACAGTTTAGACAGATGTGCAGGACAGCCATAGACATCAGATAGAGATGTGCCAGTGGGAGTGGCTTTGTACAAGCCCCAGCATACTATTAGGAGGCCGGTCAGATATGGCATTGATGACATTATCTCCTATGCACTCATCACTGCTAATGGAGATTCAAAGAATTATGTAGAGGCCATGGAGAGTGAGGATCATGATTCATGGATATAGGCCATGATGGAGGAGATGGAATCACTAGAGAAGAATAAGACATGATAGCTGGTGGATCTTCCAAAGAGTGCTTGCTATTGGCTCAAAGTGGGTGTTGACAAAGAAAGAAGCACTTTCAGAACAAGGTGGAGTTAGATTCAAAGCAAGGCTGGTAACAAAGGGATACTCATAAAGAGAAGGGATTGACTACATAGAAATTTTCTCCCCTATGGCGCATCATACATTTATTCAAGTTTTGCTGTCACTGGTGGCACAGCATAACATGGAATTGGAATAGATGGACATGAAGATGGCCTTTCTTCATGGAACTTTGGAGGAAAGAATCTACATGAAGCAACCCGATGGTTTTATGAAGATGGGATAGGAAGAAAAGGTGTGTTTACTTAGAAAGTCTTTGTATGGCTTAAAACAATCTCCTCATCAGTGGTATCGAAGGTTTGATAGCTTTGTCTTGAGCTTGGATTTTAGCAGATGTGAACATAATTATTGTATCTACGTCAAGAATGTAGATGAGGAGGATGCCCTGTACCTATTATTATATATAGATGATATGCTCATAGCCAGTAGAAGCATAGATGCTATGAAAAGATTGAAAAGGGCATTATCATCTGAGTTTGAGATGAAGAATTTGGATCCAACTGAGAAAATCCTTGGAATGGAGATTTACAGAGATAGGTGCAAAAGAGTGCTCCATTTGTCATAAGAAAAGTATGTCCAAAAGATTCTAGAGAGATTTAGGATGAAGAAGGTCAAGCCTGTAGAGATGCCATTGTTGAGCAATATGTCTCTCTATAAGTTACAGAGCCTCTAGTTAGAAGAGGAGAGAGAGTACATGGAACGAGTCCCTTATGCAAATGCTGTAGACAGTGTGATGTACACTATGGTGTGCTGTAGACTAGATATAGTATATGCAGTGAGCATGGTTAGTAGATACATGGCTAACCCTAGGAAGGAACACTGGAAAGCATCGAAATGGATATTGAGATATATGCATGGAATAAGGGATTATGATTTAGTACTTGATGGATAGCCGGAAGGATTTGGAGAACAATATGTAAAGATGTGTGAAGGTTCAGATCCTTTGGAAGGATTTGTTGATGCAAATTATGATGGTGATCTTGATACAAGGAGGTCTACTACTAGATACCTCTTCTGCGTATATGATGGACCAATGTCTTGGAGATCAATCCTTCAGCCAATCACGGTCTTGTCTCCCACAGAGGCTGAGTACATTGGGATAACGGAGGCTGCAAAGCAAGCCCTTTGGCTTAGGAGGCTGATTGATGAGTTGGGGGTGGAAAAGAGTAAGGTTATACTATTCAGTGATAGTTAGAGTGTTCTATTGTTGGTATAGAACCTAGTCTATCATATCCACACAAAGCATATAAATATGAGGTACCACAGGATTAGAGAGCTGGTAGAGGAAGGTGAAGTGGAACTGATGAAGGTCCATACCAAAGAGAATCAGTCTGATGCACTCATGAAGGTACTCTCCAGAGATAGCTTTCAGAGATGTGTGGTACAGATGAATCTGTTGATAAGAGATGAGTTCACAAGAACTTGGAAGTACCAAGATGAAGAATGTGAGCTCAAAAGTGGCACTCCCAAGTCTTGAAAACATGATAAGATAGATCATGGAAAGATGTGAGTGAGTCAGAAGAGAAATAAGCTCTCTTAGTAAAGTTTAGAAACTAGACTGGCTCACCCTGAGACTGAGCCGGCTAAGTTAGAAACTGGGTTGGTTTAGTTTAGGACTGGGTTGGCTAGGTCTCAGAGGAAAATTCAGATAGAAAGTAGTATTTTTGGGCTGTTGGCACGGTACACAACTGGGTCGGCTCAGTTTGGAACTCAGCCAACCCAGTTGCAGGTTAGCCAGCTTGACCCTTTGAAAAGTATATATACTGAAAATAAGTAAAGATTGTAATGAGGCTGAGATATACTTAATAAAAGCTCTTTTCTTTCAGAAATCTCTTCTTTTCTTCTTCTTTATTTCTTGAATTGTTTGATCATGCTTCCGTATTAATCTCTAAGAGGTTCTTTCTTGTTGCTTAGCTAATCACCAGCGGCCACATCGATCCGTATGGGAAGAGCGCATATTCTTGATAAAATGGTTCTCATGCTTCATTCTCCATGCATAAGATACTCCACACCTTCCCTTCTTACACTATTTTTTGTTTGAATCAAATTGGTTGGCATTTGAATTGAAAACAAGTTTGAATTCAAAGCAAGTTTGAATTCAAATTGACAACCAACCCGTTCTAATCCTCTCATGCATGCTCTCCACTATTTTGGCAAAAAATAAAAGGAAGAGAATTTTGGACATGTGACAACTGATCTAAAAAAAGGGGGAGGACTTTCGTGAGCCTCTGGGTGCATGAGAAAATATTTTAAAAAATTAATAGAAAGAAAAACAAAGAGAGTTGGGCGTAGGGTTTTCAAGGTGCATATGACCTAGGGTTTTAGAACCTGGGATTCAAAAAGCAATTACGTGAACTACGAGAGTTGTAAGTGTACGAAACTTCAGAGAAAACCTCCTCTACCTCTCTACTATATCTACAAGCAATCCAAAGCATCTATGAAGCCCATAGATGAAGATCAAAGTTGTTCGATCGAAATAGTCCCTAAAAGACTTTGATGTCGAGCTAGCACTCATGGGGAGCTGATCAGGACCAGGAGCCTCATGTGGATAATTCATGAAGGCCAGGCATTTGTGTGGCTGCATCATGACCAACGGACCTCCTCGATGATGATCAAATCGTGGTGATCAACTACCTGCGTAAGACATAGAGCTCAGAACACTTAGATCTAGTAAATAGTTTACTGCACTATTTTAATTTTTCAGATCTGATATGTATGTATTTATATTATGTTTAGATCCTTAGTGTATGATTTATTTTTTGATATGATCAATAATTAATTAATTATATTAATTAATTTTTTATTATATTTTAACTATTTTTGAAAAAATTTTCAAAAGTAGCACTACAAACCCTGCACTGGTTCCTTCAAGTGGTATCAGAGCATCAGGTTTGCTAAACTTGATATGCTTGCATGTTTAGATTGATAATTTAGATTTAATCTAAATATTAATCTAATAATCTAATTAATTAGATCTAAAAATTAAAATCAAGATCGCACGAACTGCAGATTGTCCTGCTGTAGGGTTTATCCCCTACAGTGAAAAGGTTATCCTCGTACGTTGCTGATCTAAATCATTAATCATAAAATTTTAGATTTAATCTAATATTTTAATGATATGATTAAATTAGACTTTAATCTAATTTATGACCATGAATGCATAATTAGATAAAGTTTGATTCATAATTTAGTATTATATAGTGTACATAGTTTCAGATTAAACCCTATAACTAGTATTGTTTGTGAATTGAGCTGATTCAATTTTAAAATGAGTCGACTCAATTGGTGAATAATATTAAGTTATAAAAAATCTTTCAAAATTTAAAAAGTATTTTTGAAATGACGAAACCTAACCCTTAGTCCATAAACTTAATTAAAAATTAAGTATAATAATTTAGTATCTAGAATTATGAATTAAGACTCTTAGTCATTAATCATAAAATATGGGTTATTGGGTTAGTTGAATTAGGTCCATAAATTGGGTTAGACCTAAGGTCAGTTAAAGAGTGGACTAATTTAGAGTAATTGATCAAATCTAATTAAATATTAATTTAGATTAGGTCAAGAACTCTATAGACTCAATTATAATAGTTATGATTGGTCAAGTCTATGCCTTTAATAAGGATCAAATAAACTTGATTCATGGCTATGCGATCGAATCCAAAATTACTAGATTGGTCAAATTAAAACTAATAAACCAGATGGTGTCTAAGGTAAGTCTGGCAGTTTGACCAGTGATTTTTAATTGGAAGCTACTCATATTGATTCAATCTGTGATGAGTTAATGGCATATCCCTTCTATTGATCTCACTTACTTGACCATCCTGGTGAGTTAGGTTTTGATTGGATCACTTGGTGATTCGGGCTCACCCATGTCAATTAGGTAAATTAGTCTGACTGATTTAGGTACTCCTAATGCCAGCTTAGATTAGATCCTTTTTTTTATCTGACTTGGTAAAATCAGTGGGAGGATCGAAATTGGCTCGTTTTTCTTAAATATGTTAACTAAATTCTCTAAAATTATTAGATTCTTAAAAATAAAATAGTTATATAGATAACTAAATCATCGCCTTCCATTAAGTTGAGTGATAATGGGTTCATTAATTTGATAATCATTGAAGGCCCAAAGGCCTGGTGCTTATTGATTAATGAAATTATCATTTATAAAATGATGATTTGGTTAAGTCTTTTTGATGGTGGTTAGGTTGGTTGACCAAAGTCGGGCCTGATTATTTATTAGTTAGATAAGACCAAATATAGTCATGTTAGTGGTTGGACCTAACTGAACTTTTTCAATAGAGGCCAAAGCCTATTGATTAGGTCTCCGGGGCAAAATTGATATTACAAGAAATTATTTAGAGAAGCAATTGGTTTTGAATCTATCCATAGGTGCACATGGGTTGACCAACCAAAGTTGAGCTCGTGTGTAGTCTATTTGGATTCTAGTATCCACTAAGAAATTAAAGTAATTTTTTGAATTGGAGGTAGAGGCTATCAATTCGTATAAAATAGTGGGAGAACCTTTAGACTAAAGTCTAAGTCTTTAGGATAATTGATTCATATACTAATTAGGTTTGTTTTTCCTTATTATGCAGAAATGGCCACTAACCTGTTGCTCCGATCATTGTTAGATAATGATAAATTAATGGAACCCAACTACAATAGCTGGTATCATAAGTTGAAAATCGTCCTGGAGCATGAGTGGATTCTTTATGTCGAAGCGGATCCAGCATTTGAGGAGCCAGCTCCGAATGTTAGAGGAGTAGTCCGAGATACTTATCAGAAGTGGCTCAATGATCGTACCACCATTCGGTGTATAATGCTGGCGGTAATGAATGACGAGTTCAGTCGTAGGTTCAAAAATGTCCAGCCGTAGGAGATGCTTTAAATATTGAATGACTCCTTTGGCATGCCTGATGATGTTGAAAGGCACAAAATAAGTTGTGCCATTTTCAACGCTCGGATGAGGGATGGGGCCTTAGTTATCAATCATGTATTGTATATGATCGAGATGATCAAGTGCCTTAGCAAGCTGGGCTTTCCCCTGCACGAGTAGCTCGGTAAGGATGCGATCCTTAATTTCTTGCCCAAGTCTTTCCTCTTCTTTCTAACTCATTTCAAAATGACAAAGCTTGCAGTCAACTACTACGACTTGTTGAGGTTGCTGCAGAACTTTGAGAAGGATCACCAACTCCATAAGAAGATGGTGAATGTAGTGGGAGGGTCTTCTTTTGGTCATCGACCCTTTAAGAAAGGAAAGAAGAATAAGAAGAAGAAGAATAGGAAGGTGCAACCAAATGCTGGGATGATTGCACAAGGTCGGATCAAGAAGCACAAGTCCGACCAGAGCCAAGTGAAGTGCTTCTTCTGTAAGAAGCAAGAGCACTGAAAGAGGAACTATCCTCTATACATTGCCTCCCTAGATCTGAACAGATCGAGGAGGAAGCAAGTGGTTGTTGGGTAAGGTAATTATATGATAACACCTTACAATTTTTTCTTATTTGATTCTACTGTCTGGGTATTAGATACTGAAAACCCTTATCATATTTGTAATTCTATGCAGGGCTTACAGGTCAGTAGAAGATTTGATCAAGGTGAGAGATTTCTGAATGTTGGAGATAGAAGACAAGTTCCAATTCTAGCTTTAGGAATCAAGAACCTTGTAATCAATTCAAATAAAGTTATTCTCAATGAATATCATTTTTTTCCAACCTTCTTATTGAATGTCATTTCTGTAGGCGTTTTGGCCATGAATGGTTTTGAAATATCAATAAAAAACTTTTTTGTAATGTCATTTTGAATGGTGTTATAATTTTTATTGGATAATTGAATAACAAAATTTATTTACTTTCTATGCCTGTTAACGTGGTTCAATTCTCAGGTAAATGCCCTAGAATTAGTGATGTATTTGATGTCTATCTTTGGCACTATAGGCTAGGTCCTATTAATAAAAATAGAATTAACAGGTCAGTTCAAGAAGAAATTCTTGAGGTTAGTGATTGTGAATCACTTTCGACCTATGAGTTTTATCTTCTTGGTAAGATGACCAAGTCACCTTTTATTGAAAAAGGTGAACAAGCCACTAAACTCCTGAGTCTAGTACATTCAGATGAATGTGGACCCATAAGTGCAAGTGCCAGAGATGGATACTTCTACTTCATAACCTTCACAAATGACCTATCGAGGTATGGATACCTCTATTTAATGAAGCATAAGTTGGAGTCATTTAAAATGTTCAAACTATTTTGAAAAGAGGTAGAAAAGCAAACTGAAATGAGTATTAAAACTTTTTGATTTGACTGAGGGGGTGAGTATTTTTTAAATAAGTTTCTGACATATCTAGAAAAGAATGAAATTCTCTCCCAATGGATCCTTCCTCGAACACCATAATATAATGGTATGTTTGAAAGGAGAAATCAGACCTTATTGGACATGGTTCGATCTATGATGGGGTTTGCTGGATTGCCGATCTTCCTATGGGGATATGCGCTTGAGTCAGCTTATTACATTCTAAATAGGGTTCCGAGTAAATCTGTTAATAAAACATCATATTAGATATGGATAGGGCGTAAGCCAGTGCTCTCACACCTTAGGATTTGGGGGTGTTCGGCTTATGTCAAATGTTAAATGATAGACAAGCTTAGACCTAGGTTTGATAAGTATAGTTTTATAAGTTACCTAAAAAAAAACTAAAGGATACTACTTCTACCTTGCTAATGAGCAAAAAGTATTTATCAACCTTAAGGCGGTCTTTTTAGAAAAGAAGTTCCTTGGTGAAGGAACTAATGCCTTTAAGATCAAACTTGATGAAGTACGGTAGGTGGAAGAACAGACACACGTTGTTGAACCTGAGCTGGATCTGATTAGATCAGACCCAGGACCCATTGTAGATGCACCCTTAAGGCGATCTAGTAGAGTACCACATCAACCAGATAGATACTAAGGTTTCTTGATCTAGGACGGGGATCCTATCGAACTCGATAAGAATGATCAGGACCTGATTACCTATATGGATGCAATGTAGAGACCCGACTCTAAGAAATGGCTTGAGACCATAAAATCCAAAATGGAATCCATGAAAGTCAATGATGTATGGTCATTGGTTGATCCACCCAAAGGGGTAAAACTCATAGGGTGTAAGTGGGTCTTCAAAAGAAAAAGAGGTGCAGATGGAAATATGAAGACCTATAAAGCTCGTCTGATTGCTAAGAGGTATCATTAATGTTATGGTATTGACTATGATGAGACATTTTCTTCTGTGGCAATGCTAAAATCCATTCGGATTATGCTTGCTATCACTGTCCATCTAGATTATGAAATTTGATAGATGGATGTGAAAATGGCTTTCCTAAATAGAGAGCTGGATGAAGAGGTGTATATAATACAGCCTGAAAGATTCACATCTATAGATGAGTCTAAGGTGTGTAAGTTTCAAAGGTCCATTTATGGACTGAAGTAGGCATCTCGAAGCTGGAACATATGATTTGATAGAATAATCAAAACATATGGCTTCGTTAAGAACGAAGAGGAGCCCTGCATATACAAGTGAGCTAATGGTCCAGCAATAGTATTTCTAGTATTGTATGTGGATGACATTTTCTTAATCAGAAATGATATTCCTACATTATAAGAAATAAAGATTTGGCTATCATCATAGTTCTCCATGAAAGATCTAGGAGAAGCTTTCTACATCCTAGGGATGAAGATCTATAGAGATAGATCTAAAAGATTTCTTGGATTGTTCCAATCTACGTACATTGACACTATGCTAAAATGATTCAGCATGGAGAATTCCAAGAAAGGCTATCTATCGATAGGCCATGAAATTTCTCTTTCAAAGAAGGATTATTTGATAATACCTCTAGAAAAAGAGCGTATGAGTAGAATACCATATGCTTCGGTAGTGGATTCTATTGGGGATAAATTCCGCTCTTGTCGAAGTGGTGCTTAGCCTAATATAGCTAGTAATCATGGAAGAGCTTCGATCAGGAATTCTCATCCCAGCGGCCAGAACCCACCTGATCTTCTTCAGTGGTCGAACTCGTTCAATGGTTGAACTCCTCTGACTGGACTCCAAACCCAATCGAACTCCACAACGACCAAGCTCCAGCCGAACTTTCACAGCGGTCGAACTCCACTCGATCTCCTTCAGCAGCTGAACTCGTCCAGTGGCCGAACTCCTCAAGCTGGACTATGAACTCAATCGAACTCCACAACAATCGAACCCCAGCCGAACTTCCATAGTGGCCGACCTTCCAGACTCTTCTAGCAGTCGGACTTCTATGGGAGCCGAACTCCTTCCGAACTTCTCCAACAGTTGGACTTCTACGGGAGCCAAACTCCTTCCGAACTTCTCCAGCAATCGAACTTCTACGAGAGCTGAACTTCTTTCGGACTCCTCCTCTAGTTAGGCTTCTACGAGAGCCGAACTCCTTCCAGACTCCTCCTCTAGTCGAGCTTTTATGAAAGCCAAACTCCTTACAGACTGTTCCTTCAGATGGATTTCTACAAGCGATCCCACTACTGAATGATTACAATTATTATTCATCACGATAATTATGATTGCCATTTATCAAGATAATTACGATGGGCATTTATTAGAATAATTACGACGGTCATTTATCAGGATAGTTATAACAAGCTCCATCTATAGAAAGGGACCCTCCAGATATGTTTTCTCTAAGCTTTCTTTTTCTTTCCAAAACTCTACCGAACTCCTCTCCGAGCACTCCATTTTCGTTGGCTAGAAAAGCTAACTTGATCGTTGAAGGATCCTACCAGAGTCACCACCACCAACTTTGGATGAAACTTTATTTTGCAGATCACCGATGGCGACCTCGTCTTCCTCAACTCTTGCTCGATCTGACGTCAATCAAATTCTGCACCAACAGAATTGGCACTGGAGGAAGGATCCTCTATTCTTGAGGTTCCATTGATCTTGAAGGATTGCTCAATAGGGATCTCTCTTCTTTCTCTCTATAGTTCTTTCCAAAAAAAATATCTTTCAAGAAAGCTTCGAACTGACGATCAACAGCCTCTGCAGCCAGATCCCAACCAGATACAACCATTCCAGCTTTGGTGACTCAAGCACCACTTGCAACCATGATGGATGTGGAGCAGTTCAACTTGCTGGTCTAGTAGGTTTGTGGCCTCGCAGATGCCATGCAGACCTACATCGATAGGCCTCGGTATTAGTTCGATCGGAGCAAGCTTCTCCGGAGCCCTGTGATCTGATCTGAAAATGGCCGACCTTAGCTGCCCGACCTTTGGTCTTTGGAAAGGGGAAGTAGAGGATGGAAGACCCATGCTCGGAGCATGACTCAACCCAGGAGGAAGCTTCATGCCTGTCCCACCAGAAAATCCTGAAGATCAACGATCGTGAAGATCTCCTAGATCAAAGGCTCTTAGAAATAAGCTGATGAATTGAAGAGCTCCGTCATACTCCCTCCTCATGCGATAATGATATATGCACTGACCCTCCTTTTTCTCAAAAGATCATGCAGGAGCCAATCCCATCGAACTTCAAGCTCCAGCAGTTCGAGAGTTATGATGGAACCACCAATCCGATCGATCACCTGGAGGCCTTTCGGATAATGATGTTGCTCCATGGTGCATTATATGCTATTTTATGCCAAGCTTTCCTGTTCACCCTTAAGGGAGCAGCCAGGAACTGGTACTCGATACTTAAGCTGGGTACTATCTTTTTCTTTGATTTGATGAGCCATCAATTCGTGGCTTATTTCGTCAGTAGTTGATGTTCGCATCGAGGTTCGAATTTTCTAATGAATATCAAGCAGAAGGAGGGAGAATCCATCCGAGCTTATGTCATCCAATTTAATGCCGCTGCATTGGAGGTCCAGAACCTGGACCAATCAATTGCAATGGCCGCACTCAAGGGCATTTTTTAGAAGAATGATTTGCTGTTCTCCCTAGAGAAGAAGTATCCTAGGAACTTTACCGATCTGCTAGCTTGGGCTGAAGGTTATGCCTGAGCTGAAGAGGCCTTCAAGATCAAGGATGATGAAGCCTCTAGTAAGCAGTGAATCGGTGAGTCAGATGGATCCATCGAGGAAGAAAAGTTGAGTGAAGCTCGACCGCACTCCTGAACTCCCTCCGAGCTCAAGCGAGGTCGAACTCCTCCATGAGCTCATCGTCAAAGAAGCCCAGATGGAAGGGCATGAAGAAGTTTTCTCCAAAAGTTTTTGCAAATACGCCCCACTCAATGCTCCACAGACGTTAGCCTGAAGTAAGCCAAAGGCGCTACCGCAGCTAGAACCATAAATGAGGGAGGAACAATAAGGAGATCGGCCATCTCCAAGCATCATCGATGCTATCCCTGAGGGGCCTAGTACTTCAGTGAGTCACCATCTCTCAGCCTCGGAGTCAGAAAAAGCTTGCCCCAAATGGGGAAGGCCCATATAAAATAGAGGAGGTCATTCAGTCTGAGACTTATCGTCTGAAGGAGCTCGGAGGAATAATGCTTTCACGATCTTGAAACTCAGAAAAGCTGAAGATGCACTACTAGTAATCTTTCTTCAATAAAACTCTATTTCAACATTTTTATTCTTGGTGCAAGAACTATGTGATGATAGAAAAGATATAATTGAAAGTGGCCATGTTAGGAATAGGAAGAGAACCTCGTCCTAACATGAGCAAAGTCGAAAACCTCATTTATTTTAGACGAGATGGGGGGAGAGGCCTTGATAATGGCCCTTATGTGCCCCCATAGCCCGTTCGAAATAGGAAAAGAACCTCAACATAATGCGAGCAAAGTCAAAGACCTCGTTCATTTTAGACGAGATGGGGGGAAAAGGCTCTGACAATGGCCCTTATGTGCCTCCATAGCCTATTAGAAATAGAAGGAGAACCTCGTCCTAACGTGAGCAAAGTCGAAGACCTCATTCATTTAAGATGAGATTGGGGGAGAGGCCCTGACAATGGCCCTTATGTGCCCTCATAGCCCGTTAGGAACAGGAGGAGAACCTCATCTTAATGCAAGCAAAGTCGAAAATCTCATTCATTTTAGACGAGATGGAAGGAGAGGCCCTAACAACGGCCCTTATGTGCCTCCACAGTCCATTAGAAATGGAAGGAGAACCTCGTCCTGATGCGAGCAAAGTCAAAGACTTCGTTCATTTTAGACGAGATGTAGCAAGAGGTCCTGACAATGGCCCTTATGTGCCTCCACAGCTCGTTAGGAATAGGAGGAGAACCTCATCCTAATGCGAGCAAAGTCGAAGACGTTCACTTAAGATGAGATGGAGGAAGAAGTCCTGACAATGATCCTTATGTGCTCCTACAGTCTATTAGGAATAGGAAGAGAACCTCATCCTAATGTGAGCAAAGTCGAAGATCTTGTTCATTTTAGATGAGGTGAGAGGAAAGGCCCCAACAATGGCCCTATTACACCCGAGCTGAGATAAGATCTCCCCTACGCTTCAACCTCAATGAGTGTAGAGTCCAAAAAAAGACTTCGACAGTCACTTTTTCGATACTCCCTTCCTTCGAACTTCGAACTCGAGAGTGGAAGACTATTGTTGGGGATAAATCCTGCTCTTGTCGAAGTGGTGCTTAGCCTAATGCAGCTTGTAATCACGAAAGAACTTCCATCGAGAAATCTTACCCCAATAGTCGAACCCCATCCGATCTCCTCCAGTGACCGAACTCGTCCAGTGGTTGAACACCTCCAGCTGGACTCCAAATCTAATCGAACTCCATAACGATCGAGTTCCAGTTGAACGTTCACTACGATCAAATTCCATCCGATCTCCTCCAGCGGTCAAACTTGTCCAGTGGTCGAACTCCTCCAGCTGGACTTTAAACCCAATCAAACTCCACAACGGTCGAGCCTCAGTCGAACTTTCACAGCGGACGACCTTCTAGACTCCTCCAGTAGTCGAGCTTCTATGGGAGCCGAACTTCTTCCAGACTCCTCCAGTAGTTAGGTTTCTATGGAAGCCGAACTCCTTCCGAACTCCTCCAGTAGTCGAGCTTCTACGAGAGCCAAACTTCTTTCAGACTCCTCCTTCAGTCAGACTTCTACGAGAGCCAAACTCCTTTCGGACTCCTCCTCCAATCGAGCTTTTATGAAAGTCGAACTCCTTATAGACTGTTCCTTCAAATAGATTCCTACAGGTGATCCCACTATTGAACAGTTACAATTATCATTTATCATGATAATTATGATTATCATTTATCAGGATAATTATGATGGGCATTTATCAGAATAGTTATGATGGTCATTTATCAGGACAATTACAATAAGCTCCGTCTATAAAAAGGGACCCTCTTGATACATTTTCTTTAAGCTTTCTTTTCCTTTTCGAAACTCTACCAAACTCTTCTCTGAGCACTTTATTTTTGTTGGCCAGAAAAGCTAACTTGACCGTCGAAGGGTCCTATCGGAGTCAACACCACCAACTCCAGATGAAACTTTATTTTGTAGATCACCGACGGTGATCTCATCTTCTTCGACTCCAGTTCGATCCAGCATCAACCAAATTTTGCACAAATAGGTTCTATAATGTACGCTATGATATATACATGATCAGATGTGACATACTCACTAGGAGTAGTGAGTTGATTCCAATCTGATTCAGGAGAGAACCACTGAAAGATTGTTAAAATCATTCTAAAATATTTGAAAAATACTAAGAACTAGTAGCTTGTATATGGTAAATCAGACTTGAAACTTGTGAAATTCATAGACTCCAGTTTTCAGTCTGATCATGATGATAGCAAGAGTGTGTCGGGATATATATTTATCCTTAATGATGGAACTATCTGTTGGAAAAGTTCTAAGCAGCACACTATGATCGATTCAATTTGTGAGGTAGAGTATATTGCTGCATCAGATGTGCCAAATAAGTAGTGTGGCTGAGAAAATTCATCACCGAGCTTAGAGTAACATCCTTCCTTGATGGTCCATTTCTACTCTATTATGATAGCTCTGAAGCCATTGCTCAGGTGAAGAAACCTAAGGCACACCAGCGAACAAAGCATATTCTGTGCCACTTCCACCTTGTTCGAGAAATTATGGATCGAGGTGATGTCAACCTTCAAAAGATCGATGGAAAGGAGAACCTGATCGATCCATTTACTAAAGCTATTGCAGTGAAGGAGTTCAATGACTTCAAGTCGAAGATAGGTATTAGATACTGCACCGATTGACTTTAGTCTAAGTGGAAGATTATTGAGAATATGTCCCAAAAATCAATCATCAGCCTATTGACGATTATGCTACTTATTATACTTATATATAAATTATTAACTAATAAAAGTTATTTTGATATTTTTCATCATAAATTCTATTATCTTCTAATAAACTCATGTGTTGTGATGAAGTCCTTAGGACTATCTAGATTTGACAAAGAAGAATTTATTATTTAGTCTTTAAATTATTCACAACCAAAAGATACGTTGTTACTTTGGACGATAATGTTTATCAAATATAGGTCATTGTGTGTCTTATAGGTTGGTTGTCCTCATAACCAAGGAGTGTTGAGACACTGGTATGGCATGCAAGTGAGATGTATGGATACATCTGCATTGAACATGATCAACTTCACAGCTTTTCTACTATCAAGATTTGATCTGATGGAATGTGGGTATAACTGTCCCTTTGGTCTGAGATCACTATAGTGACTTTCAAGCAACTCAGTATGCTTTGGTGTTGGAGTACCTGAATTTTTAATTCAGTGTTGGAAGGTTTTTGGACATAGTCAAGTACTTAAGAAGTCAGTGCGTGTATCAAGATGGGATTGACCACTCCTGATTTAAGGAGCTGTATTCAATTATGTTTCAATTTAGCAAAGCCTTGGTCAGGATAGTCTTAGTGAGGAGTCATGGAACTAATTGCTTTGAGACACGACATAGATATATTTTCTAGGATTGACAGTCAAATCCTAAATCATCTATTACGTAGAGGTCATAGGGATGAATTATACGAAAACCATATTTACATAAATTCTGAATGTTGTGATTGCAACTATTTGACCTATCTAGACATTGGGTACCATTGCTAGATGGTTACTTCGATTAGTATAGAAATTAGTTTCTATGCTACTGACTTAGGTTCGGACCTATGGAGTCACACATACTAGAGATTCCTACCTGATCTGATGGCTGATAAAAAGTTTCACTCGACTGAGACTCTATGGTCAAGAGTCCCACTGAATTGAAACTCTTTGATTGAGAGTCCTACTGGGTTGGGACACTGAGTCTCAATGTTTGAGAGTCTGTGGTCAAGAGTCTCATTGGACTAGAACTCTTCGACCAAGAGTCCCATTACTCTGAAACTCTGAGTCCTACATGTCTGAAACTTTGTGATTAAGAGTTGGGACTCTATAATCATAAGTTTCATTTGTTTCGAACATCAGGATCAAGAGTCCCGTTGGTTTGGAACTCTACGATCAAGAGTTTCATTTTGATGGGACTCTATTGTCAGAACACCCACCGAATTAGGACTCTAGACTGATGAGAAGTTTTATTAGTAAATTTGATCACTAATTAACTTAATTTGATTAATTAATTATTTTTGGTTCAAGTCCAATTGAACTGGATTCAGTTGGGTTTGATGTGATTAGGTCACAAGTTGACAACCAACCCGTTCTAATCCTCTCATGCGTGCTCTCTGCTGTTTTGGAAAAAAATAAAAGGAAGAGAATTTTGCACATGTGACAACTGATCTGAAAAAAAGGGGAGGACTTTCATGAGCCTTTGGGTGCATGAGAAATTATTTTAAAAAATCGAGAGAAAGAAAAACAAAGAGAGTTGGGCGTAGGGTTTTCAAGGTGCATATGACCTAGGGTTTTAGAACCTGGGATTCGGGAAGCAATTATGTGAACAACGAGAGTTGTAAGCACACAAAACTTTAGAGAGAACCTCCTCTACCTCTCTACTACGTCTACCAACAATTTGGAGCATCTGTGAAGCCCATAGATGAAGATCAAAGTCGTTCGATTGAAATAGCCCCTGAAAGACTCTAGTGTTGAGCTAGCACTCATGGAAAGCCGATCAGGATCAGAAGCCTTATGTGGATGATCCATGAAGGTCAAACATCTGTGTGGCTGCATCATGACTAGCAAACCTCCTCGACGATGATCAGATCGTGGTGATCAACTATCCGCATAAGGTATAGTGCTCAGAACACTTAAATCTAGTAAATAGTTTACTGCATTATTTTAATTTTTCAAATCTGATATGTATGCATTTATATTATGTTTAGATCCTTAGTGTAGAATTTATTTTTTGATATGATCAGTAATTAATTAATTAGATTAATTAATTTTCTACTATATTTTAGCTATTTTTGAAAAAAATTTTTGAAAGTAGCACTGCAAACCCTATATGGCATACAATGACCTATACTCGATAAATGTTATCATCCTTGGTGATAATGTATCATTGGTTGTGAACTGTTTTAAGAACTAAATGATAAATCCTCCTTTATCGATTCTAAATAGTCCTAAAAACTTCTTCACATCAGATAGGAGTTCATTAGATGATGAAAGATTTATGATGAAAAAATTAAAATAACTTTTATTCAATTAATAATTCTTATATAATTACATAAATTAGCTCAATTATTAATAGGCTAATAATTAACTTTGGGATACTATTCCTAATAATCTCTCACTTGGTCTAAAGTCAATCGGTGCAGTATCGTATGCCCATCTTCAACTTGAAGTTGTCGAACTCCTTCACTACAACAACTTTAGTGAATGGGTCGGCTAGATTCTTCTTTTCGTCGATCTTTTGAAGATCAACGTCACCTCGATCCATAATTTTTCGGACAAGATGGAAGAGACGTAGAATGTGCTTCATCTGCTGGTGTGCTTTGGGTTTCTTTGCCTGAGCAATGGCTCCAAAGCTATTGCAGAAGAGCAGAACTAGATCATCTAGGAAGGATGCTATTTTGAGCTCGGTGATAAACTTCTTCAGCCACACCGCTTCTTTGGCAGCATCTAATGCAGCAACATACTCTACCTCGCATGCTAAATTGGCCATGGTGTGCTGTTTGAAACTTTTCTAGTAGACAACACTACCATTAAGGGTAAACACATCCCGACATGCTTTTGCTATCATCATGATCAGACTAAAAATTAGAGTCTGTAAATCCTATACGTTTCAAGTCTGATTCACCATAAACAAGCCACTGGTTCTTAGTATTTTTTAAATGCTTTAGGATGGTTTTAACAACCTTCCAGTGGTTCTTTCCTGGATCAGATTGGTGTCTACTCACTATCCCTAGTAAGTATACCACATCAGTCATGTACATATCATAGCGTACATAATAGAACCTATTGTCAAAGTATCTGAATTCTATTCATATGCTCTCTCTCTTGAGATGTTGTCGGACAATTCTTCTTCGAGAGAAATTCCATGGCCTATCAGTAGTATTCCTTCTTGAAATTTTTCATGCTGAACCTCTTCAGCACAGTGTCTATGTATGTGGACTGGAACAGTCCAAGCAATCTTTTAGATCTATCTCTATAGATCTTCATCCCTAAGATGTAGGAAGCTTCTTTCAGATTCTTCATGGAGAACTGTGACGATAGCTAGATCTTTATTCCTTGTAATGTAGGAACATTATTTTCAATTAAGAGAATGTCATCCATATACAGAATGAGTAATACAACTGCTGGACCATTAGCCAACTTATGTATGCAGGGCTCTTCTTCATTCTTAATAAAGCCATACATCTTGTTCGTCCTATCAAAATGTATGTTTCAACTCCGAGATGCCTGCTTTAGTCCATAAATGAATCTTTGAAGCTTGCACACCTTAGACTCATCTATAGATGTGAAATCTTTAGGTTGTGTCATATATACTTCTTCAGTTAGCTCTTAATTTAAGAAAGTTGTTTTCACATCTATTTGTCAGATTTCATAATTCAAATGTACAGCTATTACAAGCATGATCTGAATGGATTTAAGCATTGCCACAGAAGAAAACATCTCGTCATAGTCAATATCATAACATTGACGATACCTTTTGATAATCAAATGGGCTTTATAGATCTCCACCTTTTCATCTGTGCCTCTTTTTCTTTTGAAGACCTACTTACACCCTATGAATTTTACCATTTCGGATGGATCAACCAATGTCCATACATCGTTGACCTTCATAGACTTCATTTCAAATCTCATGGCCTTAAGCCATTTTTCAGAGTTGGGTCTCTGCATTACATCCATGTAGGTGATCAGATCCTCGTCATTCTCATCGAGTTCAATAGGATCTCCATTCTGGACCAAGAAACCATAGTATCTATCCAGCTAATATGGTACTCTACCAGATCACCTTAAGGGTGCAGATTTAGTAGGCTCTGGGTCTGATCGAATCAAATTCATCTTAGATTCAGCTACTTATGTTGGTTCTTCCACCTGTCGAACTTCCTCAAGTTCGATCTTAGAGGCATTAGTTCCTTCACTAAAGAATTTTTTTTTCTAAAAAAATTATCTTAAGGTTGACAAACACCTTTTGTTCATCAGTTAGGTAGAAGTAATATCCTTTGGTCTCTTTTGGATATCCTATAAAGCTATACTTGTCAGACCTAGGTCCGAGCTTGTCCATTACTAAATGTTTGACATAAGCCGGATACCCCCAAACCCTAAGATACGAGAGTATTGGTTTATGCCCTGTCCATATCTCATATGGTATTTTACTAATAGACTTACTTGGAATCCTATTCAGAATATAATAAGTTGACTCGAGCACATATCCCCAAAAGAAGATCAGCAGACTAGCAAACCCCATCATAGATCGAACCATGTCCAATAGGATCCAATTTCTTCTTTCGGACACACCATTATGCTGTGGTGTTCTAGGAGAAGTCCATTGGGAGAGAATTTCATTCTTCCTAAGATATGTCAAAAAATCACTGAAAAGGTACTCACCTCCTCGGTCAGATCGAAGAGTTTTAATACTCTTCCTAGTTTGCTTTTCTACTTTATTATGGAATAGTTTGAACATTTCAAATAACTCTGACTTATGCTTCATTAAATAGACATACCCATATCTTGATAGATCATCTGTGAAGATTATAAAGTAGAAATATCTGCCTCTAGCGCTTGTACTCATGGGTCTACATACATCAGTATGTACTAGATCCAGGAGTTCACTAGCATGTTCACCCTTTCCAATAAAAGATAACTTGGTCATCTTTTCAAGAAGACAGGACTCACAGATTGGTAGTGATTCACAATCACTGATCTCAAGAATTCCTTCTGAGCCAACCTATTTATTCTATTTTTATTGATGTGACCTAGCCTACAATGCCAAAGGTAGACATCTAACACATCATCTATTCTAGGATGTTTACCAAAGATTTAAACTATGTTAATAGATTGTGATAATAGATAAATTTTATTATTTAATTATCTAATACAAACTATAGCACCATTCAAAATGATATCATAAAAATTTACTTTTATTAAAAACTGATAACTGTTCTTGGTCAAAAGGCCTACAAAAATTACATTCAATAAAAAACTTGGACAAAAGTGACAATCACTAAGAATAATTCTATAAGAATTGATTACAAGGTTCATGACTATTAAAGCTAGAACTGAAACTTGTCTTCCATCTCCAACGTTCGAGAATCTCTCACCTTCACCAAATCTCTTACTGATCTAAAAATTCTACATTGAATTACAAATATGATAAGAACTTCTGATATCTAATACCCAAGCAGTAGTATCATAAAATGAGAAGTTGCAAGGTGTTATCATATAATTACCTTGCCCAGTAACTACTTGCTTCTTTCTTGGCCTGTTTGGATCCAGGATGGCAATATATTGAGGATGATTTCTCTTCCAATGCTTCTACTTCTTGCAAAAGAAGCACTCCGCCTGGCTCTGGTCAGGCTCATGCTTCTTGGTCTGATCCTGTGCAGACATCCCAGCATGCGGCTGCACCTTCTTACTCTTCTTCTTCTTATTCTTCTTTCCTTTCTTAAAGGGTCAACCAAAAAAAGATCCTTCTACAACATTCATCAATCCCTTTTGGAGCTGATGATCCTTCTCAAAGTTCTGCAGTAACCCCAATAACCCATGGTAGTTCATTGCAGGCTTTGTCATTCTAAAATGAGTAAGGAATGGAAGGAAGGACATGGACAATGAATTTAGGATCGCATTCTTTCTAAGCTGCTCATGTAGAAAAAAATCTAGCTTACTCAGGCATTCAATCAACTCGATCATGTACAATACATGATCAGTGACTGACGCCCCATCCCTCATACGAGCATTGAAAATGGCACAACTAGTCTTGTGCCTTTCAACATCGTCAGGCATGCCAAAGGAGTCGTTAAATATTTGAAGCATCTCCTTGGACTGGGCATTCTCGAACCTATGGCTAAACTCATCATTCATTACCATCAGCATAATGCATCGAATGGTGGTGCGGTCATTGAGCCACTTCTGGTAAGTGTCTCTCACCACATCAATATTGTTTGGGATTGAATCCTTAGGTTCCGAATCAGTCAATATATATAAGATCCATTCATGCTCCAGGATAATCTTCAACTTTCGATACCAGTTATCAAAGTTGGGTCCCATGAGTTTGTCATTGTCCAACAATGATTGGAGCGATAGGATAGTGGCCATTTCTATACAAAAGAAAAACTATAAACCTAATTAGTATATGAATTATTTACTCTAAAGACTTAGACTTTAGTCTAAAGGTTTTTTCACTATTTGTTCGAATTGGTAGCCTCTACCTCCAATTCAAGAAATTATCCCTAATTTCTTAGTGGATATTAGAATCCACATAGACTACATATGAGTCCAACTTTAGTTGGTCAACCCATGTGCACCTATGGGTAGGTTCATAATCAATTGCTTCACCAAACAACTTGTAGTAGTTTTAATTTTTACTTCGAAAATCTAATTAGTAGATTTTGACCTCCACTGAAAAGATCTAGTTAGGTCCAACCATTAACATGACCATATTTGGCATATTAGACCAACGAATTATCAGGCCCGACTTTGGCCAGCCAACCTAACCATCATTAGAAAGACACAATCAAATTATCATATTATGAATGATAATTCCATTAGTCAATAAGAACCAAGTCTTTAGACCTCTAATGATTATTAAACTAATGGATCCATTATCACTCAACTTAATGAAAGACTATGACTTAGTTATCATCATAACTTTATTATTTTAAGGATCTAATAATTTTAAAAAATTTTATTAATTAATTTAAAAAAAATTAATTAGCTAATTTGGATCCTTCCACTGACTTCACCAAGTCATGTCAATAAGAACTTAATTAAAGCCGGCATTAGGAGCACCTAAATTAGTCAAACTGATTTACCTAATTGACACGGGTGAGCCCAAATTGCCAAATGGTCTAATCAAAAGCTAATTCATCAAGATGGCTAGGTAAGTGAGATCAATAGAAGGAATATGTCATTAACTCGTCAAAGACCGAATCAGTGCAAGTAGCTTCCAATTAAAAACCACTGATATAAGTTGCTAGACTTACCTTAGACACCATCTGATTTATTAGTTTCAATTTTAACCAATCTAATAATTTTAGGTTCGACCATGAAGCCATGAATCAAGTCCATTTGGTCCTCATTAAAGGCATGGGCTTGACCAACTACAACTATTATAATTTGGTCTAAAGAGTTCTTGACCTAATCTAAATCAATATTTGGTTAGATTTGATCAATTACTCTAATTTAGTCCATTCTTTTACTAACCTTAGATCTAACCCAATTAATGGATCTAATTTGACTAACTCGATAATCCATAATTTTATGATTAATATCTTAGGATCTTTAATTCATAATTCTAGACCCTTATTAATCATACTTAATTCTTAATTAAGTTTAAGACTGAGAGTTAGGGTTTGACATTTCAAAAATATCTTTTTCAAATTTTGAAAGGTTATCTACATCCTAGCACTGTTTTACTAAATAGGTTGACTCATTTCAACAATGGATCGGCTTATTTCATAAACAAGTACTAGATGTAGGTTTGATTTCATAAAACCAATCAATAGACATTGAGCCAACTTTTCAGTCGGGCTGGCTCAGATCTCATCTGAGTTGGCCTGAATAGAAATTGAGTCAGCTCGATTTCTGAGACAGTCGGCTTAGAAAAAAGCCAGAAGCCAAACATTTCCATCGAGCAGGCTTGGATCCTATCCAAGCAGGCTCGAATTGAAGTCGAGTCGGCTCGATTCCTGATCGAGCCAGCTAGAGCATCAATCTTAAAAGTGTATCATAGCTGGCACGTTGGTCGAGCTGGATTAATTTCTGAGCGAGTCGACTAGCGTACAGAACCTTCCTAAGATTCTGTTCATGTTTAATCTAAATCTATGTACTGTACATAAGAAAATATGAAACTATTTAAATCTAATCTAAACACTAAATCATGATAAAATTTAGATTAAACATATTCAAACATATCATAAAAATTATTAGATCTAATCTAAAGTTTTTATGATTAGTGTTATAGATCGCAACGTACTAGAATAATCTTTTCATTGTAAGGAATAAACCTTACAGCAGGACAACCTACAGTCTGTGCGATCATTATTTTTTATTTTTTAGATCAGATTATTATTTAGATCTAATCTAAAAATAATCTAAAACTTGCATATATCATACATCAAAGAATCTGGCTTTGATACCAATTGAAGGGAACGCACAGGATTTCTAGCTTTGATTTTAACAACTTTTTTCAAAGATTGCATAGCAAAAATGATTATTAATCATATTAATTATAAAAGTTACAGATATAATCTAAAAATCCTATACTATATAGGATCTAATGTACATATATATGCATGCATATCTGAAAAATAAAATATCAAGTGTAGTAAAATAATTTTATTACTTCTATGTATTCAGAACATGTTACCTTTTCATGGATAGATGATCTCCATAATTTGATCTTTTTGGTATAAATTTGATCATCATGATGTAGCCACACACGCATCTGGCCTCTACAAGTGATCCACATGAGGCCCTGATCTCGATCAGTTTCTTCCGAGTGCTAGCTTGCTGTAGAAACCTTTGATGGCTGATATCAGATCGAATTCCTTCGATCTTCTTCACCAGCTCTTTGGATGCTTTGGTTTACCAATGTAGATAAGAAATATAGGAGGTTCTCCTTCTAGATCTATGAACTCATGACCCTCATTGCTTATAATCTAGAATCCAAATCCTAAATGGATTCTAGGATATGCACTCACCCAAGAACCTTGCGCCTAGAATTTCTCATGCAGAGAAGAGACTCTCTCTTCTTTTTCTCACACATTCTCTTTTTTGAGTTCTAATATGCACACCCATAAAATCAAGTTTTTTATAGATGTGCATAAATAAGAGAGGCAAGAGAGAGAGGTCTAGATTAAGTGGTTATCCATTCAAACTCAAATCCTATTTGAATTAAAGTTGTAACTAGATTAAACCTATCCATTTGGGATGTGAGAAGGGAGGGCGTGCACCCTCTTGTGCATGGAATTCTTCATGAGAATTTTTAATTCTCATGGAGAATAGATGGTGCAATATTTGGATGATATGGTGCATGGGAAGACTAGTCAAACTAGTCTCTTATTTGACATCCAATTGAACCAATCCAATCCAAATTGGTTAGACCCAATTAGATCAAAATAAATATAACTTATTTAGGCTTAATTAAGTTTAGTTAAATTCTAATCAAATTAAAAATTAATCAGACCAAATCTCTGATCAGATCAGAGATCAAACCTCCTTGATGATTAGATCATCTCATAACCTAATCGGGTCAAATCCAATTGAATCTAATTCAATTGGTTTTGATAAAAAATAATCACTCAATCAAATTGAGTTAATTAGCGATCAAATTACTAATTAATCTTTCATTGATCAACCATTAGATTGAGTAGGAACCTCTAGTATGTGTGACCCTGTAGGTTCGAATCTAATCCGGTAGCATAGAAATCAATTTTCTATACTAATCAAAGTGACCATCTAGCAATGGTATTCGATGTCTAGATAGATCGAATGATGTAGTTGCAATATTTAGAATCTACGTGAATATGGTTACTGCATAATTCATCTCTTTGACCTCTATGCATAGGATGACTTTAGGATTTGACTGTCAACCCTAGAAGATACATCCAAATCGTGTTTCAAAGTAATTAGTCCTGTGATCTCTCACTAGGACTGTCTTAGCTAAGGCTTTGTTAAATTAAAATACTATTGAGCATAGCTCTTGAGTCTAGGAGTGGTCAATCTCATCTTGACTCACGCACCGACTTCTCAAGTACTTGACTGTACCTAAAAATATTTCATCATTGAATTAGAAATTCAGATAGTCCAACATTAAAGTACAGTGAGTTGCTTGAAAGTCACTATGGTGATCTTAGGTCGGAGGGACACTTACGCCCATATTCCATCAGAGTAATTTTTGACTGTAGAAAAACTCTAAAGTTGATCACGTTCAATTTAGATGTACTCCTACATCTCAACTGCATGCCATACCAGTATCTTCACACTCCTTGGTTAAGAGGACAACTAATCTATATGGCACACAATGATCTATACTCGATAAATATTATCATCCTTGATAACAACGTATCATTAGTCGCAAACTATTTTAAGGACTAAATGATAAATCCATCTTTGTCGATTCTAAATAGTCCTCAAGACTTCATCACATCAGATAGTAGTTCATTAGAAGATGAAAGATTTATGATGAAAAAGTTAGAATAATTTTTATTCAATTAATAGTTTATATACAATTACATAACTTAACTCAATCGTTAACAGGCTAACGATTAGCTTTGGGACACTATTCCCAACAAGGACTTGGCCATTCCAATCACCATTATAAAGTCTTGCTCCTCCCTCTCCATGTCTACCCCTTCTCTAGACTCTCTCTCTCTCTCTCTCTCTCTCCCCTATGCCTAAGTATTGGGTTGATCATGACTTTGAGAGTCCAAGTGATGTCCGTGCAAGAAGAAGACGAAGGAGATTTTGATCGTGTGTTGATCAAAGTGTTGTTGGTAATCTGATCAAAGGTGCAAGAAGGAGATCCAGATCTAAATTTGTGAATTCATATTGAGAAGAAGAAGACCTTCAAATCTGATCTGAGTGGATACCGATAGAGGTCGGATGCGTGCACGGCTAGAAGCAAACCTCTACCTTTGATTCAGATCATCATAGTGAGTAGATTGTCTACCCACAATAGGTGGTATTTCTAATATCCATTGCATGTTTATTTTTAGATTTATGTAATCAAATCTGAGAATACTTAGATCTAATCAGATCAAAGAAAAATTTTTAAATTCTATTGCTATAGATCCGATCCAGTCGGACTGATCTAAAAGATCCTTCAACTGGTATCAGAGTCAGGTTCTAGGTTCATAGATTTAAGTTGCATAGATCTAAATTTGATTTTTGATGAGATCAAAAATAAAATGTGATTAGATTGCATGAGATGTAATTTAAATTGATGCATGAGATGTATGCAAAGCATGATTAGATTAGATCTATTTTATATCGAGATATATGCATGCTATAGATCTAGATCTGTTAGTAGTTTGTAGTTGTAAAAGTATTTTGATTGAGGTAATCCTCTTGATCGTCCGATCATAAGAGTTAGAATGGCTTTAAAGACCCTCGCTTTCCATTCGATGGGGTGCTCTTATGGTGTGTAGGGGTGTTGCATGATTATCCTCATGAAGAAGAAAACAAAACTTATTTTTTGCTAAACCCTAGATCCAAAAATCCTAGGTTCTATTTTTATGTTTTATTTTTGAACCCTATGACACTTAATTAAAAATTAAGCTATGAAATCAACTAGATCTAAAATTGATAATTTAAGATCTAAGACACTTTTATAATACATGAGTGCAGGGTGTGGGTAACTTAATTAGGTCTAGCTTGAGCGATTGATCAGACTGAATCAAGAATTGGTTAGGATGGGATCAAGAGTACTCAAATTGACCAGCTTAATGGTTATAAATTTGGTCAAGATTGATTAATTGCCATATGTTATCGATCACTTCAAGGCCTAATCTAGCTTTGTAATTTGAGCTTGGATTGTAGGTGAACTCAATCAGTTTTGGTTTGACAAATTGGTGTCTAAGATAAGTCTAACAATTTCGACCAGTGGTTTTTAATTAGAAGCTACTCACCCATGATTTGTCTGAGATCAAGTTAATAACATATCCTTTCCATCGATCTTACTTACCTGGCCAATTGGGTCAATTTAGTTCTTTATTGAGTTGCCAACGATTCAAGCTAACCCATGCCACTAGGTTAGTTATAATGGTTATGACTAGTTAAGATTGAGACCTAAATTAAAATCTTTCCATAAAATATTAAGTCTAGTGGTCTTCCATCATTATAGTTGTGTGGGCCCTTCCTAGGGTTGATTATTCTCGATTGGATATAGTGGTTCAGTTGCATTGGCAAGATGCAACCATAGCTATTAGGTATGGGATGCTATAGATTAGAGGAAGGATTGGGCTCAATATTTCAGATACGGTGAGGATCCCAATCATGAATCTATTTCATGTAAATGATGGATCTGACTTAACTAAGGAGTGGAGCAATATTTTGGACACGGTGAACTTCATGAATTAGAGATCGGAGTTGACTGCAATATGTTTAGAGAAACATTGGACAAGACTTGTCCACTCATCAACTAACTCATCATCAATAACTATTAGATGAGATGGTGAGCCAATCGATGGGACTGCAACATCCACTTAAAATCTTTGATCGCAAAAATTTTCGTATCTCTTTCAAGAAAGTATAGGGATCCAAAAAATAGTGAAAGCCCAAATTTATTTTAAAATAAAATTTTTAAACTAAATTAATTAAGTCTTAATACAAAGTCTAACTAGAAACTTTGACTCTCTACAAAAATTATGTCTACTTTCAATTCCCTAGCTAGGATTTTAGAAACCAACCAATTGACTGGATCCAATTTTAAGGATTGACTCCTGAACTTGAAAATTATTTTGAGTTCTAAAAAGTTAACCTATGTCCTAGACTAGGACCTTCCTCCTCTAACAACACTTCTGATCGCTGATTAGATAGAGTTTCATGAGAAGTGGCTGGATGATGATAATAACGTTAGGTCTACATGTTGGTCTCAATGTCTAACGAGTTGCAGCATCAACATGAAGATATGAAGACTGCTAATCAGATGCTGGCTCACTTGCAAGAGTTATATGGTGAATAGAGTTACGCAGCACGCTATGAAGTGTCCAAACAACTCTTCAAAGCATAGATGCATGATGGACAATCGATCCATGATCATTGCTTGTTGATGATCAAGAACTTAGAGGAGCTTGAGAAGCTTGGCATGTCTATGGATAAAAACTTGCAAATTAATCTAATTTTGTAGTCCTTAACTGATTCATATGGTAGTTTATAGTAAACTTCTATATGAATAAGATCCAGTGCATCTTGGCCGAGTTGATGAATATGCTGATAACTACTAAGAGAATCTTGAAGAGTTCAAGAAGCTTGATACTTGCTATGGAGTAGACTTCTTCTAAGAGAAAATCCTCTGAAAAGAAGAAGAAGTTCGTGAAGAGTAGAAAACTAAGAAAAAAAGGAGAATAAGACAGAATCAAAGAAGGCTGTGGAGAAAGGAAAGTATTTCCACTGTAACTCCAATGGCCATTAATAGTGGAACTACCCTGCTTACCTAGCAAGCCTGAAGAACAAGAGAAAAAGAGGACCTTATGAAGGTATGCTCATCATTGAGACAAACCTAATAGTTTCTTTTACATCCAGTTAGGTGTTTGACTCTAGATCTAGTGCTCATCTATCCACTTCTTTACAGGATCTTGAGGAGAGCAGGAGGCTGAGAGATGACAAAATGATCCTATGCATCGGGAATGGAGCAAAGGCTGCTACTGTGACCATGAAAACGTACCCTCTATGACTACCATCTAAGAGCATCTTAAAACTTAGGGACTACTATTATATACCTGCTACAAGCAGGAATCTAATTTCTATCTTCTGTTTGATATAGGAAGGATATGTAATTAATTTTCATAAGGACCACTGTATTATTTTTTATAAAAGTAATTAAATTGAAAGTAGTTTTCTTATCAATGGTCTCTATCAATTGCATGTTGATATATCTATAAATTATGTCGAGCAAAATGTGAATGCCATAGGATCTAAATGACCTAGAGATAGTGTGAATGAAAAGTACACGTGGCACCTTAGGCTAGGTCATATAGCAGAAAATAGGATTAACAAATTAAAAAAAAAATCAGACTAATAGATCCATTGACTTTCAAGTCATATCCAGTTTGTAAATCATGCCTTCAAGATAAAATGACCAAGCTGCTCTTTGTGGGATATGAAAAAAGGACCATAGAGTTACTTGCTCTGGTGCATACAGAAGTCTGTATCCCATTTGATGTATGCATTAGAGGTGGTTTTGACTACTTTATTATCTTTATCAATAATTTTTCTTGGTATGGGTATGTGTGCCTTATGCATCACAAGTCTGAGGTATTTGAAAAATTCAAGAAATTCAGACATGAAGTAAAAAAGTAGATCAAAATGCCCATTAAGATTATTCAATCAGATCGAGGAGATGAATACCTTAGTAGAAAGTTTCTAAACTATCTCAAGGATAATGGCATAGTCTCACACTGGACTCCGTCTGAAATATCTCAACTCAACAAAATTTTAGAATGGAAAAATTAGACCTTATTAGATATGGTTTGTTCTGTGATGAGCTTCACATACCTTCCCATTTTTCTTTAGGAACAATTTTATGATAGCTATTTATATATTAAATAGGATTTCTTCTAAAATCGTTCCTACCATACCATATGAGACGTGGTATGGTAAGAAATCAAGTCTAAGTCATCTCAAGATTTGGGATTGTCCGATCCATGTCAAAAAATAATAGGCGGACAAGTTAGAATCTAGGTCTCTTAGAGCTCAATTTATCAAATATCCTAAGGATTCTTTAGGATATTAATTTTATCTTTCTAAAGACCACAATATGATTGTGAGTCGATATACTATCTTTCTTGAAAAATAATTTATTCAAGATGGAGATATAGAAAGATAGATTAGGCTCGAAGAGAAAGTCTCTAAAGAGCAACAAGTCGAGAAACCTAGTCAGTCTGAGACGATCCACACACTTCCTCCTCCACCTCGGAAGTTAAGTAGGATTTTCCATCCTTCTAAGAGATACTTAGATATTATTTCAAAGGATGTAGAGAAAATATTCCTTATAGAAAATGGGGTATATGAAGATGACCCTAAAACTTATGATAAGGTGATATCAAATATCGACTCAAAGAAATGATGAGAGGCAATGAAGTCAGAAATTAACTTAATGCACTCGAACCAAGTTTAGACCTTAGTAGATCTACCTAAAGGTATTATATCTATTGGATATAAATGGATCTTTAAGAGAAAGATTGGTGCAGATGAAAATATGGAGACATTCAAAGTTGGTTAGTGGTGAAAGGATATAGTTAGCGCGGGCATTGACTAACAAGATATCTTCTCACCAGTGGCCATGCTTAAATCCATCTACACACTGCTTGCCATTGTAGCATATTTTGACTATAAAATATGGTAAATTGATGTAAAAATGGCATTCTTGAATGGATATCTTGAGGAAGATATCTATATAAAATAATTGCTTGGTTTCACCTACAGTAATGGTGATCACAAGGTTTGCAAGCTGCAAAGGTCCATTTATGGACTTAAACAAGTATCTCAAAGCTGGAAAGCTCATTTCAATAATGTGATTAAATTATTTGATTTCATCAAGAACGAGGAGAAGTCCTATGTGTTCAAGAAGGTCAGTGGGAGCGCTGTTGTCTTTCTCGTATCGTACGTGAATGACATCTTTCTAATTAAAAATGATATTCTCATGTTAACCTCAGTCAAGGTTTGGTTGTCTAAGAAGTTTTCTATGAAAGACCTAGATGAGGCATCCTTTATATTAGGGATCAAGGTCTATAGAGATAGATCAAGAAGAATGCTAGGTTTATCATAGAAAATGTACACTAAGGAGGTGTTGAAGAGGTTCAGCATGAAGAACTTCAAAAGGGATCTTGTACCCTTCAAACATGGTATTCATTTCTCTAAGAAGATATGCCCCAACACATCGAAAGATATTGAACGTATGAGCAAGATCCCTTATACTTTGGCAATTGGGAGCCTCATGTACGCTATGCTTTGTACACGACCTGATATGATCCATGCTGTATCACAAGCAGGTATCAGTCGAATTCAAGCAAAGAGCACTGAACTTCTATAAAATGTATCCTTAAGTACTTAAGAATGACTAAAGATATATTTTTGATTTTTGGCAATGGAGAACTCTAAGTATAGGGGTACACTAATTCAGACTTTATGTCTGATATTAATGATCGAAAGTCAATATCAGGAAGCCTACTCTTATGCAATGGTAGGACTGTAAGTTGGAAGAGTTTCAAGCATATAGTGATAGCAGATTCCACCATGGAAATAGAGTATATCGCTATCTCAGAAGCTACGAAGGAGGCATTCTGGTACAAAAAATTTATTATAAAGTTAGGAGTGATGTCATCTGATGCCGTCCCTCTCTACTACGATAATCATATACCTAGCTAAGGAGCCAAGATCTTATCAAAAATCTAAGTACATCGAGTGATGGTTCCACCTCATCTACGATTACCATGAGAAGGGATACGTCGAGGTGAAGAGAGCTGACTCTACAGATAATGTAGCAGCCCCACTAATGAAGCCTTTAAGCCAACAAAAGATTGAAACCTACCTTAAGAAGATGGAACTTAGATTTGTAGCTAATTAGCTTTAGATCAAGTGAGAGTTTGTTAGATGTATGTCCTAGAAGCCAGATTGACCAACATTTATAATACTTTCTTAGGGCATATTTTATAATTTTAATTTATTAAATAAAATTTAGGTTAATTTTTTAAATCATATTTGTATATTCTGTGTCTGTGATTCATCCATTGGGTTAATGGGTATAATAATATGTATTCTCAAGAGTTGAGAATTTGAGACATGTGTTATCATAATTAACTCATAAACTACTTTTAATCATAGAATTATCATGAGGATGGTGATTGATCTAAAAGATTGGCATACGATCATTTTTTTATGATAGATGAGTCTTGAATCTATGGTATAGAGATATTGGAGTGAAAGTATAGGTACTTGTTGAGTATAAGGGCATCGAGCATGATCAATTTTGAGCAGTCATAAAAAAGTCTATTTTCTCATCGATGACTTACTCATTGCTGTAGTAGAGTGTTTGATTTTTTGACCTAAGGTGCATTGATAGTTAATCTTGAAGATGTTATAGTTTGAGTACACCATAACTCGATCTCATAGCCATTTAGAATCCTGAGGTATATATTGGCTATAACATGTTCATTATAGAAATTGGATCGCACTAAGACGAGATCTATCAATCTCGGTAGAGAAGTAGTAGTCCTATAGTGATCATGAGATTGAGTCCTAAAGCCCATGGCCATGGCAGTATAAAATAATAAAAAGAAGTTTCTGTTAGGGTTTCACATCAGACTTAAATCAATTGATTCAATCATATGACAAGTTTTGGGTTTGAGAGTCAGTCTTAACCTAGATCCTATCAAGACTCATCATAGAAGAATCCAATCACATATAGCTGCATTGAGAGGTTCTTATTCAGTTCTAATTGGTTGCCATCATATACTGCTAGATGTCACTGGTGGACTGTAGGATCAATTAGAATTATCTCGATGATCGATAATTCTGATTGGATGAATTAGAAAGAGTTCTGATCTATTGAAAGAAGTTTCGATGATGTCGATGATGGAGATTATGGGATCACACAAATAAGATTTTAGATCTGGATATTTTCAATTGAACTCATGAAGTCTAATTGATTTGGATTTGATCCAATTACATTCAGAAAAATCATGCTAGCACATGATTGGACCTAACTTTCTCCTATATTAGATTTTTGATTAGTTTGGACTCAATCAAATCAGATTTAGCTTGTTCGAAATCCTTTTTTGGACCTATCCTAATCTAATTAGGGACATGTCCTAATGTCCTAATGGATAAGCATGAGGGAGGTGCCAACACGATAAGCATGAGGGGGTGCCAAGTGTTGGCACCTCCCCATGTTGACCAAGTCTTGCGTAAGGGGAGAGGGGCGCATGCCCCCTTAGTAGTTGGGATAAGGGAGAAGTGGTTTGGGAGGTTAGAGTTTATTTTAGTTTAAACTCTATTTGAACGAGTCAAATGAATTTAAACTAACTCAAATGAATTTAAACTAATTCAAACTCATGGGAGACTTTATCTAGGTGCTAGATATGAGTTTTGTCGTGGTTTGGGAGGTTAGAGTTTGTTTTAGTTTAAACTTTGTTTGAATGAGTCAAATGAATTTAAACTAATTCAAACTCATGGGAGACTTTATCTGGATGCCAGATAAGAGTTTTGTGCGACAAAACTCATGTAATTTTTTAAATGGGGCACCTAATATTAGTGTAGAGTCCTTTTGCTTTAAGTAATTTGATCTGGTCAATTGCTTAAAGCTCTAGGACTCTAGGTCTCCCATTTTCTCTATAAATAGGAGACTAGGCTAAAAGGTTTGGGCATTCTAGTCGCCATAGCGAAGCCCTGCTCCTCCCTCTCCATGCCTATCCCTTCTCTAGACTCTCTCTCTCCCTCTCTCTCCCATGCCCAAGTGTTGGACCGATCGTGACTTCGAGAGTCGAAGTGCTGTCCATGCAAGAAGAAGATGAAGGAGATTCTGATCGTGTGTTGATCGAAGTGCTATTGGATATCTGATCAAAGGCACAAGAAGGAGATCCAGAGCTGAATTTGTGAATTCAAATCAAGAAAGAGAAGACCTCTAGATCTAATTTGAGTGGATACCAATAGAGGCTGGATGCGTGCACAGCTAGAAGCAAACCTTTACCTCTGATTTAGATCATCACAATGAGTAGATTGTCTGCTCGCAATAGGTAGTATTTCTAATACCCATTGCATGTTTATTTTCAGATTTATATAATCAGCTCTGAAAGCACTTAGATTTGATTAGATCGGTGAAAAATTTTTAAATTTTGCTACCACAGATCTGATCCGATCGGGCCAATCTAGAAGATCAACTCTTCCAACCCTATTGATCATTTGAAGACTTTTAAGGCAGTGTTGCTCTTCTAAGGAGTAACCGATGCTATCTTCTGTCGAGCATTCCCTACTACTCTCAAGGGGGTGGCTCGATAGTGGTATTCAAATTTAAAGGTAGCCTCAATTCACACTTTTTAAGAGTTGGGCTAGTCCCTTGTTGCCCACTTTGTCAGCAGCCGATGGCAGCAGAAGCAATCCGACTATCTTAATACCATTAGACTAAAGGAGGGGGAGTCGATTCGTGCCTTGATGAGCCACTTCAACACGGTGATCTTGGAAGTTCACAACCTAGACCAAGCGATCGCAATGACCGCTCTAATGGGTGGACTTCTGAAGAACAACCTTAAAAGATCATTAGTAAAGACTTTTTCTCGGGACTATCCCAATATGATTGCCCGAGCAGGAAGATATTTTCGCTTAGAGGAAGCTTTCACCGAGGATACTCCTGTCAATTCTACCATGGCAAGATCAAATATGGAGCACTCTCCAAAGCAGGAGGGGGGACATCGCCAGTGCTCCCAGTCCTCATTCTGAAGATAGAAAAATGGAGGCCCTTCTAGGAATTGCCAATCTCAAAGCTCTCAAAAAAGAGATCGGCAACCTTCTACCCTAAGGTGATATAATAATTACATGCCTCTGAATTTTCTCCAGAGGAAAATATTGATGGAGGTACACACCAAGCTACCTCAGCCTCCAAGGATACGGACGAAGCTTGAGCACTGCGATCTAACCAGATACTATTTTACCATCATGACCATGGTCATGATACTGAAGACTGCTACTAACTCTGAGATGCAATTGAAAGACTCATCAATGAGGGAAGACTAGACCATTTTGTTTGAGGAAGAACTCCATGGCGACCTTTCTTGAGGGTTCGATAGCCATCCCATCAGCCTCAATAGCAATTACCTATGCCAGCACCGGCACAAGAGATGGGGGAACTAGCAATAGCAAAAGAATGGCTCCTAAGAAGTAAAATTCATATAATAACTAGGGAGTCGTCTGAGCCAGCAGTGACAAAAAGGTCGAGGTTAGAGGATAGGCTTACAGACGTTGTCACCTTCATTAAGTAGGACGCAGAGGATGTACAATAACCACACAATGACATGGTGGTTGTCATTGTAAATATTGTTGATAACAATGTATACCATGTGTTTATTGATAATGGAAGCTCGATTGATATTTTGTATTTTTCTATCTTCTTCCAAATGGGATTCACTTTAGATCAATTAAGTAGATTCGATACCTTGATTTAAGACATTTCCAGAAGCTCCGTGACTCTAGAGGGAATAATCAAGCTGCCTGTTATAGTAGGCATCTCACCTCAATAAGTAACTATCCACATTGATTTTCTAGTTATCAAGCTTTCCTCGGCCTATAATGGGATTCTTGGTCACCCAAGCTTACGGACCCTAAGGGTTGTGATATCAATCTATCACCTGATGGTAAAATTTTCAACAAGAAATGGAGTGAGATGAATCATAGGTAACCAAACTATAGCTCGACAATGTTTTGCTGCAAGACTTCGAGTGAGAACCCAAGTAGAGGCCCAACATGAACTTTCAATAGAGCTGGATACTTGGCATGATTTGGATAAAGACTGCATCCAACTATTTGAAAACCTTTTGGAGATTCCATTGAGAAAGGAGAATCCTCATCAGACTGTGAAGATTGGCTCATGCCTAGATAAGGTAACAAAAGATTGGCTAACCATTCTTTTGCAGAAAAATACAATTCTCCTTGCTTGGTCAGCCACGGACATGTATGGAATAGATTCGAAAGTGATGTCTCACTATTAGAAGGTAGATCCAACCTATCACCTAATAAAGCAAAAGAAACAAAGCTTTGCTCCTAAGCGCCAGAAAGCCATAGCTAAGGAGTTGGATAAATTAGTAAAAGCCAGCTTTATTAGAGAAGTGATGTACCCAAATTGGTAGGTGAATGTCGTACTGGTGAAAAAAGCAAATGAAAAGTGGTGCATATGCATCAACTTCACTGATCTAAATAAAGTCTGCCCCAAAGATAGCTACATGCTATCCCAAATTGACTAGCTGGTGGATGCGACTTTAGGGCATGAGCTTCTTAGCTTCATGGATGCTTTCTTTAGCTATAATCAAATCTGGATGGCACCTAAAGATGAGGAGAAAATAACTTTTATTACTAATCGTGGGCTTTTTTATTATAGGATAATGCTCTTTAGTTTGAAGAATGCATGGGCTACTGTTGGAAAATGTATCCTAAAGCCAATCATCTAGATTGTAGATGGTTGAGCTGAATGTAATTTGTACTTAAATTTTAAATGAATAAAATTATTATTTAGGCATTTCATCACTCTTGTGCATCTTCCTATAATGAACTCTTCTATGATGAAGTCCTAAGGACTATTTAGATCGATAAAGAAAAATTTATCGTTTAGTCCTTAAACCAGTTCGTGATCAAATAATTTATTGTTATCCAGGACAACAACGTATTGAGTGTAGGTCGTGGTGTACCATAAGTGTTGGTTGTCCTCTTAATCAAGAAGTATGGAGATACTATTATGGCATGTAGGTGAAGTATAGAGATACATTTTACTGAACGTGATCCAACTGTGGAGCTCTCTACTGTCAATAGTTACTCACGAAGGATATAGATATAAGTGTCTCTTAGACTTGAGATCATCATGGTGACTTGCCAGCAACTTACTATACTTAGGTACCGGACTATCTGAATTTTTAATTCAGTGATGCAAGGCTACTGAGTACAGTCAAGTATATGTGAAGTCGGTACGTAAGTCAAGATGGGATTGACCCCTCCAACTGTTGGAGCAAGTGCATCAATATATTTCAATTTAGCAAAATTTTGGTTGGGATAGTTTATTCGATGGATACTGAATTTTGAAATATACTGTAGATGATTTTTCAGAATTGACAGTTAAATCCTAGGTCATCTTTTGAGTATTGAGGTCAAGGGGATGAATTATGCGGTAACCATATGTCATAGATTCATCGATGTTGCATTATGACTATTCAACCTATCTGAACATCAGGTATCAGTACTAGATTCTCACATTGATTGGTACAGAAAATTGATTCCTATGCTACCAGTTTAGAATTTGAATCTATGGGGTCATACATAATAGGAGTTTCTACTTGATCTGATGGCTGATCATGAGTCCCAATGGTCTAAAACTCTGTGGTCAAGAGTCCTACTAGATTGGGACTCCGTGACTAGGAGTTCCACTAGACTAGGACTCTGAGTCTTACTTATCTGGGACTCTCTGATTAAGAGTCCCACTAGTCTGAGATTCTATGATCAAGAGTTCTACTAGACTAAAACTCTACCTTTGTGGATCCCAATGGGACTCTGAGTCCTCATCTGAGACTCTCAGATGAAGAATCCCACTAGTCTAGGATTCTGTGATCATGAGTTTCATTCATTTGGAATACTGAATTCAAGAGTCCCACTGGTTTGGGACTTTTCAAAAATTTCATGTTGATGGAACTCTATTGCCTAGACATCCACTCGATTGGAACTCTATGTTTATTGGAGGATTCATTAACAAATTGATTGCTGATTAGCTTAATTTGATTGAACGATGAGAATTCGATCAAATCCAATCGAATTGGATTCGATTGGGTTTAACCCGATTAGGTTATGAAATGATCTAATCGCTATGGGAGATTTGACCCTAATTTGATCAGAAACTAGACCTAATTAATTTTAAATTTTATTAAAATTTTATTAGATTGGGTTAAGCCTAATTTAGTTGGTTTAATCTGATCTAATTGAGTCTAGATTAATTGGTTTAGTTGAAACCAATTTGGACCAAGTTAAATGAGATTTGAATTCAAACTCTCCCATGCACCCACCATCTTTGACTTTCCCACGCTCCATCTATTTTTTTTACGTGAGTTTTTCTCACATAGAAGAGAGAGTTTGTGCCCTCTCTTATCTCTCTTTGACCTAGTCCAACTGTTAGATTAGGATAATGTTACTTGAATTTTGAATTCAAGTAAGAAGGAAGTTGAAATTAGTTCAAACTCCCTTATCCTTTATTCTCCATGCACACTATCGATTTTTATTGCACATTTTGATGTGCTTTTTAGTGTGGGCATAGAAGGAGAGTCCTTCTATAAATTACCCACTTGAGATGGGTGTTGGAGGTGGATAAGAATCAAACTTGAATTTTGAATTCAAGTTTAAACATCTTATCCCCTCTATGCATTTTGTCCACTATTGTCACCCATTTAAAAAATATGTTTTTCACTTGGGCATGCATGGTTTTACATGAAGGATTATATAGGGGTGTGGGAAGGCTTCTTAGAGAGAGAAAAAATTGAGAGGGGTGCTAGTTTGTGCATGGAGAAGTCCAGAGAAAGAGAAAATCTTTCTTGCGCCTACATTCCATTCACACACCAATTCCTTTAATTTTTTCTTTTTTTGTTGCTCATCTAAAAATGTTTTAGAGTGGGTGTATGGAAAAGGGAGAGTCTCTCTACCCATGAAAACTTATTTCATGAGAAAATTCTAAAGAGAGAAGGTGTGAGGAGGTTTTCGGGCATCAGGATTTTTTGGGTGTATGAAACCCTAGAATTAGGTTTCTAGGTTCGGGTGGAGAGATAGAGTACTGTGAGTGTCTGATTGCCACTGAACTTTAGACACCATCTCATCATCCTCCATACTACATGGTCTAATTTTTTAGAGCATCTGGGAGACTAGAAATAAGACGATCGATTGGATCGATCGAGATCAGTTATTGAAGGCTCTATTGAGGAGCTGGTTAGGATCAGAAGCTTCGTATGGACCAACCGTAGAGATCAAATAAGTGTGCAGCTGTAGCACAATGCTATATCTTCTTTTGGTGGATTCAAATTATGGAGATTAGTTATCGGCGTATAGGTATCGTGTTCTAAACACAAGTAGGTTAGTTGATATGATTTACTAATCTTATGCATTTAATTTTCTCTTACATATTAACATGTCTAGATCCAGATGTAGAATTTATTGATATGATCAATTCATGCTTAGAATTAATAGTAGATTAATTTTAGCTTTTGCTACTATTTAATTCAAAAATATTTCAAAAATGCATGCTAAAAATCCTGTGCGATTTCCAATAATGGTATCAGAGCAAGGGTTGCTTGATATGTTTTAATATATAATTAGAAAAACTAAATGTTAGCATATTTGATATGTTTGATCTAGATAACTTAGTAATCAAGGATGAATGAGCCACCAAGCCATCCAATCATAAGGGACAAGTATGGTTTAAAGGCCATCTCCTCCTATTCAGTGGGTATCTCTTATGGCGGTAGGGGTGCGACCATGAACTCATTCATTAAGATAAATAGTGAAAAAATTTTATTAAAATTATTTTAATATGAAAGTTAAATATGAATGTATTTAGATTAGATTTAAAAAGTAGATTCATGGTTTAATTTTCATTATGTTTTATTTTCTATTCAAAACTAGCAATAGGTTGCTGTTTATGAAATGAGCTAACCTATTTGTGAAATGAGTCAACCCATTTATTGAACATAAAATAAAAATCTTTCAAAATTTAAAAATTATTTTTGAAATGTCGAACCCCAACCCATCAATCCGAAAACTTAATTAAGAGAATTAAGTATTGTCTATAAGGGTCTAGAATTATGAATTAAAGATTCTAAGAAAAAAATCATAAAACTATGGGTTAAAGGATTAGATGAATTATGTCCATTAATTGGATTAGACCTAAGGTTAGTTAAAGAATGGATTAATCTAGACTAATTGATCAAATCTAACCAAGTGTTGAATTAGATTAGGTTATGGACACTCTACACTCAACTTCAATAGTTGTAGTTGGATGAGTTCATGTTTTTAACAAGACCAAGATGGACTTGATTCATGGCTAAGCGGTCTAGTCCAAAATTACTAGGTTGATCAGATTAAATCTAATTAACTAATTGATATTTAAGGTAAGTTTGGCAGTCTAGATTAGTAGTTTTTAATTGGAAGCTACTCATACTGATTCGATCTTTGACGAGTTAACGGCATATCCCTTCCACTGATCTTACTTACCTGACCGACATGGTCGATTAGAGTTTGATTAGATCACTTGATGATTTAGATTGACCTATGTCACTAGGAATCAGTTTGACTAATTTCAATTAGTAAGACTGAATTAGGTACCCATGGATCTAAATTGATCCCAGTCCTAACCTATTGACTCAGTGAAATCGATGGAAGGATTTGACTTGGTGAAGTTAGTGGGAGAAATTGGTCCATATCCTTTCTATCCTTAAATCATAATCTAAATCCTCTAAATTATTAGGTCCTTAAAAATGACTAAGTTATGGGGATAACCGAGTCATAGCCTTCCATTAAGATGAATAGTAATGAGTCCAATTTTCTAGATGGACATTGGAGGTGCCTGACACTTGGTGTTCATCTGGATATTGGAATTGCTATCTATCATATGATGATTAGGTCGCACTCTCTTAATGGTAATCAGGTTAGTTAGAGCTTTCCTCGAGCCTAGTCATTATTGATTTGATGCACCAAACTCGTCATGTTAATGGTTGGACCTAGTCGGACCATTTCAGTGGAGGCTAAAGCCTACTGATTTGACTTCTGAGGCAAAACCTAATTACTAAAAATTATTTGGAGAAACAATTGATTGTGAACCTACCTGTAGATGCACGCGAGTTAGCCAGAGCTTTCCTCGGGCCCATTTGTAGTCTATGTGGGTTCTAGTACCCGCTAAGGAGTTAGTGTAATTCTTCGAATTGGAGGTAGAGGCTACCAATTCGATAAAAATAGTGAGAGAATCTGTAGACTAAAGTCCAAGTTTTTAGGATTAGTTAATTCAAGTACTAATAAGATTTCATATTTTTCTTTTAGATAAATAGAATGACTAGTATAAATTCACTCCGTTCATTGTTGGACAGTGGCAAGCATTTAGGATCTAAGAACGAGAAGTCTAATGTTGACCCTAATCAGGTAGACCCAAAAAAAAATTATCTTCTCGATCCAAATAGGCTGAACAAGAAAAATCAGTAAGTGGTTGCTGGTCAAGGCTGTTATATGATAACACCTTATAATTTCTCCATATGTGATACATCTACCTGAGTATTAGATACCGGAAGTCCAATTCACATATGCAATTCGTTGCATGGACTTCAAATTGATAGAAAGTTTGAGAATTACGATAGATTCCTTAATGTTGGGGATGGAAATAAAGTTTCAATCCTAGCATTGAAAACTCTTGAGCTATTTTTCAAAAATAATAATATTGTTTTAAGTGACTATCACTATTGTCCATCTTTTATGATGAGCATAATATTTGTTCGACTTTTGATCCATGATGGTTATTGTTTGTTAATAAAAAAAATTATTATGATATCATTATAAATGGTGTTACAGTAATGAAAGAATAATTAAGAAAAGTATTTATATTTTATCACAGTCTATTAGTGTAATGTACACATCAAAAAAAAGCTCAAAACTAGATCATGTCTCCGATGCCTATCTTTGGCATTATCAACTAGGTCATATAAATAAGAACATGATCAACATGTTAGTCAAGGAGCATATCCTTGACATCCATGATTGTGAATCATTGAATATTTATGAGTCCTATCTTCTTGGTAAGATGACCAAATTATGTTTTATTGAAAAGAATGAACAGGCCACTGAGCTTCTAGGTCTAGTACATACTGATGTATGTGAACCTTTGAACATATATGCTTGAGGTGGGTTCTACAACTTCATTATATTTATTGATGATCTATCAAGGTATGGGTACGTCTATCTTATGAAGAGTAAATCTAATTCATTTGAAATATTTAAATAATATCGAAATGAGGTAGAAAAATAATTTGGAAAGAGTATTAAAACTCTTCGATCTAACCAAGGAGGTGAATACCTTTTCAATGAATTTTTGACATATCTAGGAGAGAATGGAATTCTCTCACAATGGATCCCTCCTAGAATACCATAGCATAATAGTGTATCTGAAAGAAGGAATCAAATCCTGTTGGTCATGGTTCGATTCATGATGGGCTTTGCGAGTCTGTCGATTTCTTTTTGGAGTTATACATTAGAGACTACTTGTTATGTTTTGAACGCTGTTCTAAGAAAGTCTGTTGCAAAAACTCCATATGAGATATGGACTGGGCGAAAGCTGACACTCTCTTATTTTAGGGTTTAGAGATGTCCGACTTATATAAAATATTTACAGCCAAAAAAGTTTGGACCTAGGTTTGATAAATGCTTGTTTATAGGATACCCCAAGAAAACTAGAAAATATTACTTTTACCTTGCTGAAGAGCAAAAGGTGCTCGTCAGCAATAGGATAGTCTTTTTGGAAAAAAAAGTTCCTTATAGAAGGAATAGCTATCTTTAATGTTGAACTTAGTGAAGTTCGATAAGTGGAAGAATTAATACATTCTAGTGAATCTACAGAACTGGATTTGATAAGATCAAATCCAGAGCCCATTGTAGAGTCATCTTTAAGGAGATCCGATAGAGTATCGCATCAACCAGATAGATACTATGATTTCTTGGTTTGGGATGGTGATCTTGTCGAACTCGATGAGAATGATGAGGATCCAATCACCTACATGGATGCCATGCAGAGGTCTGACTCTAATGAGTGGCTAGAAGCCATGAAGTCCGAATTGGAGTCCATGAAGGTTAATAGTGTATGGACACTGGTTGAACCACTTGAAGGGGTAAAATCCATTGGGTGTAAATAAATTTTCAAAAGAAAAAAGACTGCAGACGGGAAGGTAGAGACCTATAAAACCCATCTAGTTGCCAAAGGATATCATCAGCATTATGAAATTGACTATGATAAGATATTTTCTCGTTGGCAATGCCCAAGTCTATTTGGATTATGCTTGCGATAGCGGCATATCTAGACTATGAGATCTAACAAATAGATGTGAAGATAATTTTTCTAAATGAAGAGTTGGATGAAAAGGTGTATATGATACAGCCTGAGATATTTACATCCACAAACGAGTCTAAGATGTGCAAGCTTAAGAGATCCATCTATGAATTGAAGCAGGCATCTCAGAGTTGGAATGCATTTTGATAAAGTAATCGAAATGTATGGCTTCATTAAAAATGGAGAGGAATCCTATATCTATAAATAGACTGATGGTTCTATAATTATATTTCTTATACTGTATATGGATGACATTCTTTTAATCGAAAATAACATCCCCACATTATAGGAAATAAAGGTTTGGCTATCGTGGCAATTCTCCGTGAAGAACTTAGGAGAAGCTTCCTACATCCTAGAGATAAAGATCTATATGGATCGATCTAAAAGATTACTTGGATTGTTCTAGTCCACGTACATCGATACCATGCTGAAAATGTTTAGCATGAAGAATATTAAGAAGGGCTATCTTTCGATAGGCCTTGGGATTACTCACTCTAAGTGGGATTATTTGACAACTCCTGAAGAGAGAGAGCATATGAGTAGAATACCATATGCTTTGATAGTGGATTTTATTATATACATCATGACATGTATGAGATCGAATATGGCATACTCACTAAGAGTAGTGAGTAGATACCAATCTGATCCAGATAAGAATCACTAAAAAGTTGTAAAGACAATCTTGAAGTATTTGAGAAATACTAAGAACCAGTGGCTCATCTATGGAGATACTGACTTGAAACTTATGGGATATACTGATTCTAGTTTTTAATCAGATTATGATGATAGTAAGAGTATGTCAGATTATATGTTTATCCTAAATAAAAAAATGGTCTACTGGAAGAGTTTCAAGCAGCACACTATGGCTAATTTTGTGTGCGAGGCAAAATATGTCATGGCATCTAATGCTACAAAGAAAGCTATGTGGCTGCAAAAGTTTATCGATGAGTTGGAAGTAGTACCCTCCTTGGATGGTTCGATTCTGCTATACTGTGATAGCATTGGAGCCATAGCTTAAGTGAAGAAGCTGAAGGCACATCAACATACCCAGCATATTCTACATCGCTACAATCTTTTATGAAAGATCATGAAACGAGGTGACATCGAGCTTTAGAAGATTGATGGAAAGGAGAACGTGGTCGACCCCTTTATAAAAGCCCTCAGAATCAAAGAGTTCAACAATCACAAATGGAAGATGGGTATTCAATATAGTTCTAAGTGGCTTTAGTCTTAGTAGAAGTTGTTGAAAAATATATCCTAAAGCCAATCATCTAGGTTGTAGATGGTTGAGCTAAATGTAATTTATACTTAAATTTTAAATGAATAAAATTATTATTTAGGCATTTTATCACTCTTGTGCATCTTCTTATAATGAACTCTTCTATGATGAAGTCCTAAGGACTCTTTAGACTCGATAAAGAAGGATTTATCGTTTAGTCCTTAAATCAGTTCGTGATCAAATGATTCATTGTTACTCAAGATAATAACATATTGAGTGTAGATCATTGTGTGCCATAAGTGTCAGTTGTTCTCTTAACCAAGAACTATGGAGATACTGTTATGGCATGCAGGTAAAGATAGGGATACATTTCACTGAACGTAATCCAACTGTGGAGCTCTCTGCTGTCAAGAATTGCTCATGAAGGATATGGATATAAGTGTCTCTTAGACCTGAAATCACCATGGTGACTTGCAAGCAACTCACTATACTTAGGTACTAGACTACCTAAATTTCTAATTCAGTGATGGAAGGCTACTGGGTGCAGTCAAATACTTGTGAAGTCGGTGCGTGAGTCAAGATAGAATTGACCCCTCTAAGTATTGGAGTAAGTACATCATTATATTTTAATTCAGCAAAATATCGATCGGAATGGTCCATTCGATGGATACTGAATTTTGAAATACACTGTAGCTAATTTTTCAGGATTGACAATTAAATCCTAAGTCATCTTTTGAGCATTGAGATTAAGAGGATGAATTATACGATAACCATATACCATAGATTCATTGATGTTTTGTTGTGACTATCCAAGCTATCCAGATGTTCGGTACCATTGCTAGATGGTCACATCGATTGGTATAGGAAATTGGTTCCTGTGTTACCGACTTAGGGTTTGAACCTATGGGATCACACACAATAAATTTTTATCTGATCTGATGGCTAATCAAGAGTTTCAATGGTCTGAGACTCTATGGTTAAGAGTACTACTAGACTAAAACTCTATGACTAGGAGTTTCATTGAATTGGGACTATGAGTCCTACTTATCTAGGACTCTCTGATTAAGAGCCCACTAGTTTAGAACTCTATGGTCAAGAGTCCCACTAGACTAGGACTCTAGTTTTGTGGATCCCACAGGATGGAAACTCTGAGTTCTACTCATCTGGGACTTTTAGATCAAGAGTTCTACTAGTCTAGAATTCTATGATCATGAGTTTCATTCGTTTGGGACATTGGGTTCAAGAGTCTCATTGGTTTATGATTCTTCAGAAGTTTCATGTTGATGAAACTCTGTTGCTCAGACAACCACCCTATTGGGACTCTATGTTTATTGGAGGATTCATTAGCAAATTGATTACTGATTAGCTCAATTTGATTGAGCGATGAGGATTCGATCAAATCCAATCGAATTGGATTTGATTGGGTTTGACCCAATTAGGTTATGTAATGACCTAATCGCTGTGGGAGATTTGACCCTAATTTGATCAGAAATTGGATCTAATTAATTTTTAATTTAATTAAAAATTTATTAGATTGGATTAAGTTTAATTTAGTTGGGTTTAACCTAGTCTAATTGGGTCTAGATTAATTGATTTAGTTAAAACCAATTTTGACCAAGTCAAATGAGATTTGAATTCAAACTCTCCCATGCACCCACCATCTTTGACTTTTCCCATGCCCCATCTATTTTTTTACATGAGTTTTTCTCATGTAGAAGAGAGAGCTTGCACCCTCTCTTATCTCTCTTTGATCGGGTCCAACTGTTGGATTAGGATTATGTTACTTGAATTTTGAATTCAAGTAAGAAGGAAGTTGAAATTAGTTCAAACTTCCTTATCCTTTATTCTCCATGCACCCTATGGATTTTTGTTGCACATTTGGATGTGCTTTTTAGCATGGGTATGTAGAAGGAGAGTCCTTCTATGCATTACCCAGTTGAGATGGGCGTTGGAGGTGGATAAGAATCAAACTTGAATTTTGAATTCAAGTTTAAACCTCTTATCTCCTCTACGCATTTTGTCCACTATTGTCACCCATTTAAAAAATATGTTTTTCACCTGGGCATGCATGGTTTTATGTGAATGATTATAGAGGGGCATGAGAAGGTTTCTTAGAGAGAGAAAAACCTAAGAGGGGTGCTAGTCCATGCATGGAGAAGTCTAGAGAAAGAGAAAATCTTTCTTGCGCCTACATTCCATTCACATGCCACTTCCTTTAATTTTTTCTTTTTTTGTTGCTTATATAAAAATATTTTAGAGTTGGTGTATGGCAAAGGGAGAGTCTCTCTACCCATGAAAACTTGTTTCATGAAAAAATTCTAAAAAGAGAAGGCGTGCAAAGTTTTTCGGGCATCAGGATTTTTTAGGTTTATGAAACCCTAGAATTAGATTTCTGGGTTCCGATGGAGAGATGGAGTATTGTGTGTGCCCGATCACCATGGAACTTCAGACACCACCTCATCATCCTCCATATTACGTGTTCTAATTTTTTGTAGCATCCAAAAGATTAGAAAAAAGGTGATCGATTGGATCAATCGAGATCAGTCGTCGAAGGCCCCGATGAGGAGCTAGCACCCCGGTGGAGTTGGTCGGGACTAGAAGCTCTATGTGGACCAACTATAAAGGTTGGATAAGTGTGTGACTATAGCACGATGTCAGATCTTCTTCTGATGGATTTAGATCATGGAGATCAACTACTCGCGCATCGGTATCGTGTTCTGAACATGAGTAGGTTAGTTGATATGATTTACTAACCTTATGCATTTAATTTTCTCTTATATATTAACATGTCTAGATCCAGATGTAGGTTTATTGATATGATCAATGCATGCTTAGAATTATTAGTAGATTAATTTTAGCTTCCACTATTATTTAATTCAAAAATATTTTGAAAATGCATGCTAAAAATCCTATGCAATTTCCAATAGCTACCTATCAGCGACTAGTGAATAAAATCTTTAAAGATCAGATCGATCGCAATACAGAGACATACATCAATGACATGTTGGTCAAGAGCCGAACAACACTGGATCATGTTGCTAACCTCCAAGAAATTTTCAATACTCTTTGCCGATTCAAGATGAAACTAAATCCCATAAAATATGCTTTCAGAGTTATTGTTGGTAAATTTCTTGGTTTCATGATCTCATGTAGAGGCATCACGATGAATCCTAAAAAGATCAAGATGGTCCTAGAGATGATACCATCAAGAATAGTTAAAAAAATTTAACAACTCACCGATAAGATCATTTATCTCAAACATTTCATCTCTAGATCGGCTGAAAGGTGTCTTCCTTTCTTCAAGACCCTTAAGTGACTAAAGGATTTCTAGTAGACTCTGGAATTCCAAAAGGCATTCGAGAAATTAAAACAGTATCTCAGCTCTCCACCACTGTTTACTAAACCTTAGCATAGTGAGGAGCTATTATTATATCTTGCCATGTCTCTTGAGGCAATCAGTGCGGTTCTTGTCTGGAAAGATGAGCACACTCAAAAGCCTATTTATTATACCAGTAAGGTCTTTCATGATGTAGAGACAATGTATTTCAAGCTGGAGAAGCTAATTTTTGTACTAGTTATCTCAGCAAGAAAACTTCGATCCTATTTTCAAGCTTATACTATGGTACTACTCACAAATCAGCCAATCAAGGCCATTCTCTACTGCCTAGATACCTCAAGATGAATAGCAAAATGGGCTTTAGAACTCTTGGAGTTGGATATATAATACCATTCGAGACCTTCTATCAAAGTTCAAGTATTGGCAGACTTCATTCTTGAATGCACATTCCCTGATAGAGAAAGTTCTAAAGAAAGGGGAATTGAAGAAAGCTTAAAAGGAGCTGAGAGCTCAAAAGATGAAGAAAATGCAGGGTCGCATATGAAGGAAAAATGATTTTTTGTACCACAGGATCGATCTGATCTGATCTAATTTATAGTAAAATTTTTCATAAAAATTTTATAAAATTTGATGAAATCTGATAGTTCTTAGATCTGATCTTAATGATTTGACATTAAAAATAAATTCTAATTAAAATAGGAACAACAATTATACCTAATCAGGGTAAACTATTACCCTGATGATGATATGCAGAAGCCAGAGGTTCTGGATCTAGCCATGCAAGCACCTGGCCTCTACCGAAGTCTACTTAGTCTGAATCTAGATGTGCTCTCCTTCTAGATCTGATCTCCAAAAATTAGATTTGAAGTCTTCTAGTTGATCCTTCAAATCTATCTCTGAAGGTTACATGTTTGTCTCATAAACAACAAGTCTTCTTCCTGATTTTTGTGCCAAATTAGTATGATCTTCCTCTTGAACCTGTGCCCAACTCTTGGCATGGAGAAGAAAGAGGAAATCAGAGGGAGGGAGGCATGGAGAGGGGAGAGGATAATAGCCTTGGGCATGGAGATGCAGTAGATTCAAACCCTAGGGTGTAGGGTCTCTTAAATAGAGCCTTGCACCACCTAAGAGTCCTGATTGATCAAGCAACTTGATTGCTTGATTAAATCAGACTCTCATCTGATTTCCCACACCATAAAATACTAATCCCATTAGGTTTGTCACCCATAATTCTCCATAAAAGTGCCGAACAAAATAGACAGGAAGATAGGGAGAAATTCAGTGCGCAAAGGACTCTTCCTTTTTCTCCAAGAATTTAATCTCCATAAAATCTCTTTGACCTGATCAAATCTAAAATTTAACTTGGTCAAAGCCTATCCACTATGGGAAATACACCTAGGGGAACGTGCACCCTCTCCATGCCATGAAAACATCCAGGATCATGCATCCCTAGAAATTCTCTAGGGGCGCATGCCCCCTGTCCCTTCTTTCTAACATCAGGGTTAAAGTTTGACCCTTGTCTGAAACTAAAATTGTCAGGTGATAGAAAATAGCAAGTGTTATCTTAAATTCATCTGATGAATTGAGACAATCCTCTTTTGACCTGGTTAAGCTCTAGTTAGGGTTCCTGGGTGAGTCAAATTCATCCGAGATGAACCAGAAAGACCACAGAAAGAGAATATTAGGCTCAATCATGTGCTAGCATAATTTTCTTAAACCTAATCAGATCTAATCCAAATCAATTGAACTGGATTAGCTCAATTGATTATATCCAAATTCAAACCCTTATTTATGTGACTTAGTTTGGTTTAATTCTATATGGTAATGAAATATGTTACAATTTCTATCATTGACATCATCGAAATATCTTTCGATGGACTAGAACTTTTTTGATTTATACAATTAGAATGATCGATCATCAAAATCATTCTAATTACTCTCAAAATCCACTAATGATACGTAGCAGTATATGGTGGCAATCCATCAGAATTGAAAATGAACCTCTCAGTGCAGCTACCTATGTGAATAGATTCTTCTATCATGAGCCCCGACAGGATTAGGGTTAAGGTGAACTCGTCAAACCCAACACCCGTCATATGATTGAATCATTTGATTCGAGTCTAATGTGAAACCCTAATAGAAAATTTTTTTCTATTATTGCACTCTGCCATGGCCATGGGCTTAAGAACTTAATCTCACGACCATCATAGAACTACTCCACTACCAAGATTGATATATCCCATCTTGGTGCAATTCAGTTCCTACAATGAACATGCTATAGTTAACATACACCTCAAGATTTTGAATGGCTAGAAGATCGAGTTATGGTATAGTTAAACTATAACACCCTCAAGGTGAACTATTGACGTACCTTAGGTCAAAGAACTTGACACACAACTATAGCATCGAGCTAGTCATCGGTGAGAAGGTAGACTTCCTTATGACTGCTCAAGATGGTCACGCTCAGTGCTCTCATTCTCTAATGAGTACCTATAGTCTTACTCCAATATCTCCACACTGTAGACTCAAGACTTATCTATCTTAAGAAAGTAATCATATATCTACCTTCTAGATCGATCACCATCCTCATGATGATCCTACGATCGGAAGCAATTTATAAGTTAATTATGACAATACATGCCTTAAATTTTCAACTCTTGAAAATATGTATTTTTTATATCCATTAACTCAAAGAATGTATCACAGATACTTTAAATACATACTATAATATAAAATAATTTTTTTATTAATTTATAATCAAAATTATAAAATTATTCCTAGAAGTGTATTATAAGTGTCAGCCAATCTAGCTTCTAGGACATATATCTAACAACCTCCCACTTGACCTAAAGCCAATTGGCTATAAATCTAAGTTCCATCTTCTCAAGATGGGCTTTGATCTTCTGCTGGCTTAATGGCTTCGTGAGTGGATCAACCGCATTATCTATAGTGTCGACTTTCTTCACCTCGACATAATCCTTCTTGAGGTAATCATGAATGAGGTGATATTGCCGCTTAATATGCTTGGGTTTTTGATGAGACCTTGATTTCTTAACTAGGGCTATGGTGCCATTGTTGTCGTAGTACAGAGGGATGGCATCCGATGGCATCACTCCAAGCTCTATAATAAATTTCTTATATTAGAATGCTTCTTTTACAGCTTTCGATGTAACGATGTACTCAGCTTCCATGATGGAGTCTGCGATCATGGTCTGCTTGAAAATCTTTCAGCTTAAGGCACCATCATTGCATACAAACAAACTTTTAGATATTGATTTTCGATCATCTATATCAGATATAAAGTCTGAGTCTATATACCTTTGTACCTGGAGTTCTCCATTTCTAAATACCAAAAATATATCCTTAATTCTTCTCAAGTACTTAAGGATACACTTTATAGAAGTTCAGTATTCTTCTTCTGAATTCGACTAATACATACTCGTGACACTCACAGCATGGGCGATATTAGATCATGTACATAGCATAACATACATGAGGCTCCTTATTGTCGAAGCATAAGGGATCTTGCTCATGCGTTCAATCTCCTTAGGTGTGTTTGGACACATCTTCTTGGAGAGATGAATGCTATGTTTGAAGGGCACTAATCCTCTCTTGGAGTATTTTATGCAGAACCTTTTCAGCACCTCCTCTATGTACATCTTCTATGATAGACCTAGCATCCTATTCGATATATCTCTATAGACCTTTATATCCAATATAAAGGATGCTTCTCCTAGATCTTTCATAGAAAACTCTTTCGACAACCATATTTTGACGGATGTCAACATGGGAATATCATTTTTAATTAGGAGGATGTCATTCATGTATAGTACGAGGAAGATAACAACGCTCCCATTGATCTTTTTGAATACACACGGCTCCTCATTTTTGATGAAACTAAATAATTTGATCACATCATTAAAATGAGTATTTTAGCTTCGAGATGCTTGCTTAAGTCCATATATGGATCTTTGCAGCTTGTAGACTTTGTGATCACTATCATTGGATATGAAATCAAACGACTGTTCTATATAGATATCTTTCTCAAGATATTCATTTAAGAATGCTGTTTTCACATCCATCTATCATATTTCATAATCGAAATAGGCTACAATAGCAAGTAGTATGCGGATGAATTTTAGCATAGCTATTGACGAAAAGATCTTCTGATAGTCAATGCCTTCATACTGACTATATTCTTTCGCTAGGAGCCTAGCTTTGAATATCTCTACATTCGCATCGGCACCTTTCTTTCTCTTGAAGATCTATTTACATCCAATAGGTATAATACCTTCAAGTGGATCTACCAAGGTCCAGACTTAGTTCGAGCGCATCGAGTCAATTTTTGACCTCATTACCTCTAACCATTTTTCGAAGTCGATATCTGATATCGCCTCATCATAGGTCTTAGGATCATCATCATGAATTCTATTTTTTGTGAGGAATATTTTCTCTACATCCTTTAAAATTGTACCTAAGTACCTCTCAAGAGGATGAAAAATTCTAGTTGATTTATAAGGTGGGGGGGGGGTAGTGTTTGGACTGGCTCTAACTAATTTGGTTTCTTAGCTCATTGCTCATCAAAAATCTTCTCCTCGAGCCTAATCTATCTCTCGATGCCACCATCTTAAATAAATTAGTTTTCAAGAAAAATAAAATATTGACTCACAATCACATTGTGGTCTTCTAGAATGTAGAAATAATATCTTAATGACTCCTTAGGATATCCAATGAATCGAGCTCTAAAGAACTTAGACTCTAACTTGTCCACCTATTATTTTTTAACATGGACTAGACAATCTCAAATTTTGAGATGGCTCAAACTTGATTTCTTACCATGCCATATCTTATATGGTGTGATAGGGACGATTTTAGAGAGAATCCGATTCAATAGGTATATTGCTGTCATTAGACTATGTCCTCAAAGAAAATCAGAAAGGTCCATGAAGCTCACCATGGATCGGACCATATCTAATAGGATCCAATTTTTCTATTCCAAAATTTTATTGAGTTGAGGCATTCCAGGTGGAGTCCATTAAGAGACTATACCATTTTTTTTAAATAGTTTAGAAATTTTTGATTAAGGTATTCGCCTCCTCGATCTGATCGAAGAATCTTAATGGGCTTTCTGATTTGCTTTTCTTCTTCTAGTCTAAAGTTTTTGAACTTTTCAAAGGCTTCATACTTATATCGCATCAAATACACATACCTATATTGAGATAGATCATTGGTAAAGATGATGAAGTAGATGTAGTTGCCTCTAGTTGGTACATCAAATGGACTACACACATCAGTATGTACTAGGACAACTAGGTCTGTGGCCCTTTCTCCATGTCCTACAAAAGGAAGCTTGGTCATTTTGCTTTGAAGACATGATTCATAAATCAGATATGATTTGAAAGTCAATGGACTTTTAAGTCCAGATTTCTTTAATTTGTTAATCTTGTCTTCAGCTATATGACCTAGCCTAAGGTGCCATAGATCCTATCATTTAGACTATCCCTAGGTCGCTTAGATCCTATGGCATTCAACTTTTGCTTGACATTCAATACAGATGCATCAACATGCAACTGATAGAGATCGTTAATCAAGAAACCACTTGCAATTTTATTTCTTTCGAAAAGAATAGTATAGTGGTCCTTAAGAAAGCTAATTACATAACCTTCTTGTGCTAAACAAGAAATAAAAATCAAATTCCTGCTTGCTGCAAGCATCAAGTAACAATCTCTAAGAATTAAATCTAAGCCAGATAGTAGGCAAAGAGGATAGGTTTTCATGACCACAGCAGCAACTCTTGCTTCATTTTCGACATGCAGGATCATCTCACCATCCCTTAGCCTCCTGCTCTCCTTAAGATCTTGTATAAAAGTGCATAAATAAGCACTAGAACTAGTGTCAAGCATCAACTGGATGTAGAAGAAATTATTAGGTTAGATTCAATTACGAGCATACCTCCAAAAGGACCTATCTTCTTCTTATTCTTCAGGCTGGCCAGGTAAAGAGGGCAGTTTTGCTTCCAATGGCCATCAATATTATAGTGGAAATACTTTTTCTTGTCAGCGGCCTTCTTCTTTGGCTCTGCCTTCTTGTTCTTTGCAGACTTCTTATTCTTTTCAAAATATTTTTTCTTAAAAGAAGTTTACTCCATAGCAAGTACTGAGCCCTTTGAACCTTTCAGAGAAAGCTCAGCAGTAACCAGCATATTCATTAACTCAGCTAAGATACATTGCAGTTTATGCATATGGAAGTTCATAATGAACTGCCCATATGCATCAGTCAAGGACTGTAAGATCACATCAATTTGCAGGTCCCTATCCAATTTGACATTGAGCTTCTCAAGCTCTTCTAGATCCTTGATCATCATCAGATAATGATCTTGGACCGACTGCCCATCATGTATTTGAGTCTTAAAAAGTCTTCTCGTGACTTGATACTTGACTGTGTGACTTTCTTCACCAAACAACTCTTGTAGGTAAGCCAATATTTGGTGAGCAGTCTTGACGTCTTCATTTTGGCACTGAAGCTCATCAGACATTGAGTCTAACATGTAGTACCTAGCTTTATTATCTTTGTCCGTGCATTTTTCTAGAGATGCTCTCTATTTAGAGGATGGACATGTTGGTAAGGTGGGGGGGTCCTGATCCAATACATGAGTCAGCTTTTCAGAACCCAAAACTATTTTGAAGTTTCGGAGCCAATCCTTGTAATTGGGTCCGGTCAGTCTATGGGTGTCTAGAATTTGGGCTAGTGGATTTGATGCAGACATTTTCCTACAGAGAGTCAAAGTTTTTAATTATATTTTATAATTAGACTTGACCAATTTATTTAAAAATTTTATTTTTATATAAATTAGGCTTTCACTATTTTTTTGGATCCCTACACTCACATGGTAGAGATGCAAAAATCTCCATGATCATAGATTTCTAGTGGATGGTGCAGTTCCATCGACTAGCTCACTACCTCACCTAATAGTTATTGATGATGGATCAATCGATGAGTGGATAACTCTTGTCCAATGATTCTCTAATCATGGTGCACTCAAACCTGATCTCTAATTTATAAATCTCATCGTGCCTAAAATATTGCTCCAATTCTTAGTTAAGTTAGACCCACCATTTGCATGAATTAGATTTCTAATTGGATCCCTCACCGTATCCAGAATATTGAGCCCAACCCATCCTCCAACCCATAGAATCCAATGCCTAATAGGCATGGTTGCATCTTCTGGTGTAACTAAACCACTGTAACCAACCGAGAACAATCAACCCTAGAAAGGGCCCGCACATCTACAATGGTGGAAGACCTATAACTTAATATTTTCTTAGAAAGATTAATTTAGATCTCTTAGATAAGACTTAACTAAGCCATAACAATTATGATTAACCTAGTGGCATGGGTTAGCTCGAATCGTTAGCCACCTCAAATCAGAACTAGATCGATCCAAATGGCTAGATAAGTGAGATCGATGGAAGGGATATGCCATTAACTCGATAAGGATGCATTCAAGTTGAGTAGCTTCTAATTAAAAATCAGTCGGTTATATCTACCAAACTTATCTTAGATACCAAATTATCGAACTAGAATCAATTGGGTTAGCCTATACTCCAAGCTCAAACCGTAGAGCTAAATTAGGTCTTGACTTGATCGACCACATGTGATTGTCAGTCGACCTTGATTCAAACTTAATCCTATTAGGCTGGTCAAATCTAAGCATTTTTGATCCCACCTAACTAACTCTTGATTCGATTTAATCAACCGCTAGACCTAATTAAGCAATCCATTTTCGAACCCAATTTTATGAAGATGTCTTAGATCTAAAAATTCATAATTTTTAGATCTAATTGATTTTATAAACTTAATTCTTTATTAACTTTGGGTTCAAAAATAAAAAATATGCATAAAAATTATAGGATTTCAGGATCTAAGATTTTACAGATAAGTAAGTTCTGTTTTTGATTAAGGATGAACACGGAGCACCCCTACATGCCATAAGAGCATCCCATTGATTGGGAGGAGAGAGCCTTTAAACCCTATTTTGCTCTTATGATCGGATGGCCATGAAAAATACTTTAATCAAAAATTTAATTTCTACTGTAAAACTAGTTAGATCTAAATCATATATTGCATATATAATTAATGATCTAACCTATATATGCTTTGCATACATCTCATGTATCAAAATAAATACTTACATGCATGATTCAGATCTGATTATATCTAATATAATATCTAAAAATAAATTTTAAATTGATCATATCCAAAGAAAATTTATTCTAGACATATCATATATCAAATCTACAAACCTAGTCTAGACATGCATCTCATACATCACATATATAAATTAAATTTTTTAATTTTTTGATTTTAGATCTAATCACATCTGATGTGACATCTAAAATTATTAATATTAGATTATAAAATAAAATAAAAATTAAATTTAAGATAGATATGAAGAACTACTAATCTGGCTCTGATACCAGTTAAAGAAAAAATAATTTTTTTTACCGCATGATCGATCTAATCTGATCAGATCTATAGCAAAATTTTTCATAAAAATTCTATAAAATTTGATCAGATCTAAGAGTTCTCAAATTTGATTCTAATAATTTGATATTAAAAATAAATTCTAATTAGAATAGAAATAATACTTGTACCTCCTCAGGGTAAACTATCATCCTGATGATGATCTGGAGAAGCCTGAGATTTTGGATTTAGCCATGCAAGCACCTGATCTCTACTAGAGTCCACTCAAGCTAAATTTGGATATGCTCTTCTTCTAGATCTGATCTCTAAAAATTAAATATGAAGTCTTCTAGTTGATCCTTCAAATATGTCTTTGAAGGTTTCATGTTCGTCTCATGAACAACTAGTCTTCTTCCTGATCTTTGTGCCAAATCAATATGATCTTCCTCTTGAACCCGTGCCCAACTCTTGGCATGGAGAAGAGAGAGGAAATCAGAGGGAGGGAGGCATGGAGAGGGGAGAGGATGGCAGCCTTAGGTGTGGAGATGCAATAGATTCAAACCCTAGGGCGTAGGGTCTCTTAAATAGAGCCTTACGCCACCTAAGAGCCTAATTGATCAAACAACTTGATTGCTTGATTAAATTAGACTCTCATCTGATTTCCCATACCATAAAACACTGATCCCATCAGGTTTGTCACCAATAATTCCCCATAAAAGTGCCGAACAAAATAGATAGGGAGATAGGGAGAAATTCAGTACGCAAAGAACTCTTCCTTTATCTCCAAGAATTTGATCTCCATCAAATCTCTTTGACCTGGTCAAAACTGAAATTTGACTTGCTCAAAGCCTATCCACTATGGGGCACACACCTAGGGGAATGTGCATCCTCTCCATGCCATGAAAATATCTAAGGGTGCGTGACCCTAGAAATTCTTTAGGGGGCACACGCCTCCGTCCCTTCTTTCTAACATCGGGGTCAAAGTTTGACCCTTGTCTGAAACTAAAATTAGCAAGTGATAGAAAATGGCAGGTGTTGTCTTAAATTCATCTGATGAATTGAGATAATCCTTTTCTGACTTGGACAAGCTCCAGTCAGGGTTCCTAAGTGAGTCAAACTCATTCGAGATAAATCAAAAGGACTATAGAAAAAGAATGTTAGGCTCAATCATGTGCTAGCATGATTTTCTTGAATCCAATCGGATCTAATCCAAATCAATCGAACTGGGTTAGCCTAATTGATCACATCCAGATTCAAATCTTTATTTATGTGACCTAGTTAGGTTCAGTTCCATATGGTAATGGGATATGCCACAATCTCTATCATCGACATCATTGAAACATCTTTCAATGGATTTGAACTTTTTTAATTCATACAATTAGAATGATCGATCATCAAAATCATTCTAATTGCTCCTAAAATCAACCAGTGACATCTAGCAGTATATGATGGCAATCTATTAGAACTAAAAATGAATCTCTCGATGTAGCTGTTGGGAATTATGTCCCAAAACCAATCATCAGTCTGTTGATGGTTGAGCTATTTTATAATTATAATTAATTTATTAATTAATAAATATATTTTGGCATCTTTTTCATCATAAGTTTACAGCTTCTAATGAACTCCATTATTGTGATGAAGTTCTTATGACTGTTTAGTTTCGATAAAGAGATAATTTATCGATTAGTCCTTAAATTTCTTCACGACCAAATGATAGACTGTTAATTAGGATAACAGCATCTATCAAGCATAGATCACTATATGCCATATAGGTTGGTTGTCCTCTTAACCAAGAAGTGTGGAGATACTAGAATGGCATACAGATAAGATGTATGGGTACATCATCATTGAACGTGATCAACTCTAGGGCATTCTACTGTCGAGAATATCTTAGATGGAATATAGATATAAGTATCCCTTAGACCTGAGATCACCTCAGTGACTTGTAAGCAACTCACTATGCCTTGGTAATGGACTAACTGAATTTTTAATTCAACAACAAAAGGCTTCTGGGTACAGTCAAGTACTTATGAAGTCAGAGTGTGATCAAGATGGAATTGACCACTCTAAGAGTTGGAGAAGAATGTATCATTGTATTTCAATATAGCAAAACCTTGGTCAGGATAATCCATCAGATGGATTTGATATTTTGAAATACAATATGAACAACTTGATCAGAGTTGACAGTTGAACTCTGAGGTATCCTATGAGCATTATGATCAAGGTGATGAATTATATGAAAACTATATCCACATGGATTCTAAGTATGGTGTTCTACACCTTCGACCTATCCGACCGTCGAATATCATTGCTAGATGATCACTTTGATTGATATAAGAATTTATTTCTATGCTATTGACTTAGGTACGGATCTATGAGGTCATACACATTAGAGCTTACGATCTGATCGGATGATTGATCAATAACTAAGAATTGTTCTAGGGTTAAATAATCAATACGATTGGTGTTTAACCTAGTGCAAGTGTTGCAGGAGGATCGATTAGCAATTGGATTGCTAATTAGCTTAATTTGATTAAGTCAATAGGCTAAGATTAAGTTTAATTAAAAATAATTTAATTAGATTTGGTTTGGGCTTGATTGGATCAAGTTCAATTGGTTTATTGGATAAGCCAAGTGCAAGGAAGAACTAGTCCAAGTCTAACTAGGACTCGGATTAACCCAATTTTCTAATTTGATTAAAAAATAAATTAAAAGTAAATTTGATTTAATCTAATTTAATTAAGTCCTTAAATGGGTTAGATCTTTATTTAATTAGATTATTTTAATCTTAATTTTATTTGGTTAAAAGATCTTGTTTGACCAAGTCAAAATAGGAGTCCTAGTGTGACTAGGATTCCCTATCACTTACGCCACTTAATCCTGATGCCCCATGCCCTTTGTTATTTTATTTCTTACATAAAAATTATCCACTCTCATGGCTTCTCACACCCTCTTTCTCTCCTCCTTTTCTTATAAGGCAATTTGTTGGAAGACCAAGTCAAAATAGGAGTTAGTTTTGCTTAGGATTCTATGAGATAGAATCCTTATTGACCAAAACACCTTTCCTTGTGTGCCGCCCCCTCTTTTAATTAATTCTTCTCTTATTTTATGAAAATAATCTTCTTTTTTGTGCACCCTCTCTTACTGATCCATGCCAATAATTATGGAGGAGGCGCCCAAGAGTTGGGCGCCCAACAACTTTCCATGTTTAGATATTCCTAGTCTAAGATTTTGATCTAACTTGGACTCTTCTTTTTCTCTATTTATTGGATGAGTTTTATTTTAATTTTTTTATAAAATATAAAGATTTGGGAGAGGTTTTGGGTATAAAAAAATTAGAGGAAGAGGGTCCTTGGGCATGGGGGTTCCATAGGCACCAAACTAGGTGTCTAGGTGAGAGAAAAGAGAAGAAGAAGAGGGTCTTCTTCTAGGGATGTTTTATTTTCAATTTCTCCTCTTTTTTTTTTGAGTTTTTTCTGAGAGACTCTCAGATCATTAAACTCTCATCTTCCTTCTTATATTTTAGAGAGTCTAAATTTTTAAGAAGAGAGCATCAGATCGACCGTCGAAGAAAGATCAGTACAGTACTAGCATGCTATGCTGATTTTCTACATCAGGATCTCTGATCGTGTTTGTGGGCTCGTGTGGATGACTTCTAGAGGCCAGATGTATGTATGGCTCATGACTTCATCCTCAAGCCTAGATCAGTAAGTTAGAACATCTAACTTGCTCAGGTAGATTTGATCTATTAACTTCATACCTGCATTTGATGTAGTGTAGATCTAGGTTGATTTGATCAACCATTTTCTTTCTTATTTGATTTTAATTTTTAATTTAATATCATACCTTGACCGTATAATAAATCTGAGATCTAGATATTTATATATTTATTTAAATAAATATTTAATTTATTTAAGTCTTTTGCTGCATGATCTTGAAAAAGTTTCAAGATCTATCCATGAAACCCTAGATCTGGTTCCTTCAATTGGTATCAGAGCCAAGGTTATTATTACATGATTTTTGTGCATATTTAGATTATTTTTTAGATTAGATCTAATTTATAATTTAATTATTAAATATAAAATTTAAAAAATTTATATCTCACGAACTACCATAAGGTTGTCCTATTGTAAGGTTTATCCCTTACAGTGAAAAGGTTGTCCTAGTTCGTGATGATCTGACTTTAATCATAAATTTATTAGATTTGATCTAATTTTATTTATAATTTAATAGATTTAAAATAGTTTTAAATATAAAAATAAAATATTTTAGATTGTACGGACTGCCATAAGATTGTCCTACTGTAAGGTTTATCCCTTACAGTGAATAGGTTGTCCTAGTACGTGCTGATCTAAAATATTGATCATAAAATTTTAGATTAGATTTAAAAAAAATTTATGATCTAATTAAAAATATTTTAATCTAATTTTAATTTTCATAAATATGTTAGATTTGATCTAGAAAGATTTATGATTGATTATTATTAAAACTATTTCAATTACATGAACCTGTTTAGATTAGATCTAAAGTAGATTCATATTTATGTTATTTGCATATTGATTATGAATCAAACATGCAACTTGGTTGATAGAACCATGTTGTAAAAATATTTTACAAATATGAAAACTATTTTTGAAAAGCCAAACCCCAACCCTCAGCCTAAAACTTAATTAAGAATTAAGAAGTTGTTTGATTAGATTCTAGGATTGTAAATTGAAGATCCAATGACACGAATCATAACATATTGGATTAATGGGTTAGTGGAGATTAGGTCCATTAATTAGGTTAGACCTAGGGTTAGATTAAAAAATATAGTTAATTAGAGAATTGACTAAATCTAATCAATTATTATCTTAGATTAGGTCATGGATTCTCTAGATCAATTGTAATAGTTATAGTTGGTCAAGTCCATATCTTTAACAAGATCCAAGATGGACTTGATTCTTGGCTATGCAGTCTAGCATAAACTATTAGGTTGATCTAATTGAAACCAATTAAACCAGTTGGTGTTTAAGGTAAAGCAGACCAGTGGTTTTAAATTGGCAGTCCACTTACTTAGCCATTTCTGATGGTGTTTAAGGCAAGCTTGGCAGACCCTTCCACTGATCGAACTTACCTGGCCTCTTGGTGAAATTATATTTTGATTAGATTGCTTAACTATTTGAGCTGACCCATGTCAGTTAGGTAAATCAGTTTGACTGATTTAGGTGCTCCTAGACTAGCCTATTAATGGTCTCCCTTAAGCTAACTTGGTGAAGTTAGTGGGAGGATCATGACAAGCTGGTTAATCTGACCTACTCACTTCTATAAATTAAATCCTTCTAAAATTATTAGGTTCCTAAAATGAAATAGTTATATGATAACTGGATCATAGCCTTTCCATTAAAGTGGATGATAATGGATCCATCAGTTGGATAATCATTGGAGGCCCAAAGGCTTGGTGCTTATCGATTGATGGAAATTATCATTCATTATATGATCTCTTGGATACATTTTTCTAAATAGGTGGTCAGGTGGGCCAACCAAAGTTGGGCCTGATCATTCATTGGTTGGATGGGCCAAGTATGGTCATGTTAATGGTAGGACCTAACTGGACTATTTTTTGTGAAGGCCAAAGCCAACTGATCAGGGCCTGGGGCAAAATTTAATTACTAAAAATTATTTAAAAAAATAATTGATTATGAACCTACCCTTAGATGTACATGGATGGGCCAACCAAAGTTAGGCTCGTGTATAGTCTATGTGGATTCTAGTATCCACTAAGAAATTAGGTGATAATTCCTTGAATTGAAGGTAGAGGCTATCCAATTCGAATAAAATAGTGGAAGAAATATTTTGATTAAAGTCCAAATCTTTAGATTTAATGAATCAATTACTAATTAGATTTTGATTTTATTTTGTGCAGACATGGCCACTTTCCTATCGCTCCGATCATCGTTGAACAATGATAAGTTGGTGGGACCCAACTTTTGGTAGCTGGTACCGAAAGTTGAAGATTGTCCTGGAGCATGAATGGATTCTATATGTGCTGACGAATCCTGCACCTAAGGAAGCCAGCTACCAATTGCATGTGGAACAGTCAGAGATACATTTATCAGAAAGTGGCTCAGTGACTAAACCATAGTGTGCTGCATTATGCTGGCTGCGATGAGCGACGAGTTTAGTCGTAGGTTTGAGACAGCTTAGCCAAATAAAATGCTCCAAGTGTTGGAGGATTCTTTTGGCACACCTGATGATGTTGAGAGGCATAAGACTAGTTGCACCATCTTCAACACCAAAATATGGGATGGAGCCTCTATCACTAATCATGTACTATATATGATTGAGCTGATAGAGCGCTTGAGCAAACTCAGCTTTTTCTTGCATGAACAACTTGAGAATGATGCAATACTGAACTTGTTGCCAAAGTCCTATCTTTCTTTCCTTACTCATTACAGAATGACAAAGCCTGAAGTAAACTACCATGGCTTGCTGGGGTTACTTCAGAACTTTGAGAAGGATCACCAGCTCCATAAAGAGTCTGTGAACTTAGTGGAAGGTTCATCTTCTGGTTCTCGATCCTTTAAAAAAGGGAAGAAGAATAAGAAGAAAAAAATAAAAAAGGTGCAAGTTCAGGCTGGGACATTAGTGCAGGATCAGACCAGAAAGATCAAGCCCAAAAAGATTTAAGCTGAATGCTTCTTTTATAAGAAGCAGAGGCACTAAAAGAGGAACTGTCTTTAGTACATTGCCTCCCTGGATCCAAACAGGCAGAGAAAGAAGCAAGCTATTGTTGGGCAAGATATTTATATGATAACTTCTTGCAATTTCTCTATTTATGACATTACTGACTGGGCATTGAATACCGGTAGCTCTTACCATATTTGTAATTCGTTGCAGGGGTTGCAGGTCAGTAGAAGATTCGAGCAAGATGAGAGATTCCTAAACATTGGAGATGGAAGATCAATTCTAGTTCTAGCTTTAGAAATTTTGAAACTTGTATTTGAATCTCATACCGTTGTTCTTAATGATTGTCATTTCTACCCTAGTTTCTTTTTAAATATCATTTTTGTAGGCCTTTTGGCAATGAACAATTATGAAATTTCAATAAAGAAATAAGTTTGTAATATCATTATGAATGGTGTTACTACTTTCTATGGATAATTGAACAATGGTGTATATATATTATCACAACATGTTAATGTAGTCTATTCTACTGGCAACACCTTAGATTAGATAGTGTATCAGATATCTACTTATGGCACTGTAGGCTAGGTCATATAAATAAGAATAGGATAAACTGGTTGACCCAAGAGGGAATCCTCAAAGTTAATAATTGTGAATCACTTCCAACCTGTGAGTCCTGTCTTCTTAGTAAAATGACCAAGTCACCTTTTACTAAAAAAGATAAGAGAGCCAATGAGCTCTTAGGTCTAGTACATATTGATGTATGTGGACTAATGAGTATAAGTGTCAGAGGTGGATATATCCACTTCATCACTTTTATAGATGATTTATCTAGATATGGATATGTCTGTCTGATGAAAAATAAGTTGGATTCTTTTGAAATGTTCAAACGATTCAGAAGTAAAGTAGAAAAATAAACTGGAAAGAGTATTAAAACTCTTCGATCTGACCGAGGAGGAGAATACCTTTCTGATGAGTTTCTCACATATTTAGGAGAGAATGAAATTCTCTCCCAATAGACTCCTCCTGGAATACCACAACATAATGGTGTGTCTGAAAGGAGAAATTGGACTTTGTTAGACATGGTCCGATCCATGATGAATTTGCTAGCTTGTCGATATCCTTCTGGGGATATGCATTCGAATTAGCTTGTTATCTATTAAATAGGATTCCAAGTAAGTCTGTAGTTAAAATCTCATATGAGATATGGATAGGACGTAAGCCAGCACTTTCACACCTTAGGGTTTAGGGGTATCCGGCTTATGTCAAACAGTTAGTTACAAATAAATTTGAACCTAGATCTGATAAGTGTTCCTTCATAGGGTATCCAAAAGAGACCAAAGAATACTATTTCTACCATGCTAATGAAGAAAAGATGTTCGTCAACCTTAGGATAACCTTTTTGGAAAAGGAGTTTCTTGGTGAAGAAACTGTTGCCTCTAAGGTTGAACTTGATGAAGTTCAATAGGTAGAAAGTCCGACATAGAATGTTGAACCTAAGTCAGATTTAATCAGATCAGATCCAAAGTCTAGTGAACCCACACCATTAAGGTGATTCGATAAAGTACCGCACCATCCAAATAGATACTATGGATTCTTGGTTCAGGATGGTGATTCCATCAAACTCGATGAGAACGATGAGGATTCGATCACTTATATGGATGCGATGTAGAGATCCAATTCTGAAAAATGGCTAGAAGCGATGAGATCCAAAATGAATTCCATGAATTCCTTGTGGCAATGCTCAAGTCTATTTGGATCATGCTTGCCATTGCTGCCCATCTAGACTATGAGAATTGATCGAACAGGTGTATATGATACAACCAGAAGGGTTCACATCCATAGATGAGTCCAAGGTGTGCAAGCTTCAGAGATCCATTTATGGATTGAAGTAGATATCTCAGAGTTGGAACATGCATTTTGATAAAGTGATCAAAACGTATGGCTTTGTTAAGAACGGAGAAGAACCCTGCATTTACAAATGGGCAAATGGTCCAACAGTGGTATTTCTTATTTTGTACGTGGATGATATTCTCTTAATCGAAAATGATATCCCCACACTACAAAAAATAAAAGTCTGATTATCATCACAGTTCTCCATGAAGGACTTGGGTGAAGCATCCTACATCCTAGGGATGAAAATCTATAGTGATAGATCTAAAAAGATGCTTGGTATATCCCAGTCCACGTACATAGAAACTATGCTGAAGAGGTTCAGCATGGAGAATTCTAAAAAGGGCTATCTTTCGATAGGCCAAAAAATTTCTCTCTAAAAAGGATTGTCCGACAACTCCTGAAGAGAGAGAGCATATGAGTAGAATTTCATATGCTTCGATACTAGCATCTATTATATATGCAATGACATGTACGAGACCAGACATGGCATACTCACTAGGAGTAGTGAGTAGATACCAGTCTGATCCTGAAGAAAATCACTGGAAGGTGGTTAAAACCATTCTTAAGTATTTGAAAAATACTAAGAACCAATGGTTGGTTTATGGTGAGTTAGATCTGAAGCTTATGGGGTTTGCAGACTCCAGCTTTCAATCTGACCATGATGACAGTAAAAGTGTGTCGGAGTATATCTTTACTCTAAATGGTGGAGCCATCTACTAAAAAAATTCTAACTAGCATACAGTGGCTGACTCTATTTGTGAAGCAGAGTACATGACAGCATTAGATGCAGCAAAATAAGCTATGTGATTGAGGAAGTTTATCATTGAGCTCGGAGTAGCACCTTTCATTGATGGTCCAGTCCTACTCTATTGTGACAGCACTGGTGCCATAGCTCAAGCAAAAGAACTGAAGGCACACCAGTGGACAAAGCATATTCTACGCTGCTTTCATTTGGTCCGTGAAATCATGGATCGTGGTGACATCGACCTTCAGAAGATCGACGGAAAGGAGAACCTAATCGACACCTTCACTAAAGCCTTGAAAATCAAGAAGTTCGACAATTATAAGTCGAAGATGGGTATTAGATAATGTGCCAAGTGGCTTTAGGACAAGTGGAAGTTGTTGAAAATTATGTTCTAAAGCCAATCATCAGTCTGTTGACAGTTGAGCTATTTTATAATTATAATTAATTTATTAATTAATAAATATATTTTGGCATCTTTTTCATTATAAATTTATATCTTTTAATGAACTCCATTATTATGATGAAGTTCTTAGGACTGTTTAGTTTTGATAAAGAGAGGATTTATCGATTAGTCCTTAAATTTGTTCATGACCAAATGATAGGCTATTAATTAGGACAACAACGTTTATCGAGTATAGGTCGCTATATGCCATATAGGTTGATTGTCCTCTTAATCAAGGAGTGTGAAGACATTGGTATGGCATACAGGTGAGATGTATGGGTACATCGTCATTGAACATGATCAATTTCAGAGCATTCTACTATCGAGAATGTCTCTAATGGGATATAGGTATAAGTATCCCTTAGACCTAAGATCATCTTAGTGACTTGCAAGCAACTCACTGTGCTTTAGTACTGGATTAACTGAATTTCTAATTCAGCAATGGAAGGCTTCTGGGCACAGTCAAGTACTTTTGAAGTCGGAGTGTGATCAAGATGAAATTGACCACTCTAAGAGTTGGAGAAGAATATATCACTGTATTTCAATATAGCAAAACCTTGGCCAGGATAATCCATCAAATGAATTTGATATTTTAAAATACAATATGGACAACCTGATCAGAGTTGATAGTTGAACTCTGAGGTGTCCTACGAGCATTATGGTCAAGAGGATGAATTATATGAAAACTATATCCGTATGGGTTCTAAGGATGGTGTTCTACACCTTCGACCTATCCGACCGTCGGATATCGTTACTAGATGGTCACTTCGATTGGTACACGAATTTATTCTTATACTATCAGCTTAGATTTAGACCAATGAGGTCACACACATTAGAGCTTATGATCTGATCGGATGGTTGATCGATGATTAAGAATCATTTTAGGGTTAAACAATCAATACGATTGGTGTTTAACCTAGTGCAAGTGTTATAGAAAGATCGATTAGCAATTAAACTGCTAATTAACTTAATTTGATTAAGCCAATAGACTAAGATTAAGTTTAATTAAATATAATTTAATTAGATTTAATTTGGGCTTGATTGGATCAAGTTCAATTGGTTTATTGGATAAGCCAAGTGCAAGGAAGAACTAGTCCTAGTCTAACTAAGACTCGGATTAACCTAATTTTCTAATTTGATTAGAAAATAAATTAAAATTAAATCTAATTTATTCTAATTTAATTAAATTTTTAAATGGATTAGATCCTTATTTAATTATATTTTTTTAATCTTGATTTTATTTGGTTAAAAGATATCTTGTTTGACCAAGTCAAAATAGGAGTCCTAGTGTAACTAGGACTCTCTATCACTTGCACCACTTAATCCTCATGCCCTATGCCCTTTTTTATTTTGTTTCTTACATGAAAATTCTTCACTCCCATGGCTTCTCACGCCCTCTTTCTCTCCTCCTTTTCTCATAAGGTAGTTTGTTGGAAGACCAAGTCGAAAGAGGAGTTAGTTTTGCTTAGGATTCTATGAGATAGAATCCTTATTGACCAAAACATCTTCCCTTGAGTGCCGCCCCCTCTTTTAATTAATTCTTATCTTATTCTATAAAAATAATCTTCTTTTTTGTGTGCCTTCCCTTGCTGGTCCACGCCAATAATTGTGGAGGAGGCGCCCAAGAGTTGGGCACCCCAACAACTTTCCATGTTTGGATATTCCTAGTCTAGGATTTTGATCTAACTTGGACTCTTCTTTTTTTCTATTTATTGGATGAATTTTGTTCTAATTATTTTTTGAAATATAGAGCTTTGGGAGAGGTTTGGGGTGTGAAATAGAGGAAGAGGGTCCTTGGGCATGGGGGTTCTATAGGCACCAAACTAGATGTCTAGGTGAGAGAAAAGAGAAGAAGAAGAGGGTCTTCTTCTAGGGCTATTTTATTTTCAAGCTCTCCTTTTTTTTGAGTTTTTTCTGAGAGAGTCTCAGATTAGTAAACTCTCATCTTCCTTCTCATATTTTGAAGAGTCTAAATTTTGAAGAAGAAAGCATCGGATCGGCCATCGAAGAAGGATCAGCACAGTACTAGCATGCTATGCCGATTTTCTGCATCATGATCTCTGATCGTGTTTATGGGCTCATGTAGATGACTCCTAGAGGCTGGACGCATGTGTGGCTCATGACTTCATCCTCAAGCATGGATCAGTAAGTTAGAATATCTAACTTGCTTAGGTAATAGATCTAATCTATTAACTTCATACCTGCATTTGATATAGTGTAGATCTAGGTTGATTTGATCAACCCTTTTCTTTCTTGTTTGATTTTAATTTCTGATTTAATATTATGCCTTGATCATGTTATAGATCTAAGATCTAGATATTTATATATTTATTTAAATAAATATTTAATTTATTTAAATTTTTTGATGCATGATCTTGAAAAAGTTTCAAGATCTATCCATGAAACCCTAGATTTGGTTCCTTCAGTAGCTATCTGTGTGAATGGATGCTTCTATCATGAACCCCGATAGGATTAGGGTTAAGGTGAACTCGTCAAAGCCAACACCCATCATATGATTGAATCATTTGATTCGAGTCCAATGTGAAACCCTAATCGAAAACTCTTTTCTATTATTTCACTCTGCCATGGCCATGGGTTTAAGGACTTGATCTTATGATCATCATAGGACTACTCCACTACCTAGGTTGATAGATCCTACCTTGGTGCGATTCAGTTTCTACAATGAATATGCTATAGCCAACATATACTTCAGGATTCCGAATGGCTAGGAGATCGAGTTATGATGTAGTTAAACTATAACACCCTCAAGATGAACTACCGATGCACCTTAGGTCAAAGAACCTGATATACAACTGCAGCATTGAGCTAGTCATTAATGAGAAGGTAGATTTTTTTATGACTACTCGACGTGGTCACGCTCAGTGCCCTTCTTCTCTAATGAATACCCGTACTCTCTCTCTGGTGTCTCCACACCATAAACTCAAGACTTATCTATCCTAAGAAAGCGATCGTACATGATAAGCATCATAAATTCACCGATAAAAGTATTAATTTATTAATTAATTTATATTAATTTTTAAGAATTATTAATCAATTTATATATAATTTTTGAAAAAATCATATTTTTATTAATTAAAAAATAATAAAAAATAATAAAAATTAAAAAATAAAATTTTATTATCAATAGAAAGAGCTCATTTTTTTGATCATAACAAAATAAATTTTAAGTAAAACGAAGCTAAAATAAAAAAGATATAAATTTTTAAAAATATAAAATAAATAAAAATTAAATAAAAAAGAAAACGGCTCAGCCGGCTCCGCAAGCCGAGCCACCAAGCCAAGCCGAAGCCACCAAGCCAAGCCAAGCCATCAAAGCCGACTCAGCCATTGAAGCCATCAGCCAGTCTACGATCCAGGCGTGGACCGCCAGCTCAGCAAAATCCGGCGAATCAGAGCTTGCCACGTGGTGGACCTAGACCCCTAAAGGGTCTACAGAAATTTATCGCGGCTCACAAGGGTAATTTAGTCTTTTTCGCTCGACAACAGAAGCACTGATTGGCTGTGGTGTGCGGTGCGGTCGGTCCACGCGGTCCATGGGAATAGTGATTGCGCAATCGGACGGATGTGGTTGTTTGCGTTCAGGATCGGATGGCTGTGGTTGCTTCCAGATTTTATTCAGCTACAGACATCATGCAGATCACCATCGGACGGCAGCGCTCGACCCAGGCGATGATCCGATGGTCCAGAAAGCTCCTGACAGCGATCAAACTCTCAAGCGTATGATTTGCGGCCAGATTTTTCCATCAAGCGCGATCCAACGGCCAGAATTTAATCCGACCCGATCTGAGTTGATCTGCATCCGATTTTGATGATTTTTGGACCGTTGGATTCCTATTGAATGGCTGGATTTTATCAGATTTATCAGAGACGTATCAGAGCTATTTTGATTCAAATTTTACTCAAATTCTTTTATATTTTGATGATTACAAAGGCCATTAGTCCCACATTGCCTTTAGAAAAAAATATCCAGCCCTCCTAGCACTATAAAAAGGACCCTAGGCCTCCAGAAATCAATATCTCCGATCAAGGTGAAGCTTTGGTACAGGGCGAAGCCAGGCTATGGGTTAAAGGCTGCTTCGAAGCAACGGATGCCGAGAAGAAGAGCCGAGCTTCTACACCATCTTTCTGCCAATGCCGATCCAAGATCAGAGATCAGGCTATTTTATTTTATTTTTTTTTTTTAAATTTTATGTATTTAAATTCTAAAATTTTAATTAATAAAAATTTTATTTTTACATTTTAATTTTTTACTTTTTATTTTTATTATAATTTAATTTCTGCACTTTAATTATTACTTTTTATTTTATTGCAAGTAGATGCTAAGATCTAACTAGTAGATCTTAGTACCAAGTTTAAATTTCTGCACCTTTTAATTTTTGCTTTTAATTTTCCGACTTCACTTTTGATTCTAAAAACTCCTTTTCTTCTTTTCTTTTCAAAAAATCAAAGATTTCAAATCTAAAAACACTACCTTCCCTGTGGATTCGACCCGACTCACTACTATCTACGCATTTTCAATGATTTTAAGAAGTCGGATTAAACTGATAAACACGGTGTCTTAACGACAACATCGCATTCCTATCAAGTTTTTGGCACCGTTTTTTAATTTTTTATTTTGCCGGGGAAGGCACGGACATTAAATTTTTGATCTCTTTGATTTTTTTATAAATAAATTATAAATAAAATTTCTACTTTCTTATAAATATTGCTTGCTAATTTTTTTTTATTATTTTGTAGAAAAAGAGATTAAAGAACAAAAAGAATCAGGAAGTTTTGCTTGGTGAGATCAATTCCTAACCCTAGTTCTCTTTTCTTTTTATTTTTTTATTTATTTATTTATTTATTTTATTTTTAAATTAATTTTAAAAAAATATTTATTTAAATCTAATTAAAAGCCTCATGATAAGATTAGAAATCCCTAACTGTTTAGAGCATGCATCATATTAGTTTTATTTTATTTTTATTTTTTATTTTTTTTTTTTTTTGGTGATTGCTGGAGGCAAGGTAAGCCTTTCAGAATTCAATTAGTTACATGCATCTAGTTTAAATTGCATAAAACCCTTTGATTGAATTTTTTTTTTCGTGCATATTCATATTAAATCAAATTAAGGGCACAACCCAATTAAACAAGATAAGGTGGGGATTTGATCACCCTTCCTTAGCCCACAAACAACCAACCAGCATCCTGCATTGACCTAAGCCTTTAATTTTAAAATCAATTAGACATCAACCCTAGGAACTCGAGCTCAATAGGACAAGGAATCCTAAGAGTTGAACCAGGTTAGGATAAGTCAATTTGACTGATGTCTAGGAAAGTGGTTCAGGGACGACTGGGCCCGAAGGAAGGTGGTTTCTAATTGGTTCCGTTCGCTTACCTGGCCAAGCATAATTGGTGTCTAAGGCAAGCAACGGGGGGACTCCCACCGACCTTACACTTACCTGGCTAGTTGATTGGCTAATCCTACACTTGGAGGGCTTGAAGGTGACCTTGGCAGTTAGGAGCTGTCTAGATCTAGGATAACCTTTAGTCAGGATTGATTGACCAACTTGATTGCTAACCAACATTAAATCTAATTAAACCTAATTCTTCTCTTTCTTCTTAGTTCTAGGACTCCTTAGGATCTTTTCTTTAGAACTCTTCTCCTTACTCCTCTAAAAATAAAATAAAATAAAATTAAATTAAACTAACTAAAAAATATTAAAAATAATAATTAAATTAAATTAAATTAAATTAAAATTAATAAATAAAATAATTAAAAAAATTAATTTTTAATATAATAAAATAATAATAAAAAAAATTAATTAAAAAAAATTCTAAAATTTTTTTTTTGAACCATACATTAGGGTTACACTAATACATGCATGGTAGAAAATCACTTTTTCTGATTTAGTTGAACTTAATTGAATGGTTGATTCACATTAAACATAATAATGGCTAATATGAATCTAATTGTCCAAAAATTAGATAAAGTTGACCTTCTTGCTCAGAAAATAGATCAACTCCTAACCCTAGGTCAACAATCTCCTGTACAATTCACATCATCTTCTAATTATCAGGAGACTTATTCAATCTGTGCTAGCCCAACCCATCATATGAGTGAATGTCCTATGACTGCACAGTTTTCATCTTTTATCCAAGAACAAGTTCAAGCTGCTCAAGGATACTCCAAATTGATTAATGACCCATTTTCAAATTCATATAATTCAGATTGGAGTAACTTTAATTTTTCTTGGACATCCCAACAGACTCAGGCTCAGACCCAAATTTCACTTGAGCAAAATTATCAAAATTATGCCTATAATAATGGTCAGCCTAGTCAGTTTAACCAGCCATCATATTATAATCAGCCTTCATACCCACCTCCTCAACAGACCAATCTAGCTGATGATAGATTTAACCAACTTCAACAATTAATTCTAACTCAACAGCAATCTATCGCCAGACTAGAAGCTCAAATAGGATAATTAGTTGAGTCTAACATGAGGAGAGAACTAGATCAACTACCGAACCTACCAATTTCAAACAACCCACCTAATGACCACCAACCACCTGGATTAAATTATCAATCTAATGTTTCATCTAAGAATCTCCAATTTGAGAATACCAAAGTAATTTCCTGAACTTAAAAGCTATAGGATTCTTATGGACCCATACCAAGACCAGGTGAGAGAGGCTACTACTGATGCTAGCCAAAATAAAAATTTAGAGGAACTGGTTAGTACTGAGACTAACCACATAGAAGAACCCAAGCCAGAAATTAGTACTGATGCTAGTTCTAGTTTAAATGAGATAGAAATAAGGGAAAAGAGAATAGATGATTTACCCGAGACTTATAAACCTAATGTCCTATTCCCTTCAATCCCTAAGAAGCTGGTTCTTCTTATAAAAATCAAGAGGCATGTAATGAAATGTCAATGGAGTTGTTTAAGCAAGATCACATTAATTTACCTCCAGAATTAAAATCGCCTTTAGTCACCATTCCAGCACCCATTGAATCAAACTTAACTCCTAATACAAAAACTCCATTCATGAGCATTTTAGAAAAACAAATAGGAGAAATTCTTAATAAACATGGGTCTGAGAATGGAATCATAAATTATATCCCTAAAATTAACAAAGATTATATTAATAATGGGATTATAAATCAACTTTCTGAGATTGGCAATCCAAAACCATTGGAATTTGTCAATCCAATATTCGACACAGGATAGTGAGCTACATTGTGTCTGGCTGAAGACGGTAAACTTAGCGCTTGTTGGGAGGCAACCCAATATTTAGTTTTTATCTAATTTATTTTTTTTTAGTTTATTTTTTTTAGGATAATTTGAATAAGTTGGAGGGAGAGCTCAAATTTTCAAAGGCATGTGCTGGACCAAAAAAAAAAAAATATACTGAGTTAGGTGTATTCTTCCATGTTTTTTATTACATCCTTTATTTTTTTTCTTCTCCATTGAGGACAATGTCGATTAAGTTGGGGGGAGAGAAAAAATAAAAAAATTTTAAAATTTTAAGTCCTCAAAAAAGTTAGTATTTAGTATTTAGATACTTGATTATGCTTAAGAATCGAATAAAACTAAGCATTTTTAAAAGAAAATTGATACACAGATCAGAGAATCTGTGAGATATTGAGGAATCAAGTATTAAGAAAATTCAATAAAGAGTTAAGTCCAGAACATAAAATTTTTTTTCTTGGAGCATTTCTAATTATTTCTACTAGCATCAAAGAAAAGTCTACTTTTTATAGGCTTGTGTAGGGTAACTATACGTTTCTTCATATAAAAATTTATTTTAATAAAATAGTTTTCAAGTACTTCTCACTGAGTAATCCGGGCCTCTTTGCCTAAGCAAGCATTGAGTTTCGCGTCAAAAGGTGGGAAGGGCAAAGAAGCTCGTTGTAAAGCTAGTCTTAACTCGTAGCCTATTTGATTCGAGCTAGTAAGCCCGAGGGGTATTCTATACCTAGTGCCCTAAAGCCAACTGGTTTGGGAGTCATTGGCCCAAGACTCGCTACATGGATCAAATAGAAAGCTTAAGGAGTTAAGACACTCAATAGTGGTACAACGTTAAAAAAAAAAAAAAAAAAAAAATAAAAAACATTGGTTTTCCCACCGAGTAACCGGGTCCCGTTGCCTAAGTAAGCAATGATATTCGCGTCAAAAAGTGGGCAATGTGAAAATAAAAATTAATAAATGAAGGATGGAAGTAGCAATACACCTGCCTATATGAAAGTTTAGACAAATCAGAGATAAAAGTAGGAATAATTTAGAAAAAGTTCTGAAAAATTTAATGTTCTTTACTTAATTTTTCTATTGATAAGTATTAATACCCCAATGATATATCTCATTTAAGCTCTACTGAATATCAATGGCCATTTTGAAAATTGCTTAGGTAAAATTCGAAACTCTAAAGTTAAAAGGTATTTAAAACTAAATTCTTTCTTTACTCGAGGACGAGCAAAGCTTAAGTTGGGGGGTGTGATAAGCATCATAAATTCACCAATAAAAGTATTAATTTATTAATTAATTTATATTAATTTTTAAGAATTAATAATCAATTTATATATAATTTTTAAAAAATTCATATTTTTATTAATTAAAAAATTAATTAAAAAATATAAAAAATAATAAAAATTAAAAAATAAAATTTTATTATCAATAGAAAGAGCTCATTTTTTTGATCACAACGAAAATAAATTTCAAGTAAAACGGAGCTAAAAATGAAAAAGATATGAATTTTTAAAAATATAAAATAAATAAAAATTAAATAAAAAAAGAAAATGGCTCAGCCGGCTCCGCAAGCCGAGCCACCAAGCCAAGCCGAGCCACCAAGCCAAGCCAAGCCATCAAAGCTGACTCAGCCGTTGAAGCCATCAGCCGGTCCACGATCCAGGCGTGGACCGCCAGCTCAGCAAAATTCCGGCGAATCAGAGATTGCCACGTGGTGGACCTAGACCCCTAAAGGGTCTACAAAAAATTTATCGCGGCTCACAAGGGTAATTTAGTCTTTTTCACTCGACAACAGAAGCGCTGATTGGTTGCGGTGTGCGGTGCGGCCGGTCCACGCGGTCCATGGGAACAGTGATTGCGCGATCGGATGGATGTGGTTGTTTGCGGTCAGGATCGGACGGCTGTGGTTGCTTCCGAATTTTATTCAGCTACAGAACATCACGCGGATCACCATCGGATGGCAGCGCTCGATCCAGGCGATGATCCGACGGTCCAGAAAGCTGCCCGATGGTGATCAAACTCTCAAGGCGCGTGATTTGCGGCCAGATTTCCTCCATCAAGCGCGATCCAACGGCCAGAATTTAATCCGACCCGATCTGAGTTGATCTGCATCCGATTTTGATGATTTTTGGACCGTTGGATTCCTATTGAATGGCTGGATTTTATCAGATTTATCAGAGATGTATCAGAGCTATTTTGATTCAAATTTTACTCAAATTCTTTTATGTTTTGATGATTACAAAGGCCATTAGTCCCACATTGCCTTTAGAAAAAAATATCCAGCCCTCCTAGCACTATAAAAAGGACCCTAGGCCTCCAAAAATCAATATCTCCGATCAAGGTGAAGCTTTGGTACAGGGCGAAGCCAGGCTATGGGTTAAAGGCTGCTTCGAAGCAACGGGTGCCGAGAAGAAGAGCCGAGCTTCTACACCATCTTTCTGCCAATGCCGATCCAAGATCAGAGATCAGGCTATTTTATTTTATTTTATTTTTTTTTAAATTTTATGTATTTAAATTTTGAAATTTTAATTAATAAAAATTTTATTTTTTACATTTTAATTTCTTACTTTTTATTTTTATTGTAATTTAATTTCTGCACTTTAATTATTACTTTTTATTTTATTGCAAGTAGATGCTAAGATCTAACTAATAGATCTTAGTACCAAGTTTAAATTTCTGCACCTTTTAATTTTTGCTTTTAATTTTCCGACTTCACTTTTGATTCTAAAAATCCTTTTCTTCTTTTCTTTTCAAAAATCAAAGATTTCAAATCTAAAAACACTACCTTCCCTGTGGATTCGACCCAACTCGCTACTATCTACGCATTTTCAATGATTTTAAGAAGTCAAATTAAACTAATAAACACGGTGTCTTAACGACAACATCGCGTTCCTATCAGTACACTTATCTTCTGGATCGATCAACATCCTCATGATGATCTTGTTAGAATTTGATGCTTTGAATTCGATCGACAGTAGAGGAGAATTAGTATGAGCAAGCAGTCAAGCTAGCTCGGATACGGGGTCAAATTGGCTCGGACTGAGATTGAGCTGGCTCTCTCAGATTGACAAAAAGTAGGAGTGCAGGCAAGATGCAGTCAAGTTAGCTCGACCCCTGACCGAGCTGGTTCGATGAAGATGAATAGAATAGATGGATTTTTTTATTTAAACTCAGATTGTGATTAATCTAAGAGGTCTATGGGAGTTGCACATGGACCATAGGATCTAATGGCCATGGAGGATTACGGTCATGATCTGAAGGTTGAAAAATATTTCAAAACTTCATCAAGGTCATGTTCGACTCATATTAGGAGAAAAATCTCTATTAGAACTCCCATGATCTACTGAGAAGAGGATTCTCATCCTATTTAAAGGGCTGAGGTGCTATGGAGCAGTAAGATGGCATGAGAGGCATGTAGAGAGACTTAAGCAGCCGTTGAGAGGAGCTTGGTAGAGCGCTGAGTACGTGCAGTGATAAGTATCATAAATTTACCAATAAAAGTATTAATTTATATTTATTTTTAAGAATTAATAATTAATTTATATATATTTTAAAAAATTAATATTTTTATTAATTAAAAAATTAATTAAAAAATAATAAAAATAAAAAAATTATTATCAATAAAAGGAGAATATTTTTTTTGATCGTAATGAAATAAGTTTAAAGTAAAATAGTGCTAAAATGGACTAGACATGAATTTTTAAAGAAAAAAATTAAAATTAAAAAAATGGCTCAGTCGGCTCATCAAGCCAAGCCGTAAAGCCGACTTAGCCACAGAAACCGCCAGTCGGTCCACGAAACCAAGCATGGACTGCCAGCTCAGTAATTTTTGGCCAGTCAGAGGCTGCCACATGGTGGACCAAGATCGCTAAAGGATCTACAGGAAATTTATCACGGCGTATAGGGATAAAATGATAATTTCACATTGCAAAGCGTGCGTTGATTGATCTTGTCTTCAAATGTGCCTGATCTATGCGGTCCACAAGATCAGTAATGATGCCATCATGCTGTCCTGGTTGACGCCAATCTAGATCCAATGGTGGGGGTCTTTTTCTACTTTGATTTGATTTTCCTAGCTATCCCTAATCGCGATTTAATGGCCAGATCTTATCCAAATGCCGATTCAATGGTCCAAAAAGCTTTCAGCAGTGATTAAGGCACCCAGGCATGCGATCAATGGCCAGATCTTCTCCATCTTGCACGATCCAATAGCTAGAATTTAATTCAACCTGATCTAGGCCAATACACATCCGATTTTGATAATTTTTGGATTGTTGGATTTCTATTGAACGGCTAAATTTTACTAGAACTCAATAGAATGCATCTATGGGCTATTTTAATCTAAATTTTACTTAGATTTCTTCCTATTTTGATGATTAAAGACTTTTTTAGTCCCACATTACCTATAGAAAAATCCTCCAATCCTCCAACACCTATTTAAAGGACCCAGGCCTCCAAATCAAAGCATCTTCGATCATGGAAAGAAGTTTGGTAAAGGTTAGAGCCATGCTTAGGTTAGAGGCTGCTTCAAGGCAATGATGCCAAAAACTTGATAAGAGCACAATATTGTCGTTAAGATACCGTATTTATCAGTTTAATTCTGATTTTTTTAAAATAAATTAAAAATAGGTAGTAAGTAGTAAGTTGGGTCGAATCCATAGAAAAGACAGTGTTCTAGTTTTGAAATCTTTGATTTTTTAAAAAAATATAAAAATAATTAAAAAATTTAAATAAATAAAAATATTTAAAAAATAAATAAAATTATAATAAAATAATAAAATCAATAAATTTTTTAAAAATAAAATATTAATATAATAATAATAAAAATTTTAAAAAATCTAAAACATAAATAAATAATATAAAAATTAAAAAATTTTTAAAAAAATTCTAAAAAATCTAAAAAAATTCTAAACCACACATTAGGGTTGCACTAGTGCATCCACGGTAGGAAATCACTTTACCTGATCTAGTTGAACCTAATCATAAACTTGAATGGCTGAAACATATTAAACCCAATAATCAAATGGTTGAAAATTTTAGAGAACTACCTAAGTAGATGAAGGAATATTTTATTTCTTCCATCTATAATCCTTCGACTTGTATTCAGTTATCTGATATCCATGCTATCTATTATGAGATCAAGCCGACCATAATTCAGATGCTCCTATCCTTTTATGTGAACACCAATGAAGATCCTTACAAGTATCTGGATGAATGTTTAGAAATCTACTCTACGATGAAGATTCAAAATTTGACTGAGGATGCCCTTAGACTAATTTTATTCTTCTTTTCATTAAAAGACAAAGCCAAGTACTGGCTTAGTACAATAGGAAGATCAATTAAAATTTGGATTGAATTTTCAAATAAATTTCTTAAGAAATTTTATCCCATAGGCCGAACCAATATCATGAGGTGAGCTATCACTAGATTTGCTTAGCTTCTAGAAAAATAAATTCATAAGTCATGGGAGAGACTTAAGAAACTTTTTAGAAAATACCCATACCATGGTCTGTCTAAGTGGCAAATAGTTCAAGCTTTCTACAAGGATTTAGAAGATCATTATAAATGAATGGTAGATGCATCTTGTAGAGGTACATTCATGAATAAAAGTGAGGACGAAGCCTGTACCCTATTTGAAACTCTGAGTGAAAACTCAATCAATCATGCTTCATTATCTTTCTACCAAACCTAGGCAGGGATCCATGAATGTAAACATCTAGAATCTAGTTCTAAGGCTGATTCGAATCTGATAAATGAAGTGGACTTTCTTATCCAGAAATTAGACAAACTTCTAACTTTAGGTCAATAATCTCCTACACAATTCACAGTATCTTTTAATTATCAGGAGACTTGTTCAATCTGTGCTAACCCAACCCATCATGTGAGTGAATGTTTCATGGCTGCACAATTTTTACCTTTCATCCAAGAACAAATTCAAGCTGCACAAGGCTACTCCAAGCTGGTTAATGATCTATATTTAAACTCATATAACTTAGATTAAAGGAACCACTCTAATTTATCTTGGATACCCCAATAGACTCGGGCTCAAATCCAAATTTCATCTGTTTATCAAAATATGCTTCAATATCAAAATTATGCCTATAATAGTGGTCAACCTTGTTAGTCCACTCAGCCATCGTATTATAATCAGTCATTATACCCACCTTCTCAACAGATCAATCTAGCTGATAATAGATTTAACCAACTTCAATAATTAATTCTGACATAACAAGAATCTATCACTAGGCTAGAAGCTCAAATAGGATAATTAGCTAAATCTAATATAAGTAAAGAACTAGGTCAATTGTTGAACCAACCGAATCTTATAAACAACCCATCTATTATCCATCAACCACCTGGACCTAATTATCAATCTAATGTTCTACTTAGGAATCCCCATTTAGAGGATGCTAAAGTAATTTCTAAACTTAAGAGTTATAGAATTCTTATAGACCTATACCAAGATCAGGTGAGAGAGACTAGTACTGATGCTAGCCAAAATAAAAATATAAAAGAACAGATTAGTACTGAGACTAATCATATAGAAAAACTTGATTCGAAACTAGTACTGATGCTGGTTCTAGCTTAAATGAGACTAATAAAAGAAAGAAGAGAATAGATGATTTACCTGAGATCTATAAACCTAAAGTCCTATTTCCTTCAGCCTTAGAAGCCAATTTTTCTTATAAAAATTAAAGGGCATGTAATGAAGTGTCAACGAAGTTATTTAATCAAGATCATATTAATTTACCTTTATAATTAAAGCCATCTTTAGTCATCCTTCCAGTTTTCAGTGCATTAAACTTAACTCCTAATACAAAAACTCAATTTATGAATATTTTAGATGAACAAATAGGAGCAATTCTTGATAAACATAGGACTGAGAATGGGGTCACAAACTATATTCTCATAATTAATAATGAATATATTAATAAAGAGATCATAAACTATCTTCTTGAGATTGGCAATCCAAAATCATTAAAATTTATCAATTCAATATTTGACACAGGATAGTAAGCTGAATTATGTTTGGCTGAAGATGGTAAACTTAGCACTTGTTGGGAGGCAATCCGATATTTAATTTTATTATATTTAATTTATTTTTTTAGTTTATTTTTTTTAGAATAATTTGAATAAATTGGAGGAAGAGCCTAAATTTTTAAAGACATATGCTGGATTGCGAACACATTGAATCAGGTGTATTCTTTCCTATTCTTTATTATATTCTTTATTTTTATTCTTCTCCATTGAGAATAATATTGATTAAGTTAGGAGGAAGAATAATAAAATTTTTAAATTTTTAAAGTCCTCGAAGAAGTTAGTATTTAGCATTTAGACATCTGATTATGCTTAAGAATCGAGTTGAACTAAGCATTTTTTTAAAAAAATTGATGCACATATTAGAAAATTTGTGAGATATTGAGGGACCAAGTATTAAGAAAACTCAATAAAAAGTTAAGTCTAGAACATAAATAATTTTTCTTTGAGCACTTCTAATTTTTTCTACCAATATCAAAGAAGAGTCTACTTTTTATGGGCTTGTGTAGGATAACTATATATTTTTTTATATAAAAAAAATTAAAATAAAATAGTTTTCAAGTACTTGTCATTGAGTAATTGGGTCTCTTTGCCTAAACAAACATTGAGTTTCGCATCAAAAAATGGAAAGAACAAAGAAGCTCATTCTAAAACTAGTCTTAACTCATAGTTTGTTTGATTCGAGCTAGTAAGCCTGAGAGATATTTTATACCTAATATTCTAAAGTCAACTGGTTTGGGAGTCATTGATCCAAGAGTTGCTATATGGATCAAATAGAAAGCTTAAGAGGTTAAGACACTTAATGGTGGTAGAATATTAAAAAAAAAATACACACATACATTGATTTTTTATTGAGTAATCGGATCCCATTGCCTAAGTAAGCAATGATATTCATGTCAAAAAATGGATAATATGAATAAAAAAATCAATAAATGAAGGACGAAAGTAGCAATACACTTGCCTATATGAAAGTTTAGATGATTTAAAGATATAGGTAGGGATAATTTAGAAAAAATTTAAAAAAATTTAAAATTTTTTACTTAATGTTTATATTGATAAGTACTAATATTCCAATGATATACCTCACTTATGCTCTACTAAATATCAATGGCCATTTTGAAAACTACTTCGGTAAAATTTGAAACTTTAAAGTTAAAAGGTATCTAAAACTAAATTATTTCTTTACAAGAGGATGATCAAAGCTTAAGTTGGGGGATGTGATAAGTATCATAAATTCATCAATAAAAGTATTAATTTATCAATTAATTTATATTTATTTTTAAAAATTAATAATTAATTTATATATTTTTAAAAAATCAATATTTTTATTAATTAAAAATTTAATTAAAAATAATAAAAATAATAAAAATAAAATTTTATTATCAGTAAAAAGAGTTTATTTTTTTGATCACAATAAAATAACTTTGAAGTAAAATGAAGCTAAAATAGACTAGATATAGATTTTTAAAGAAAAAAATTAAAATAAAAAAATGGCTCAGTCGGCTCATCAAGCCAAGCCGTAAAGCCGGCTCAGCCACAGAAGCCGTCAGTCGGTCCATGAAACCAGGCATGGATTGCTAGCTTAGTAACTTTCGACCAATCAGAGGCTGCCACATGGTGGACCAAGATCGCTAAAGGATCTATAGAAAATTTATCACGACATATAGGGGTAAAATAGTAATTTCATATTGCGAAGCGTGCGCTAATTGGTCCGGTATTCAAAAGCACCCGATCTATGCAGTTCACATGAATAGTAATGGCACCATCGTGCGGTCTTGGTTGATGTTGGTCCAGATCCAATGGTGGGGGTTGTTTCCTACTTTGATTTGGTTTTCCCAACTCTCCTTGATCGCGATTCGATGACCAGATCTCGTCCAAATGCTGATTCGATGGTCTAGAAAGCTTTTGGTAGTGATTAAGGCACCCAGGCATGCAATCCAATGGCTAGAATTTAATCCAACCTAATCTAGGCCAATACACATCCGATTTTGATGATTTTAGGACCGTTGGATTTCTATTGAACGACCAGACTTCATCAAAACTCAACAGAACACATCCATGGGATGTTTTAATCCAAATTTTACTTAGATTTCTTTCTATTTTGATGATTAAAGACTTTCTTAGTCCCATATTGCCTGCAAAAAAATCCTCTAGCCCTCTAACACTTATTTAAAGAACTCCAGGTCTCCAAATCAAAGCGTCTTCGGTCATGAAAAGGAGTTTGATAAAAGTTAGAGCCATGCTTGGGTTAGAAACTGCTTCAAGATAATGGGTGCTATAAAGAAGAGCTGGCTTCTACACCATCTCAATGCCGACGTCGATCCAGGATCAGAGATCATCTATTTTTATTTTATTTCTTTTTTTAATGTCATATATTTAAATTATGAACTTTTAAATTAATGCAAATTTTAAATTCATGCTCTTTATTTTTATTATAATTTAATTTATGTACTTTAATTATTACTTTTTATTTTACTGCAAGTAGATGCTAAGATCTTGGTAGTAGATTTTAGTACCCAAATTTTATTTTTATGCTCTTTAAATTTTTATTATTTAATATAATTTAAAATTTTATTTTTTAACTTTAAATTTTTTTTCAAATCTTTTCTTTTTTCTTTAAAAATCAAAGATTTCAAAACTAGCACACTGCCTTCTCTATGGATTCGATCCGACTCACTATTTTCTATCTATTTTTAATTTATTTTAAAGAAGTCAAAATTAAACTGATAAATACGGTGTCTTAACGATAACATTGTGCTCTTATCATGCAGTTCTGAGAGAGAAGCAATAGGTGCATAGCATCTAGCGAGAAGGCTATGAGGGTAAAGCATCTTGTAGCTTTTGAGGATCTCTTTAGGATTCTAAGAGAGTTTTTATGAGGATAGCTTCTTGTTAAGAGAGATTTATGTATGGTGAGTTGAGAGTGGGTGTTCTTCTCTTATACCTTTTTTTTTTTTTATAGTGGAGCTTTGCATGTCTCATGGAGGCGAGTCTTTGGGCTGATCCACGTACTTGATTATTATTTTTTCTACCATAATAATTCAGTACTAGATCCTTAACAAGTGGTATCAGAGTAGTTGATATCCCAATAGATTGATATCAGAGTGAGTTGATACTACATTAGATCCTACGATCGAGAGCAATTTATGAGTTAATTATGACAACACATGCCTTAAATTTTTAACTCTTGAAAATATGCATTTATCATGCCCGTTAACTCAAAGGATGTATTATAGACACTTTAAATATACACTATGATAGAAAATAAATCTTTTATTAATTTATAGTCAAAATTATAAAACTGCTCCTAGAAGTGTATTACAAGTGTCAGCCAATATAACTTCTAGAGCACACATCTAATAGGATCCTGAGGAATCATGGACCCTGCGCGTCAATGGTGTTGTTGCAACACCTAGCTCTGATACCAAGTGTTGGTGGCTACGACTGCTCGAAACCATAGTGTAGATCCAATCTCTTGCATGAACCTAGATGTTAATCTAGAAATACGAAGAAGAGCAAAGATTGATGGCACCTAAGGCTTAGCATTGGAATCAGAGAGAAAAGAGAAAAGAGAGTTAGGGAGATAAGCTGTATATTGATTGCTCTCTCTGTAAAGATTGCAATACCTGGATTTATATACCCTAGGGTTTCTATTATGCCACATAAATCCTAATAAATCCAAACTCTAGTTAAAAAACTCTTCTAGGCTAACCCAATACATAAAAGCACTCACCGAGCCCATGTACACTCATGTCTCACATGCTCTCATCCCCTGGATCTAAACCCGACCCATATATGTGTTAGCCACCTTAAGATCTTATTGGATCAGACCTTAAGAGCCCTAGAATAAAATTCTATTCCAGACCAAATAGAAAACTCTGTATGTTTTGTTTGCCATCGTTGAGCCAGCTCGATCAGGAGATGAGCTAGCTTGACTGTGTCTCATTCGAATCCTATCTTTTATCTACCTGAGATAGCCGACTTGACTGCACCTTGAGCCCGCTCGACCTCAGCCTGGCCGACTGCGTATCTAAGCCAGCCCGCCTATGTGTCAGCCTCTTATTTTTGCTGATTCTTCTCCTTGGCTTTGGTTCTTTACTCCATCTTGTGTCCCAGATCTTTAGAGCACCTACCAAATCCCTTAAGATCCTCATACCTGAATCTCAAGCTCGTGTAGGGCTACACGCTGCCTTTACCTAGGATAACTCCTATCCTATCCCTAGGACTCACACACATCTTAGTCTCTCAGAGCTAACACCCTAACTCCTCCTATAGCCTTGCAAGGCTTGGGAGCACCACACCAAATCCTATAATCTCCATCTTAGTGTGCCCAAGCCTTGGCACACCTGACAATATTCGCCTGCATGATCCTGCTGTCGATGCATGCCCTGACAGCTACTTGTGCACACCTTACCACTGCCATCTTTCTTCAGCTGCTAAGCTCTCTTTGAGGCCCTTGGGATGACCATCTCCAATGCTGAAGATCTTGGCTTGTATCTATGCACCATCCTTAGAGTCATAGACACCCTTCTGCTTCGTAGCCACATCATTTATCCTAAACTTTTATGGAAAATCTGCAGCAATCCTATGCTAGCACCCACTGCATATCCTGACATGGTTTCCTTAGAACTACGCTAGTCCCTCCGCACGTGCTGCTCCATCTGGAATTATGCATCTTCAGTGTTGGTGCTAGGATATTGGTCCTTCTACACTCCACTTTGAACTTGTGTCAAAACTTTTTGCACTTATGAAGCCACCTCTGCTCGGTGCTCCATCTGAAATTGAAGTCCCCCTGATGCTGTAGAAGCTGACTTGATAATCAAGTCCCTCGAGGTCAACCACCTAATGCTACACTGCTGAGCCTGTCGCTACCCCTCGAATATAGTCGTTGGTCTTTCGGATCCTCCGCACTCCATAGACCCCTATGAAACTATCTCGGATACATTGCACCCCATAGGCTCCTTCAAAACTATCAAGAGCACATCCGACTTTTCACTTTCAGCAACTGAACTGATGGAATCAAATTTTTCTTATTCCATGCACTTCTTTCAAAGCAGACATTTTTGCTTAAAGTGTCCTGCTTCACCACACTTGAAACACTTCTTGGATCCCTTGCTGCTCCTTTGCTGATCCTTCTTCTTGAAAAAAAATCCTAATTTTCGAAATCAGGTTCGTTCAGATCTGATTGGATTAAGAGATATATTTCAAAAATTTTTTTCTTTGATTTGAATCAGATTTGAGATATTTTAGATCTAATTTTTATTATTTTAATAATAAAAATAAAATATAGATAAATTAAATCATATTTAATTTATCTTGATGTAGGATAATCCTATTATCCATTGATGATCTTGTAAGCAGTAGAAGGTTCTGGATCTAGCCATGCAGGTGCCTGACCTCTACCGGTATCCACTCGGGTTGGATCTGGAGATCCTCTTCTTTTCTATCACGTCTCCAAAAATTAGATCTAAATTTGATTTTGAGGATCTTCAAAATAGCTTTTGAAGATTAGCAGTTGTCCTTTGCAGCAGCGCAGTCTTCTAGCTTTCTGTCGCCTTTCTCTCATCTAGATTGCACCAACTTAGATCCTAAACTACTTTGGGCATGGAGAGGAGAGGGAGAAGATAGACTTGGCATGGAGGAGGAGGAGAGAGGCAGCCTTGGGGCATGGGGAATTTTCATGTATGTTTTGAGTTGGGCGCAGGGTCTTATTTATAGACTATGCATGATCAACTCCTCTTCTTCCCAACCAATCACAACCCTTTATGAAATCAGATCTAAATCTGATTGGTAGGAATAGAGTCCCTTGGATTTATCCTTAGATGGCGCCTAAGACCAGTCAAAGTTGGTTCTTAAAAGGAGTCTAATCGGAATCTAAAAAGAAGATGGAGTCCCAATCCAACAGGGACTCCTGGGTGCCTCAAACTTGGGCGCACGCCACCCTTGGCGTGCGCCCTCCTCCTTGCCAGGCTCTGGTAGGGGGACAAGCCCCCACCAGCTCTCCAATAGGTGCATGAAATATGGATAGAAGTCAAAGTGTCAATGGTCAACGTTTGACCAGTCAAAGGTCAACATTTGGTCAAAGGACAAGAAATGGCAGGTGACCAAAAATGGTAGGTATTATCTTACAAAATAAGACAACTCTTTTTTAACCTGGACAAGCTCCAGTCAGACCAAGTGAAGGCCTCTGATCGAGCACAAACTCCTTTGGCTCAGTCAGGATAACTATTTATGATAGTAAAAGAAGAACATTAGGTTCAATCGAGTGCTAGCATGATTTTCTTGAACCTAATTGAATCTCATTCAGATCAATTGAACTTGATCAGTTCAATTGATGATCACCAGATTCAAACCCTTGTTTGTGTGATCTAGTTAGGTTCAGTTCTATATGGTAATGAGGATATGTCATGATCTCTATCATCGACATCATCGAAAACTCCTTTCGATGGATCAGAACTCTTCTGATTCGAACAGCTAGAATGATCGATCATCTAAATCATTCTAATTGCTCCCAAAATCCACCAGTGACACCTAGCAGTATATGGTGGCAACCCATCAGAGCTGAATGCGAACCTCTTGGTGTAGCTACCTATGTGATTAAGTTCTTCTATCTTGAGCCTCCGATCAGATTAGGGTTAAGGTGAACTCGTCAAACCCTAGTTTCTATCATATGATGTAATCATTCGATTCAAGTCTGATGTGAAAACCTAAATAGAAACTCTTTCTATTATTTCACTCTGCCATGGCCATGGGCTTCTAGGACTTGATTCTCATGATTATCATAGGGCTGCTCCTCTACCACCGAGGTAGATAGATTCCATCTTGATGCAATCCAGTTCCTACAATGAACATGCTATAGCCAACATACACCTCAGGGTTTTAAATGGCTAGGAGATCGAGTTATGGTGTAGTCAAACTATAACACCCTCAAGGTGAACTGTCGATGCACCTCAAGTTAAAGAACTAGACACACCACTGTAGCATCGAGTCAGTCATTGATGAGAAGGTAGACTTCCTAATGACTACTCGAGGTGGTCACGCTCAGTGCCCTCGTTCTCTAACGAGTACCTATACTCTCACTCTAGTGTCTCCACACCATAGACTCAAGACTCATCTACTAAAGAGAAGCGATTGTACACCAACCTTCCGGATCAATCACCATCCTCGTGATGATCCTATGGTCGGGAGCATTTTATGAGTTAATAATGATTATTCATGTCTTAAATTTTCAACTCTTGAAAATATGAATTATCATTACCATTAACTCAAAGGATGTATCACAGACACTAAATACACATATGTGATAGAAAATAACCCATTTTATTGATTATAGTCAAAATTATAATTTTGCCTCAAGAAGTGTATTACAAGTGTCAGCCAATTTTGGCTTCTAGGGCACATATATCTAACAATCTCCCACTTGTCCTAAAGCCAATTGGCTACAAGTCTAAGTCCCATCTTCTCAAGGTGGGCTTCGATTTTTTGTTGTCCCAACGGTTTTGTAAGTGGATCTATCACATTGTCTGCAGAGTTGACTCTCTTGATCTCGACGTAGCCCTTCTCGAGGTAATCATGGATGAGGTGGTATCGCCGCTCAATGTGCTTAGATTTTTGGTGAGACCTCGGCTTCTTAGCAAGGGCTATGGCACCATTATTGTCGCAGTACAGAGGAATGGCATCTGATGGCATTACTCTGATTTCTATAGCAAACTTCTTGTACCAGAATGCTTCCTTCGTAGCCTCTGATGCAGCGATATATTCTGCTTCCATGGTGGAATCTGCTATCACGGTTTGCTTGAAACTCTTCCAACTGATAGCACCACCATTGCACACAAACAAACTCCCAGATGTCGACTTTCGATCATCTACATCGGACATGAAATCCAAGTCTGTGTATCCTTGGACTTGGAGTTCTCCGTTACCAAAGACCAACATCATATCCTTAGTTCTTCTCAAGTACTTAAGGATACATTTCACAGAAGTCCAGTGTTCTTCACCTGGATTTGACTGATATCTGCTTGTGACACTCACAGCATGGGCTATATCAGGTCGTGTACATAGCATGGCATACATGAGGCTCCCTATTGTAGAAGCATAAGGGATCTTGCTCATGCATTCTATTTCCTCAGGTGTGCTAGGGCACATCTTCTTGGAAAGATGAATACCATGTCTGAAGGGTATTAATCCCCTCTTAGAGTTTTCCATACTAAACCTCTTTAGTACTTTCTCTATGTACATCTTCTGTGAAAGTCCTAGCATCCTATTCGGTCTATCCCTATAGACCTTAATTCCTAGAATAAAGGATGCTTCACCTAGGTCTTTCATGGAGAATTTCTTGGACAACCATATTTTGACTGTCGTCATCATGGGAATATCATTCTCCAATAAGGAGGATGTCATCCACGTACAATATGAGGAAGACAACAGTACTCCCACTGACCTTTTTGAAGACACACGGTTCCTCTTCATTTTTGATGAAACCAAATATTTTGATCACATCATTGAAATGAGTGTTCCAGCTTCGAGATGCTTGCTTAAGTCCATATATGGACCTTTGCAGCTTGCAAACCTTGTGATCAGTATCACTGGATGTGAAACCTAGCGGCTGTTCCATATAGATATCTTCCTCAAGATATCCATTTAAGAATGTCATTTTCATGTCCATTTGCCATATTTCATAATCGAAATAGGCTGCAATGGCAAGCAATGTGCGGATGGATTTTAGCATAGCCACTGGGGAAAAGGTATCCTGATAGTCAATGCCTTCGCATTGACTATATAACCTTTTGCCACTAGTCTAGCCTTGAATGTCTCCACATTTCCATCTGCACCAATCTTTCTCTTGAAGATCCATTTACACCCAATAGGTACTATACCTTCTGGTGGATCTACCAAGGTCCAGACTTGGTTTGAGTGCATCGAGTCAATTTCTGACTGCATTGCCTCTAGCCATTTCTCAGGAGTCGATATCTGATATCGCCTCGTTGTAGGTTTTGGGATCATCACCATGAGCACCATTACCTACGAGGAACATTTTCTCTACTTCCTCTGAAATAATACCTAAGTATCTTTCAGGGGGACGGAAAACTCTTTCCGATCTACGAGGTGGAGGAGGTAGTGTTCTTATTGGCTCAACCTGATTTGGTTCCAATTGGTCCTTAGCTCGTTGTACTTGTGAGACTTTCTCATCAAGCTTAATCTGCTTTCCAATGCCGCTATCTTGAATAAACTATTTTTCAAGAAAGATGGCATGTCGACTCACAATCACATTGTGGTCTTCTGGAATGTAGAAATAGTATCCTAATGACTCTTTAGGATATCCTATGAATCGAGCTCTGAAGGACCTAAACTCTAACTTGTCCGCTTGTTGTCTTTTGACATGAGCCGGACAACCCAAAATTCTGAGATGACTCAGACTTGGTTTCTTACCATGCCATATCTCATACGGTGTGGTAGGAACGGTTTTAGAGGAAACCCTATTCAGTAGATAAATTGAAGTTAACAATGAGTGTCCCCAAAGAAAATCAGGAAGGTCTGTGAAGCTCATCATGGATCGATCGGACCATATCCAATAGAGTCCGATTTCTCCATTCTGAAACTCCCATTGAGTTGAGTTGAGGTGTTCCTGGTGGAGTCCATTGAGAGACTATGCCATTTTTTTTGAGATAGTCTAGGAATTCTCGGCTAAGGTATTCACCTCCTCGATCTGATCGAAGAACCTTAATGGATTTTTCAGTTTGTTTTTCTACTTCATGTCTGAATTCTTTGAACTTTTCAAAAGCTTCAGACTTGTGTCTCATAAGATACACATACCCATACCTAGATAGATCATCAGTAAAGGTAATGAAGTAGACAAAATTATCCTCTAGCCGGCACATCAAATGGGCCGCACACATCAGTATGTACTAGGGCAAGGAGATCTGTGGCCCTTTCCCATGTCCTACAAAAGGGAGTTTAGTCATTTTGCCTTGAAGACAAGATTCACAAGTTGGATATGACTCGAAAGTCAATGGACTCAATAGCCCATTTTTTTTCAATTTGTTGATCCTATCTTCTGCTATATGACCTAATCTCAGGTGCCATAGATACCTATCATTTGGACTATCCCTAGGTCGTTTGGCATTCACGTTTTGCTCGATAGTTAGAACAGGTACATCAATATGTAGCTGATAAAGACCATTAATAAGAAAATCCATTTGCAATTTTATTTCTTTCATAAAGAATGTTACAATGGTCCTTAAAGAAGGTAATCACATAGCCTTCTTGTGCTAAGCATGAAACAGAAATCAAATTCCTGCTAGCTGCAGGCACATAATAACAGTCTTTCAAAACTAAGTCTAAACCAGATGGTAATCGAAGAGGGTATGTTCCCACGGCTCACTGCAGCAACTCTTGCTCCATTACCAATGACGTATAGGATCATGTCTCCATCCCTCAGCCTCCTGCTATCCTCAAGACCCTGCATGAAAGTGCACAGATGAGCACTAGAACCAGAGTCAAGCACCCAACTGGATGCAGAAGAAACCATAAGGTTAGACTCAATAACGAGCATACCTCCAGAAGGACCTTCCTTCTTGTTCTTCAGGGTGGCCAGGTAAGTAGGGCAGTTCCGCTTCCAATGGCCGTCGCTGTTGCAATGGAAATACTTTTCTTTGACATCGGCCTTCTTCTTCGGCTCTGCCTTCTTCTTTTTTCCTCCTTCCACCTTTTGCTTTTTCGCAGACTTCTTTTTCTTTCCATAAGACTTTCTTTTGGAAGAAGTCCATTCCATAGCAAGAACTGAGCCTTTAGAATCCTTTCATAGAAAGCTCAGCGGTGATCAGCATATTCATTAATTCGGCCAAGAAATTTTGAAGTTTATGCATGTGGTAATTCATCATAGAAAGCTCAGCGGTGACCAGCATGTTCATTAATTCAGCCAAAAAATTTTAAAGTTTATGCATGTGGTAATTCATGATGAATTGCCCATATGCATCAGTCAAGGATTGCAGAATAATATCATTCTGCAGATCCAAGTCTAACTTCACACCGAGCTTCTCAAGCTCTTCCATGTCCTTGATCATCATCAGACAGTGATCTTGGACTGACTGCCCATCACGCATCTTAGCCTTAAAAAGTCATTTCGTGACTTGATACTTGGCTGCGCGACTCTGTTCACCAAACATCTCTTGCAGGTGAGCCAACATTTGGCGAGCAGTCCCGATATCTTCATGTTGGCGCTGGAGCTCATCAGACATCGAGCCCAACATGTAATATCTGGCCTTATTATCTTCGTCTATCCATTTTTCTAGAGATGCTCTCTGTTCAGCAGATGGACGGGCTGGTAAGGTGGGAGGGTCCTGGTCCAATACATGGGTTAACTTCTCGAAACCAAAATAATTTTGTAGTTCCTGAGCCAATCTTTATAATTGGGTTCCGGTCAGTCTATGTGTGTCCAGGATACGTGCTAATGGGTTGGACGCAGACATTTTTCTGTAGAGAGTCAAAGATTCTAGTTAGATACTATAATTATGACTTGACCAATTTATTTAAGAATTTTATTTTTAAACAAATTAGCTCCCACTATTTTCTCGGATCCCTACACTCCCTCTGTAGAGATGCAAAAATCTCCACGATTAATGATTTCTAGTGGGTGGTGCGGTCTCACCAACTGACTCATCACCTCACCTAACAGTTATTGGTGATGGGTTAGCCAATGAGTGAACAACTCTTGTTCAATGATTCTCTAATCATGGTGCACCCAAACTTGGTCTCTAATTCATGAATCTCACCGTATCCAGAATATTGATCCACTCCTTAGTTAAGTCAGACCCACCATTTGCATAGACTGGATTTCCTAATTGAGTCTCTCACCGTATCCAAAAATATTGAGCCCAACTCATCCTCCAGCCCATAGCATCCAATGCCTAATAGACATGGTTGCATCTTTTCCGGTGCAACTGAGCCACTGTATCCAGTCCGAGAACAATCAACCCCGAAAAGGGCCCGCACATCTACAATGGTGGAAGACCTCAGACTTAATCTTTTCTTAGGAGAATTGATTCAGGTCTCATTAAACTAGACTTGTCATTAGTCATAACAATTATGACTAACCTAGTGGCATGGGTTAGCTCGGATTATTGACCACCTCAGATCAGAACTGAGTCAACAGATATGGCCAGGTAAGTGAGACCGGTGGAAGGAATATGCCATTAACTCGTACAAGAACGCATTCAGGTCGAGTAGCTTCCAATTAAAAACCAGTCGGTCGTATATGCCAAACTTACCTTAGACACCAAATTATTGAGTCAGAACCAATTGGGTTAGCCTACAATCCAGACTCTAACCTCTGAGCCTAATTAGGTCTTGCTTGATCGTGACTCGATCTTGACCCAGACTTAATCCTATTAGGCTGGTCAATTTAAGCATTGTTGATCCCATCTAACCAACTCTTGATTCGGTTTGATCAACCGCTTAGACCTAATTGAGCTACCCAAGCCCGAACCCAGTATTATGAATATGTCTTAGATCTAAAATTCTTAATTTTAGACCTAATTAATATTCCATAATCTTAATTCTTAATTAAGTAGGGTTCATAAATAAAATATGCACAATAAATCCTAGGATTTCAGGATCTAGGATTTTGCAGAAAGTAAGTTTTGAATTTCTGATTAAGGACGAACACGCAGCACCCCTACACGTCATAAGAACACCCCATCGGATGAAAAGAGAGCCTTTAAACTCTTTTTTGTTCTTATGACCGGACGGCCAAGAGGAACGCCTTAATCAGGAACATGTAATACTACAAAATAGTTTTAGATCTATATCATATATCTCATATACAAATTAGATCTAATCATGGCATATTTTGCATACATCTCATGTATCGAATCATGCATATTTTCAGATCTAAATTATCTCATAATAATCTAAAAAATTAGATTTAAATTGATCTTATCAAAATAAACTCTAATCTAGACAACTATGTAGAACTATTCTACAACTAGTCTAGACATGCATCAATCATATGTCATATGATGTTTAAAATTAAATAATTTTTATTTGCTATTTTTTAGATGTTATTATAATAATTATAATATTAAAAAATAATAAATAAATAGATCTAAAATATGATTTAATCAAATTAAATTATAAACATGCAAGACTATTCTATAGAACTATTCTATTTTAGAACTAGTCATGCATATTTTTTAATCTTAGATCCAAATTATTTAATTTTAATTTTTTCTAATTTCAGATCTGATCACATCTAATGTGACATCTAAAATTACATATTTTTTGATTAGAATAAATTTAAAATCAGATCTAAATACTTTAGAACCTTGGCTCTGATATCAGTTGAAGGAAAATTCTGATTTTTTGGAACCAGGTTCGTTCAGATCTAATTGGATCAAGAGATATATTTCAAAATTTTTTTTCTTTAATCTAAATTAGATTTAGGATATTTTAGATTTAATTTTTATTATTCTAATAATAAAAATAAAATATAAATAAATTAAATTAAATTTAATTTACCTTGATGTAGGATAATCCTATTACCCGTTGATGATCCTGTAAGCAGCGGAAGATTCTGGATCTAGCCATGCAAGTGTCTGGCCTCTACTGGTATCCACTCAGGCTGGATCTGAAGATCCTCTTCTTCTCTATCACATCTCCAAAAATCAGATCTGAATTTAATTTGGAGGATCTTCAAAACAGCTTTTGAAGATCAGCAGTTGTCCTTTGCAGCAGCGCAGCCTTTAAGCTTTCTATCACCTTTCTCTCACCTAGATTGCACTAACTTAGATCCCAAACTACTTTGGACATGGAGAGGAGAGGGAGAAGATGGACTTGGCATGGAGGAGGAGGAGAGAGGCACCCTTGGGGCATGAGGAATTTTTATGTATGTTTTGAGTTGGGTGTAGGGTCTTATTTATAGACTATGCATGATCCAACTCCTCTTCTTCCCAACCAATCATAATCCTTTGTGAAATTAGATCTAAATCTGATTGATGGGAATAGGGTCCCTTGGATTCATCCTTAGACAGCACCTAAGATCAGTCAAAGTTGGTTCTTAGGAGGAGTCTAATCAAAATCTAAAAAGAAGATGGAGTCCCTATCCAATAGGGACTCCTAGGCACCTCAAACTTGGGCGCATCCCTATCCAATAGGGACTCCTAGGCGCCTCAAACTTGGGCGCACGCCACCCTTGGTGTGCGCCCTCCTCCTTGCCAGATTCTGGTAGGGGGACAAGTCCCCACCAGCTCTCCAATAGGTGCATGACATATGGACAGAAGTCAAAGTGTCAATGGTCAACATTTGACCAGTCAAAGGTCAACTTTTGACCAAAGTCAAAGGACGAGAAATGGTAGGTGACAAAAAATGGCAGGTATTGTCTTACAAAATAAGACAACCTTTTTTTGACCTGGATAGGCTCCAGTCAGACCAAGTGAAGGCCTCTGATCGAGCACAAACTTCTTTGGCTCAGTCAGGATAACTATTTATGATAGTAAAAGAAGAACGTTAGGTTCAATCGAGTGCTAGCATGATTTCCTTGAACCTAATTGAATCTCATTCAGATCAATTGAACTAGATCAGTTCAATTGATGATCACCAAATTCAAACCCTTGTTTGTGTGATCCAGTTAGGTTTAGTTCTGTATGGTAATGGGATATGTCATGATCTCTATCATCGACATCATCGAAACTCCTTTCGATGGATCAAAACTCTTCTGATTCGAACAGCTAGAATGATCGATCATCTAAATCATTCTAATTGCTCCCAAAATCCACCAGTGACACCTAGCAGTATATGGTGGCAACCCATCAGAGCTGAATGCGAACCTCTTGGTGCAGCTACCTATGTGATTAAGTTCTTCTATCTTGAGCCCCGATCAGATTAGGGTTAAGGTGAACTCGTCAAACCCTAGTTTCTATCATATGATGTAATCATTCGATTCAAGTCCGATGTGAAAACCTAAATAGAAACTCTTTCTATTATTTCACTCTACCATGGCCATGGACTTCTGGACTTGATTCTCATGATTATCATAGGGCTGCTCCTCTACCACTCGAGGTAGATAGATTCCATCTTGATGCAATCCAGTTCCTACAATGAACATGCTATAGCCAACATACACCTTAGGGTTCCGTATGGCTAGGAGACCGAGTTATGGTGTAGTCAAACTATAACACCCTCAAGGTGAACTATTGATGCATCTCAGATCAAAGAATCCAGACACACCACTACAGCATCGAGTCAGTCATTGACGAGAAGGTAGACTTCCTAATGACTACTCGAGGTGGTCACGCTCAGTGCCCTCGTTCTCTAACGAGTATCTGTACTCTCGCTCCGATGTCTCCACACTATAGACTCAAGACTCATCTACTAAAGAGAAGCGATTGTACACCAACCTTCCAGATCAATCACCATCCTCGTGATGATCCTATGGTCGAGAGCATTTTATGAGTTAATAATGATTATTTATGTCTTAAATTTTCAACTCTTGAAAATATGAATTATCATTACCATTAACTCAAAGAATGTATCACAGACACTAAATACACATATGTGATAGAAAATAATCCATTTTATTGATAATAGTCAAAATTATAATTTTGCCCCTAGAAGTGTATTACAAGTGTCAGCCAATTCTAGCTTCTAAGTCACGTATATCTAACACTTCTTTTCTTGTCTAGGCCTTTTTGACACCATGAAATCCTCTTGAAAGATCTTCCTCTTCATCATCCATTTTCGCTGCTCGTTGGATCTTAGCACTGATATGATCTTCTCATACATCAGTGTCTTCTTACCATATAGCAATATCGTTACTAATGGATCGAAGCTCCTGGATAGCAAATATGGCAGCAATAAACTCTTATCCTTCTCTTTGAACTCCATTTTAATGTCGAGCAAATCTATGCTCATTCGATCGAAATGCTAAATATGTCTCGCAATATCCTCGCCCTCCTACATCCGAAGGCTATATAGTTGCTTCTTCAGCATCATATTGTTGCACATATTTTTTTCCATATACAAGTGATGTAATCTTGACCACAAACTCTTGGGTGTCTTCTCCTCCAACATGCCATACAATACCTCATCTACCAAACAAGCCCTAATCATGGCATATGTTCTTTTCTCCAAGAACTTCCACTTCTTGTCTATCATCTCCTCCAGTCTATCTTCCAAGACTGAATCTAACCTCATCTGAATCAGTAGATCCTCCATCCTAACCTTCCACATCATGAAACTCTTCTTTCCATCAAATTTCTCAAATTCTACATTCAACCCGCTGTTCTTCTGATCAAACCGAATCAAAAATAGCCAATAGGTAGACCTGAAAAATTATCTTGATCAGGGATGGTGGACAATAGCCCTTAGATCACTTTCTTTCTCACAAAGCCTGGAGAAAATCTTAAATCTGAACCTCACTGCTGATCTCTATTGAAACTTGATCTTCTTCCTCCTTCATACTCAATCGGACTCTGATACGAATTGTTGGTGCAACACCTAGCTCTGATATCAAGTGTTAGCACCTACGACTGCTCGGAACCACAGTCGTAGATCCGATCTCTTACACGAATCTGAGTGTTAATCTAGAAATATGAAGAAGAGCAAAGATTAATGGAACCTAGGGCTTAGCATTGGAACTAGAAAGAAAAGAGAGAAGAGAGTTAGGAAGAAATGTTGCATATTGATTTCTCTCTTTGTAAAGATTACAATACCTCGGTTTATATACCCTAGGATTTTTGCTACACCACATAAATCCTAAAAAACCCAAATTTCAGCTAAAAAATTTTTCTAGGCTAACCCAATACATGAAAACACTCACCAAGCTCATGTACACCCATGTCTCACATGCTCTCATCCCCTGGTTCTAAATCCGATCCATATATGTGTTAGCTATCTTAAGACCTTATTGGATCAGGCCTTAAGACCTTTAGAATAAAATTCTATTCTAGACCAAATAGAAAACCTTGTATGTTCTATTCACCATCGTCGAATGATTTTGTTAGGAGCCGAGCTGGCTCGATTGCATCTCGTCCGAACCCTATCTTCTTTCTGCCTGAGATAGCCGGCTCGATTAAACCCTAAGCTGGCTCGACTTCAGCTCGAGCTGGTTCGACTGCATATCCGAGCCAACCCACCTATGTGTCAGTCCTTTGTCTTGGTTGATTCTTCTCCTTGGCTTTTGTCCTTTGCTCCATCTTGTGTTCCAGATCTCTAGAGCAGCTACGAAATTTCTTAAGATCTTCATACTTGAACCTCAATCTCGTGCAGGGCTACATGCCATCTTTACCTAGGACAACCCCTATTCTAGCCCTAGGACTGACACCCATCCTAGTCTCCCAGAGCCAACACTCTGACTCCTCCTGTGGCCTCCTAAAGCTTGGGAGCACCACACCAAATCCTACAAATGACTCATCATATTTATCAAGGTTAGGAGCTGAATGTTGGATAATATGTTCCAAAGCTAATCATCTAGGTTATAGACGATTGCACTCATTGATATGTATATGAATTATAAATGAATAAAAGTTATTCTGCCTGATTCATCACATAGTGTACATCTTCTAATGAACTCCTATGATGTGATGAAATTCTTAGGACTATTTTAAATTGATAAAAAAATTATTGTTTATTCCTTAAATCTATTCACAACCAAATGATGTACTATTACAAGAATGATAGTTATATTGAGTGTAGATCACTGTGTGCCATATGGATTGATTGTTCTCTTAATCAAGAAGTGTGGAGATACTAGTATGGTATACGGATGAGATATAGAGATATATCTATACTAAACGTGACCATTCCAGAGTACTTTGCTATCAAGAGTATTTTTGAGGGCTGTGGGTATAAGTATCCCTCAAACCTGATATCCCCACAATGACTTACAAGCAACTCACTATATTTTGGTGCCAGACTACCTGAATTTTTACTTTAGTGATAGAAGATTTTTGGATGCAGTTAAGTACTTATTAAGTTAGTGTGTGAGTCAAGATGGAATTGACCCTTCCAAGTAAAATTGGAGATAGTGCATCACTGTATTTTAATTTAGCAATTCCTTGACTAGGATAATCCATGTGATGGATTTGAAAGATTGATTTACAATGTGGATGACTCATTAAGGATTGATAGTTAAATCTTAGGTCATCATGAGCACTTGAGGTCAAAGGGATAAATTATATGGTAACCATGTCTTTAGATTCTTGGATGTTGCTTAGCATACATTCGACCTATCCAGACGTTGGATAATATTACCAAATAGTTATTTTGATTAGTATAGAAAGTTATTCATGTGTTATCTACTTAGGTTTGAACCTATGGGGTCACACTCAAAAGAAGTTTCTGACTGTTGATATACCTGATAAATGATTGAAAATCATTTAGGGGTTTAATCATCAATTCGATTGATGATTAATCTTATGCAAAAGTTGTAATGAATTAATTTACTAAAGGTTAGTAAATTAATACAAGGATTAGTTAGCAATCAGATTATTAATTAACTCAATTTGATTGAATAATAAGGATTAGATCAAATTCAATTAAATTGGATTTAATTTGATTTGACCCAATTAGGTTATGAGATGATCTAATTAGCAAGGGTGTATGGTTTCTAATTTGATCAAATTTTTAGCTTAATTAATTAGAAATTAATTAAGGCTATGAGGTACCTAATTAGATTAGGTTCACTCTTATTTATTTGGCTCTAATCTGGTTGGAACCAAATAAATAAAACCTAGAGTCCAATTGGATTGGACTAGCACCTTGCGCCAACTATTTTGTGCACGAACAATTCTCAATGCAAAAGGATGTTTTGTGTGAAGAATTCACATGCCTAAGCCCTGGTTGTCACCCACTCTAAGAGCCCTTGGATGAGGATTAAGTGGAATTTAGAATTGATTTGAATTCTATCTAAGATAGGGATGAGTCATAGTTTGAATTTGATACAAACTAGTCCATGACTCATCAACCCTATCCTCTTCTCTTTATAAAGGGCCTCTTGGACATGGGAGATAAGTTTAAAAGAGCTTTTAGCCAACCAAAGAAGGGGTTTTAGGGTTTTGGGCATGAGGCTTGGGTGGTCTTCTCCCTTGGCGTGAGTTCTAGAGGAAATTACTTTTTTGGGTGAATAGATCCGATCTAGATCTTTATGTGAGGAAAATCTTTGAGAGAAGATAGTTCTCTTCCCTCTTCTTCCACCATCAAATGCTTTTTGAAATTCTTCTTCAGATTTGAAGGTGTTCATAAGTTTTGAGGAAGAAGACAAATCAGCCATAAAGCTGTCTTTCACACGAGCTAGCACTCTTGGAAAGGAGGATCAGATCGGAGCTATAAGTGGATGATTCATAGAGGTAGGACATCCTATGCAGTTGTGAGCAACCCTTAAGAGCTTTAGATCTTTGAGATCAATAATGGTGTTTATCAACTTGCACAAAGGTAATGAGTTCTGAACTTATTAGATTAGAACTAGATCAGTTTTAATGATTAGACCTGATCTAGGAAATCGATGGGATCGATGCAAGACTTTATATTTTCAGATCTATTTACATGATAAAACGTGTTAAAGATTCTAGGTAAGGTAGTTTAGATTTGATCTTTTGCATGTAATCTAGATTAAATTATTTAATCTAGTCTATTCCACTATAAAATTTTAAAATTGCATGCATGAAATTACCCAACTTTTCCTACACCAAGCTTATCTTAGTCAATCCTAAAGGAGACATAGCTAGATATGCTTTACATTTTGAATTTACAGCTACAAACAATAAGGCAAAATATGAAGCTTTGATTGCCAGCTTAAAAGTTGCAAAAGAAGTAGGGGCTTAATATCTAAAGGTCTTCATTGACTCTCAGTTGATGATTGGACAAATAAAGGATGAATACGAAGCCCGTGAGAAGAACATGAAGAAATACCTCCAGATGGCAAAGGATTTAACCTCATCCTTTCTAAATTTTGATGTTCAATAGGTCCCTAGGACACAAAATGCTAGGATAGATGCACTATCCAAATTAGCATCATCGTCACTTGCCCATTTGAGAAAGGAAGCCTTTTTTGAAACTCTAAAAACTTCGAGTCTTGAGGAACCCATAGTTGTCCAACAAGTTGGTGAAGAATCTAGCTGGATGGATTCTCTTCCTAAATATTTAAGGTCAGGCGAGCTACCACCAGATCGTAAAGAGGCTCAAAGAATAAGAAATCAAGCCACTCGTTATGTCCTGTATAATAATGGACTGTACAAGCGATCTTTCTCTTTGCCTCTTTTGAAGAATCTATGCCCATCCAAGGCTGATTATACATTACGAGAGGTTTACGAGGAGATCTGCAGAAGCCATATGAGGGGTAGATCTCTGTCTTACAAAATTCTTCGATAAGGTACTACTAGCCCACCATGCAACAAGATGTAGAAAGTTTCATTAGGAAGTGTGAACAATGTCAGAGGAATGCCAGAATCCAACACTAGCTACTAGCACTTCTGACTCCTATTAGCGCCCCATGACCATTTGTCTAGTGAGGAACGGACATTTTAGGTCCTTTTCCTCAAGCGTTAGGCCAACGCAAATTTCTCCTGATGGCCGTTGACTACTTCATGAAGTGGGTTGAAGCCAAGCCTCTAACCCGCATAACTAAGATGAAAGTGAAAGATTTTAACTAGAAGTCAATATCTGTCGGTACAATCTTTTCAAAATACTGATTTCTAATAATGGAAGATAGTTTAGCCATGCTCGACTTGGCAAATTCTATGAGGACTATAGGATAGAATGTCATTTTACTTCAGTGGGCCATCCATAAGTAAATAGAGAGATAGAAGTTACCAACAGAACTCTTCTACATGGCTTAAAAGCCAGATTGTACTGGACAGGGGGGTCCTGGATGGATGAGCTTCACCATGTGTTGTAGGCTTACTGGACTACTTAAAGAATTCCCATCGGCAAGACTCCTCTCAATCTTTCCTTCGAAACTGAAGTGGTCATACTTGTGGAGTTTGGGCTTCCTTCCTTCGGAATTGAGGAGTATGATGAAGACAACAATCCAGTGTGGCTTTGAGCTAACCTCAATTTGATTAAAAAAAATAGAGACTGTGCTGCCATAAGAATGGCTGCATACCATCAGAGGGTGGCCAGATATTATAATGCTTGGGTCAAAGCCAAAAAGTTCTGAGTCGATGACCTAGTCTTTCAATGAACTAAAGTTTCACAACCCACCGAGTAGGAAAAGCTTACACCCAATTGGAAAGGATCCTACCAAGTAGATGAGGTAATACATCCCAAAACCTATCGGCTCAAGCAACTCGATAGAACCCCACTTTCCAGGCCATGGAATTTGGCCAACTTGCATATGTATTATCAATGACAATGTAATACTATATAAATAAATCTTTATATTCATCATTTCATACTCGCACAAATAGCAGGAAAGATCATAAATTTTTCTCAAAGTTCCTTTGATTAGAATGAACCTTTAAAAGGCTCCTCTAATCAGAATCATTTTTAAGAAAGTTTCTTTAATCAGAACTAAATTTTTCTTGAAGTTTCTTTGATCAAAACTAACCTTCAAAAGGTTCCTCTGATCAAAATCTTTTTTAAAAATATTTCTTTGGTCGGAACTAAATTTTTTTAAAGTTTTTTCAATCGAAACTAAATTTTTTCAAAGTTTCTTTGATTAGAACTAATCTTTAAAAGGTTCCTCTAATCAAAATCATTTTAAAGAAAATTTCTTTGGTCAGAACTAAATTTTTCTCAAAGTTTCTTTGGTTAGAACTAACCTTCAAAAGGTTCCTCTGATCGGAATCATTTTTAAGAAAGTTTCTTTGGTTGAAACTAAATTTTTCTAAAATTTCTTTGGTTGGAACTAAATTTTCTTGAAGTTCTTTTGATCGAAACTAACCTTCAAAAGGTTCCTCTAATCAAAATTTTTTTAAAGAAAGTTTCCTTAGTTGAAACTAAATTTTTCTCAAAGTTTCTTTGATCGAAACTAACCTTCAAAAGGTTCCTTTAATCAGAATCATTTTTAAGAAAATTTCTTTGGTCAAAACTAAATTTTTCTCAAATTTTCTTCAATTGGGACTAACCTTCAAAAGGTTTGTCTGATTGGAATCATTTTTAAGAAAGTTCCTTTAGTCAGAACTAAATTGTTTCAAAATTCCTTCAATTGGAACTAAATTTTCTCAAGATCTCTCTGATTGAAACTAATTCTCCTAAAGTTCCTTCGATCAGAACTAACTCTCCTTAAAATTTCTTTAGTTGGAACTAATCATAAATGAAAGTTCCTACATATCGAAACAAACAAAGAGACTATGCAAAAGAAAATTCATAAATTCATTGATTAATCAACAAAGAAAATCTTTATAAGGGCGACGTAACGAGCATCCTTTTTCTATAAAGATAACTAAAAATAGAAGAAAACAAAGGTAAATAGCAAAACTTGTGTATAGAGTTCTCCAAACTCAGGTTGCAGATGCATCGCCGCTCCTCTTATATGAATACGGTGGTTCTTGAAATGGAAATAGTATAACCATGAGCCAACTGGGTTCAATTTGAGGTTGTATTCACTGGAGCTTGCTGATTACTTAGCTAAGGCTCAGACGTTTCTTTCTCTGTAGCTCCAGGCCATAGTCTTGGAAGAAACCACAACTGAGAAGCTGCATTGAAGCTGTATTGGTGGACCTTGAAGGAATCTAAGGAATAGGTCTTCCCTAGAAGTGATCAAGGTTCTCGTTACAAGTAATGGCGTGGTTCAGTCCCCATTCCTCTTGAAAGCTCGTATGCTACAAAAGTACCATAGAGACTATCATTGAAGCCATGTCTTCTCCAGGCATGAAAATAATGATAAATCTCTCAAGGCCATGGATACGAATGCCCTCAAAGCAAAATGGTAGTGACAAATCTCTAAAGGCTACAAGTAAAAGCATTCCATAGATGGAACAACCCTTTTGCTCTCTCAGGTGGATGACATCTCCAGCCAAAAAAGCTTCCTAACAAGGAACCTCTTTGCTGCACCATTATGTTTAGGAAAATCCCACTCCTGTAATTGGGAAGGGAACCAAGGCCTCCTATAAAAAGAGAGATGCTTTATAATCACTATCATTAAGCCGCGACATGTGCCAACCCGAGATTGGATAATCAAGCCATCCCAATAGTCATGTAGCAAATCCAAGCATAAAAAAATAGCTGTACTACTCCCCACGCTTTGTGCATTCAATATCATGTAGAAACATAGACGCATTCTAAAAATTGCATGCACATTTTACAAGAGGATCGACTCCCTTAGATGTCTCCGATCAAAACTGACTAATATGAGGTTCCTTCGATTGGAACCTAAGTTCTTTTACCAAGTCCCTGAGTAGAACTATCCTACCTGAGGTTCCTTCAATCGGATCCAAGCTTTTTAATCTAAATTTTCCTATTCGAAACTCCTCGATTGGAGTTAATTATTCTACGCTAAGTGAGAATGTATAAGCTAGAATTATTGGAAGCAAATAGCACAAATTGTTTAAAAGAGAAATTTCTTTCATTTAAGGTTCTTACAATGACCCTAATAGGTCTTGGTACAAAACCAAGAAAAGGAAATGAAAGACTTAAGAAGCAGCATTTGCCATGGAGGCAGGCATGTTTGTGTCGGCAGTAGGAGGTTCCCATATCTCGTTCAAAAAACTCAAATCCAATTCTGGATACCGGGCAGCAACTCTGTCTGAGACTAAATATTTTTTCGCATCGTAAGCATCAGTCACGAACTCGACCTTCTCATTGCAATACTCCTCTGATGCTCCAAAGTCCTTGATAGCTTTTGAAGCAACAGCCTTGATCTGTGCTTTTGTGCCACTCTAAATCTTGGCTATTTTCTTCTCTGCTACTTCGAGTGCATCTTTATTTTTCTCCAGTTTGGCTTTTATTTCTTCTGCTCCCATCGACTGAGCTTTAAGCTCCTTTATTTCTGTTGTTAGAGCTTCTTGAATGCCTAATAGCTGAGAGTTCTCCTCTATAGCTTCCCTCAGAGCTGCCTCGGCATTCTTGGCCCTCCTCTTAGTAGCATCAGCCCATATGGAGGCTTCTCCAACCTCCTTTAGCACTTTGTCCTTCATGCCCCTAAGCATTTCTGCATCGATTTTATATTTCCTTGATCTTATCGAAACCTTGAGGGAATGCTCCATGTACCCATTTAAATAGTGGGCAAGCTATTGAAGTTCTTCAACTTTAGTATGGTGAACACATACTTTGAAATAAATGAAAGAATCTAGCGATGAGCTTCAACTTACCTAGATGAAACATTCGATGGTTATTTTTCTTATCTCCTTGCGCAGCTCGCACAACAGCTTATTTGCATCGATGGGAAAGAGCAGCCTGGAGAATGCCTCACTCATTAGCTTGTAATATTCTAAGATAGAAGCCTCAAGCTTTAGACCAGCTAGCGCAATCCTAGAAGTCCCAGCTACCTTGGTTGGTTCATCATCTAGCATGAAGTCGAAGACATTGAAAGCTAGTAAGCTCAGAATGGGCTCACTGAAAACTCGACCCGTTTGACTTTTTTGGTCTCCATTAGAAGCCAAAGAAGTCGATTTGAGTGGGACCCTCATGACTTTGAAGTCATCGGCAGCATGGGACTCAGGTTCTTCTGACCTAAAAGTTGGCGGTGTAGGAAGATACTTAATCTTGGCATGAGTAACTCGCCTCCCTACAGACTCTACTACCCTTTTCTGATGGGTTTTTTGCTCTGTCTTCTTCAATAGGCTCGGATTTATCTCTACAATCAAAATCATCAACTAGTTAGCATCAAATCTTAATATCAAATAAATATGACCTCGAGACAATAGTCCTTGCACGCCTTCGGGACCAACTTGACTGATGCCTACGTTGAATAGAGTCTGCTTCGATAGAAGCTCTCTTAGTTTAGGAACCACAAAGTTGTGCAAGGTCTCCAAGTCTTTCCTTAGGTGTTAGCCTAATGATGGTTCCTTTAACATAGCTTCCTAAGGTTCACACCAATCTTCAAAGCCCCACTCCATGCCCATTATCTGAGAAACGAACAAAAAGCGCTCTTTCCAATCATGAACGATAGAAGGAGCATCTCGGATCAACGGATGGGTGGTCTTCTTCTTTTGTGGTGACATATACCACCATCCACATGATCCAAGATATTTCATAAAAGTAAAAAAATGGTGAAAAAGTGCGATGCTAGGTTCAACCCCAATCAACATGCATGCAGCGGTAAAATCGTAGATATGCCATCACGAATTCGGAACTACTAAACATTAAGACATCTTGAAAAATTGAAAAAGAGTAATAAAGAAAGTGTGAAAAGGAAGCCTCAATCCAGCCTGAAAGCATTCCTCGTGGAGGCTTATCCGACCCAAGGGAGGACAGCAAACTTGCTCCTTTGCTCCTAGAATCTCCAGCTAAAATTTTAGAGAAATGTAAAACTAGTTATGAGGTAGTACTACATCCCTCTCTATCATTTTGGACTGAAGCTCATCATAGCAAAATCAGGGTCACTGGAAGAAACCATCTTCTAGTAGAGAAAAAAAAAATAGAGGAAAAAGAGGAACCAATGAATAAAGGACCTACGGTGGAAGAAGACAAACTAGAAACTTTTATCTCCTATCTCATCCAGGGTTTATGTAGACCCAAATCTAGAGGATTTTTTGATGTTTTCTTTTCTCAAAATATTGATTGTCAGAGGCTTGAATCGATAGATCTTGGATGCGTGGTAGTCGCTAGCTAAGTACAACCCTTGCCACCAATACAACAATTAATGCGGATGATAGACAAATCATGCCTTGCACCATTTTCAAAGGGATGTGTGTAGACATGTGATGGTACTTGCCATGCAAGAGCAGTTTGGATTCCAATCTTCCCAAATCATTTTTAGATTTTATTTAACATTTATTAAACATCCCTAAAATAATAACCATTGTTTAAATTAAAGGTCGGACCATAACTTCGATCATAATTAGAGTATTGATATATCTCAAGATCTAATCGACAAAGCATGGACATTATTGAGAAAAATGAATTTTGTTCTTGTAAAAATCCAATTACAACATCCAGCTTATTAAAAAGAAGAAAAAAGAAAAGAGAGAGGACAAGATTGCAGCTCGGAATTTGCTCATATCACAATTGACTTGCCTCAAAATAGCCTTCTTAAGCATCGACAATCTTCTCTGTCTGGGTAGTTGCATTGACCTTGCTTATTTCAGCAAGACATTTAGATATTTTCTTGAATTTTTTGGTGCTATCATCTATTATGGCTTTCAAAACCACATCCTAGAAGTTAGCCTGTAGAAGCTCGACGCTATCAGTAGGAAGATGCATTCGAGCCATAGCCTTGCACCTTACAAAGCCTATGGAAAAAGCTATTTTACAGGCTTGGCTTATAATCCTGATCCCTCTTGTTGCTAATTGATCCACTCTTCCAAGAGCATTCCTAGTTAGGAGCTCTTGATCTATGAGTTGACCGCTGAGGAGAGCTTGGCCTTCCTTGCTCAGCTTTAGCTTTTTCTCTAACCACTCCATTCTTAATAAAGCATCTTGAAGCTCAGTCCGAGGTTCTGATTACTCCTAAGTCTCCTGCACCTTCTTCAAAATAGAGTCTTCTCTCCTCCTAGGCGTTCTTTCTTTATAATCTCCCTTATTGGAGATTCTGGGTCTCTTAGTTGAACTCCTACCAAGGCTCTTTGAAGAGCAAACCTCAAAAGGAGGACTCCTTTTTCCTCTGAGCATTCTTCTTAAATGCTTGATGTTGTCACGGGCTTGGAGACAATCCCATTCAGCCTCAGATCTCCGCCTTTTGAGATCTTCACTCTTTCTATTGGCCCTTCTTATCTCGTCTTCTCAATGGTTAATCATCTCTCGAGCTTTACAAAGAGCCTCCTCAGAGCTATCAATCTCCTTGACTAACTCAGTGTTAGCAGTCTTCTCCTACTTCAAAAGATATTTCAACCTATCGATCTCCTCCTTTGCCTCTGCAAGCTCTAAGACCGAAGCCTTAGAGGTAATTTTGGTGAAGTCGACTAGATAATGTCCCATCTGAGCAAGAGACTTTAGGGCACCCACTATTTGACACTGAGCTCCTTCTCTGCCTAAAACTTGCTTTTTGTCAGATGAGGAAACCTTCCAAAAATTCTATTACGGCCTTGAGGTTCTCCACTGTAGATGAAGAAGAAGGGGCCAGTTGCGAAGATTCTAGTTGAGTTATGGTCGAAGGAAGACTTAAGTTGGAAATTGCCTGCTCCAGTGGATCCCTTTCTGTTACCTCTATTGGCTTTGAGATTTTGATCATCTCCACGACCTTCGTCACTTCTGTGGGGAGCTCCTCTATAAAGTTTCTCTTATCGAAGGCTCCTCTATAGAAATTGATATGGCAGCTCCACCACTGAAATCACGGATTTGACTACTAAAAGAGGATTCTCACCCCTTGCATTCACCAGAGCTAGGAAAGGTGCAGTTGAAGGGATGACATCTAGAATCTTGGTAGCGATGCCTCTAGAAGCCAGTGGATTGGCAGACAAAGCCTTAACATGTCTCTTTCGAGTCGACGACAACTCCAACATCCTGACCAATGCAGGATCCATCTTGCCTCCAAGGCTTACTGGCTTATAGCGAAAGCTCAAAGTAAGGGGAATGGCAGTCACTTTTGTCATAGTCACCTCCTCAATATACTCACCAAATAGATTTTAAAAAGAGAGAAGATGAAAATAAAAAGCCACCACTCAAATTAAATTCTTGGAAGGACTGCTGACCGAGTGGTCCCCCTAATCATGATCATTTTTAATAACCCGCACAACAAGTTGATGTCATTAGTTTTTAAATGCCGAAAAGCACATCAAAAACATAAGCACATGTTATCAGATCTGAGGTACCACCTAAGAAATAGTTCTTTCATCTGATCCTTAAACTTAGGACTAAAGGGATAGTGTTATGGTAGTAACTTAATAACCTCGAATCAATCACGTTGACAACAAGAATACCTCAGATCAACATACAGTCATGAATATTTTAAATGGCCTAAGTTATCCATGTGTTTTTTGACCTAAAAGCCGAGCTGAGGTATATGTATTTGGACTATTTCCTTCAATGTGATCAGGAACTTGTTCAGCACATGAGTCCCCTCGACTATCTCAATTAGTCGATTCCCCAACATGTGCAGTAATCTACTCTATGGATAAGCCATGATCCAGCTATGATCTAGTCATAACCAAGCTGTTACCCACTCTACATGATTTTGCAGGAGCAAATAAGGTATTCAAATCACATCAGTAATGGCCTCCTCATTCTAGAAAAGTGAAAGAGGGCTATTATGCCACGATGGCATGGTTAGCGGCCTGAGATTTGTGGAACCACACCTTTCCATGATACTTCTCCTTTACAAATACCAAAAGCCTTAAGGACCTAGGTAAGTGATCCCTCTCAAAGAACCGCTTGTTGCTCCATTATTCTCTACTTTTTGATTTGAGCATCGGAGGATCCTTGCTGGAGCACAATCCTCTAATTTGAACTTATTTTGCAAGTCACTCCAGTGTCTCTACACAAGATTAGCCACAGGTCCTTTGACCCTAACCAAATCAAGCAATAACAATATCTATTCAACAAAATTAAACAACCAGATGTTCATTAACATTTCTTGCAAACAATATATATGCATAAGATAGAAAAACAATATATATACATAAGATTGGGTCTGATTTAGATTGGATAATGGGTTGGGGTGGCCTTTATCCGAACCTGACCTAGTCTAAAATATAAATTCATTGGGTTTGGGTCAGGTCAGGTCAAAATCCAGTCAACACATTGACCAACCCGACCCATTAGGATTGGGTCAGGTCGGACCTATCTAGGTCAAGTGTAATCACCAAGTCTAGGCCAATCTTGACCAAATGGAGGAGACAATCCGTAGAGGTACCTCTATGCTCCTTGCACTAAATGCGAGTCAAGTCGAAGATAATGCACTCCTTGTACGTGCTATGACTCAAGCAGAGGCCGATGTTGGTTAGGTGAAGGCTGACTTCACTTAAGGAAAATAGGGTGGAAAATAATCCCACCAAACTATGGAGCGGACTTGGTATAGAATACAAGCTAAGACCAAGCTGACCACCTATGGTACTCTTCTTTGGTCAGTCTCTGAGGTAAATAACTTTGCAGCATAGGCCGTGTTATGGTGGTATCATGGATGCCTCGGATCAGTGTGCTATCAAGGACACCTCGATCATTTGAGCTATCCATATGGTCATTGACCAAAACACTACTGAAGTATAGAAATCTGAGCAATTTGTGTCCGAGTTAATGTGTAGCTCATCCGGCATGTGAGCTTCCTCCATTTCCTTGGCTAGCTAGTTTTTTGGCACGTGCGGTAGCCATCCATCCTAAGTGGATAAACTTAAAAGTAACTAACTTTTCTAATCTCGCGAGAGCAAATAAGGGCTAGAATATCTTGTCCATAATAGCATATCTAATGGCCCAACAACCTTAGAACTGCACATTCCCATGGAGTGAAAACCATCCACGAGGATCCAGGTAAGTAAACCATCTCAAAGAATCACTAGTTGCTCCTGCTATTCTTTGATTCCTGATTTGAGTGTCGGAGGGTCCTCACTGGAGTGAAAATCTCTGGCCCAGACTTTATTTTACAAGTCACTCCAGCACTTCTATTCTAAAGATCAGCCACTCACCTTTTGACCCCAACCAGAACCAGTAGCAATCGATAGAAAAAGGGTTTGAACCTTAAGTTTATTTGTAAAGAAGTAGCCAAGCAGCGATTCTCACAAGATGGCCCTGCGTAGAACTTCATCCCGGCATACCAATGCCTCCACCTCTCGACCAGTGTAGGATTAGATGAATAATTCTATTCCTGCACCACCAATAGTGGCGGAAGTTCCTGCACCCACACAACCCATAGTGCTAACCATGGTGCAGTTCAACCTACTCTTTTGATAGGTTCAGTAGTTCACAGTAGTAGTTCAAGCAATCCAAGCCCCACCGGTGAACTTGGCACCATCAGTGGCTCTGCACCTCCACTGGCAAACTTAGTACCATCGGTGGTGCCTGTGCCACTACAATAGCAGCAACCCCAAAGTCCAAGGAGGCATCAAACCCGCTAGATCCATCCTAAGACCATACAACCAAGAAAGCGGTGGACACAAAGTCCTCGATCGAGGCATGATTCCACCCCCGGTCGGCATTCTCCTCAGCATTCTAAGGCATATACCACTCAAGAAGCTGAACTCGAGTGGAGACTTCAGGAGATGGACCACCAGATTTTGGAGATCCATAACAATTCGTCAATGCTGTTTGATGGGTTCGATGCTAACCCACCTTTTATGGCGAGCATAATGCAAGAACCTATTTGTCAGCATTTTAAGATTCCTCAGATGAAAAGTTATGACAAAATGACTGACCTCGTTGACCACATTAATAGCTCAGAGCTATGATGCTTATCCAAGAGGCTAGTGATGCCATCCTATGCCGAGCATTTCCTCCATTCTAAAGAGAGCGGCCTGGCACTGGTACTCCAGTTTGAAGGTAGCTTCAATTCATTCTTTTAGATAGCTGAGCCAATCCTTCGCCACCCATTTTATCACTAGCCGATGATAATAGAAGTGGTCGGATTACCCCCAAACTATCAAACAAAGAGAGGGTGAGACCATCCGATCGTATGTAGCCTGCTTTAACAATTCCATGCTTGAAGTTCATGACCTAGATCATTTGGTTTTCATGTCCGTAATGATGGACAGACTACTAAAGAATAACCTTAAAAAGTTATTGATGAAGATTTTATTGAAATCTAGCATCTCGAGATTCTATTCATGATAAGCCAAGAATGAGATTCAAGAGCCATGAGAAAGATCAACCAACATATAGTCGGACTGGCTCGAATACGCAGTCGAGCTGGCTTGGGATGAGATAGAGCCGGCTCGAAGTAGATTCGAGCTAGCTCTCTAAAAGCATTAAGATCAGATTTATATACTCCTCATGAATAAAATTTAAAAATAAATCACACTGAATATTGCATCAAAAGAGTGGCTACACCTTAGCCTTAGTAAAAAAAAATTTAGTTCATGATAACAAGTTCAAAAATAGCAAATAAAATAAAAAGCATAGAGAAATTAGACTGTTTGATTGCTGAAATTGATTGTCTGCTGCTCTTGATGTGGAGAACTTGGCGAAGAAGAAGAGGCTCCTTGATCGATGTCTTGATTGTCGAAAAAAATCAAAAACCCCCTTTTTTTATTTCTCACAAATCACTCTTCTCTTTCTATCTCTCTCCTTTCTTTTTCTTTTTGTTTTTCTTTTTCTCTCTCTCTCTCTCTCTTTCTCTCTATCTCTCTCTATCTCTCTCTTTCTCTCCCTGTCTCTCCCTTTTCTTTCCCTATCTCTCTCTTTATTTTTTTTACGATAGAAGTAGGTTTTTTATAGATGAATTAGTTTGATTTTCTCCCAAAATCCATCAAAAATTAGGTTTAAGACTCCCAAAATAACTCAAATTAAGATCTGGATAATTCTGTCCGTTGGATGTTGATCAAACGGTCCAAAAATCACTCAAAAACCCCTTAAAATAACCCAGATCAAGTCAGATTTAATGCCAGCCATTGGATCAACCGTTGGATCAAATCTAGGGCCGTCCGATCACGCAGAAAGAAGGCCTTTTGATCTATTAGTTTAACTTCGGATGAATCTCAGCCGTTGGATCTCGATCGGGAGCTGTGGATGCCATCCATCAGCGCCTTCGTTTCGATCCGTCCGATCAAGTTTCAGTGAAAACCGCCCGTTGGATCAGCCAAAATTCCCAAATTGCCCTCCATGGACCATGCACGAGCCCGGTGTTGCATGGACCGCCGCATTCTTCAGCCAATCAGAGCACTTTTCCTGATGTGAAATGCCCGAAATACCCTCTGATTGGTCCACCGTGCACCGCGAAAAAATGCTGACGTCAGCATTGCATCGGCGGGTTGGTATGATGTTGCGATCGAACTGGGCCGAACCGCTGAGCCGATTTTCTGAACCGATTTGAACGAACCATTTTTTTTTTTTTGAAATTCAATTTTGGGCTCGTTTGAAGTCCGTTTTGCCTGAAATTTATTTCATCTGAACCAGAAAAATAAGATCTTCACATTGGTGGCCTTCTTTCCTACATAAGATTAATAAAAGTATCAATTTCTAAAGAAATAGATTAATTTATTTTATAATTTAATACTTTTATTAGTATATTTTTACCACTTATCACACCCCCCAACTTAGTCATTGCTAGTCCCTTAGCAATGTTTTATTTAATACCATGTTTCAATAAGATTATCCATCACAAAGATAAAATCTAGGATTAAAGGTCAAAAAGTTTAGAAAATACTGCTAACTAAGCATTGAGCTTCAGAAGCAAATTTTTCAGTCAATACAATTAAAAACTTTCTTAGAGTACATCAAAGATCTATAGCACTTGTGTTCGTGATGACTAACTTTAGCATTTCAGTATTAAATTAAAAGAACAAAAGTATCCTCTCTTATCACCTATTTTGGTCAATTTTCTATACATTCTCAATTTTATACTCATGAATTAAGGTAGCTTTCACACTGCCTTTCTCTTTTTTTTTTTTTTTTTTTTTTGCTGAGCATCCTGGCCTTTCCTTCACCATTTTACGTGAATTTTCACACTTGACCTAGGTGCAGAGACCCAGTTACTAGGCTTTGGGCAATCCACATATACTCTATCTTTTGCACTTTATTTATAGGCAGGTAGCTCTTTCCTTAAATTCAAGTTTCTTTGATTAGAATGTATATTAATTACCAATTTTTAGTGATAATTGAATCCTCAGTTGGCCTTATAATCAATACCTACTTTGCCTTGTTAGTGTGCATGTGCAATTAGAAGTGCTAATAATCTTTTAATGACCTAAGTAGGCTGCTAAAAGTTGACCAAATAATCTACTTCTTTAACTCGTTACATTCATTAGCAAATAATTCTATCTTTTATCACTTATCCAGTTTATCTTGCTCAAGATTTTCTTCTTGACACATGATTTTTTTTTTTTTTAACTTATTCTACATTGTCTTAAAGGAGAAAGAAAAATAAAGGGTGCAATAAAGGATAGGAAGGAATACACCTGATTTGGTTCAGTCTGGTTCTTTGGAGCTTTGAAATTTTGCTTGAGCTCTCATTGATTTTTCTGCAAAATTGAAAATACACACCAGAGCAGTAAAAGAGCAACAACAAATTACTGAAAAAATAAAAGAAAAGAAAAATGATCAAAACTAAAAAGAAAAGAAACAACCTATCTAGTAGTTCTGATTTATAGTCTTCAGCTTGACTTTCTTTGAATTCTAAAGTGGATCTTGTAATTGAAATGCTTCCTTCTCCTTTTCAAAACTTCCATTAATGTAATTTTTCAGCCTGTGACCGTTTACCTTGAAGGTACCTTTTGATTCATCAAAGATCTCTACTGCTCCATATGGAAATACCTTAGTAATTGTATAGGGACCTGTCCATCTTGATTTTAGCTTTCCTGGAAACAAATGTAGCCGTGAACTATACAAAAGAACTTGCTGTCCCTCATGGAATTCTCTTTTTACAATATGGTTATCATGCCATTTCTTAGTACGTTCTTTGTAAATCCTGGCATTCTCATAAGCATGGTGGCGAAATTCGTCCATCTCATTTATTTGCATTAACCTGTTCTTCTCTGCATCTTGTATATCAAAGTTAAGAATTTTCATGGCCCAATATGCTTTATGTTCTAACTCAACAGGGAGGTGGCATGCTTTTCCAAAGAGTAGCCTATATGGGGACATACCAATAGGTGTTTTATATGCAGTTCTATATGCCCATAATGCATCATCTAATTTCAATGACCAGTCTTTTCTAGGATGCAATTATAGTTTTTTCTAAAATTCTTTTTAATTCCCTATTAGACACCTCTACTTGACCACTAGTTTGTGGATGATATGGGGTAGCTATTTTATGAGTGACACCATATTTGTTTAATAGATTTTCAAATTGTTTATTACAAAAGTGTTTACCTCCATCACTAATGATTGCTCTAGGAGTGCCAAAATGAGTAAAAATATGTTTTTTCAAAAATTTGACAACTACCTTTGCATCATTAGTTGGAAAGGGTGCTGCTTCTACCCATTTTGAAACATAATCTACAGCCACAAGTATATATTGATTTGAAAAAGAACTAGGAAAAGGTCCCATAAAATCAATACCCCAAACATCAAAAATTTCACACACAAGAATATTGTTTAAAGGCATTTCATGTCTTCTAGAGAGATTTCCAGTTCTTTGACAGCGGTCACATGAAGAGACATAAGTATGAGCATCTTTAAATAGAGAGGGCCAATAAAAACCTGATTGAAGAACCTTATATGCTGTTCTAGTTGGGCCGAAATGTCCTCCTGCCTCTCGATCATGACAATGATGCAGAATTTTCTCCATTTCTTCCTCTGGAATGCATCTTCTAATGACCTGATCTGAACAACACTTATACAAAAAGGGTTCATCCCAGAAATAATGTTTAACAATAGATAAGAACCTCTTCTTTTGTTGAAAAGAAAGACCAAGTGGAAAAACCTTACCAACCAAGTAGTTAATAATATCAGCATACCATGGAAACGTTCTACCTGATATAGCATAAAGGCGTTCATCTGAAAATTCCTCCTTGATAGGGCAAATATCTAATTCCTTCTCTGTGATGTTTTCCAGTCTGGAAAGGTGGTCAGCAACTGAATTCTCTGTGCCCTTCTTGTCCTTGATCTCCAAATCATATTCTTGTAGCAAAAGAATCCATCTGATCAATCTGGGTTTTGCATCTTTCTTGGTAAGGAGATACTTTAGAGCTGCATGGTCGGTGTATATAATAACTTTAGATAAAATAAGATAAGAATGAAATTTGTCTAATGCAAATACTACTGCCAGAAGCTCCTTTTCAGTGGTTGCATATTTTTGTTGAGCTTCAGTCAAAGTGCGGCTAGCATAGTATATTGTTTGAAAAATCTTATCCTTTCTTTGACCAAGTACTGCTCCTATGGCTGTGTCACTAGCATCACACATCAACTCAAAAGGTAGGGACCAATCTGGTGCTACCATAATAGGTGCCGTGACCAGCTTCTCCTTGAGGGTGTTAAATGCCTGCAAACACTCATCAGAAAAATGAAAAGAGACATCCTTGCATAATAATTTAGATAAAGGTTTAGAAATTAGAGAGAAGTCCTTTATAAATCGACGGTAAAATCCAGCATGCCCCAAAAAGCTCCTAATGGCCTTAACTGAGGTCGGTATGGGTAATTTTTCGATCACCTCAAGCTTAGCTCTATCAACCTCAATACCTTTATATGAAATCTTGTGGCCTAACACTATGCCTTCTTGTACCATCAGATGACACTTTTCCCAATTTAAGACAAGATTAGTATCCTCACATCTTTGTAAAATAAGAGATAAGTTATGCAAGCATTTATCAAATGTGGATCCAAAGATAGAAAAATCATCCATAAATATTTCAAGATAATTTTCAATCATATCATAAAAAATAGCCATCATGCATCGTTGAAAAGTAGCTGGTGCATTACATAAACCAAACGGCATTCTTCTAAAAGCAAATGTACCATAAGGACATGTAAAAGTAGTTTTCTCTTGATCCTCAGGTGCTATGGCAATTTGATTATAACCAGAATATCCATCTAGAAAGCAGTAAAAATCATATCCAGCTAATCTTTCTAACATCTGATCAATGAATGGAAGAGGATAATGATCTTTTCTAGTTGCATCATTTAATTTTCTATAATCCATGCACACTCTCCATCCAGTAACAGTTCTAGTGGGGATTAATTCATTATTATCATTTTGAACTACAGTAATCCCACCTTTCTTAGGAACTACTTGAACAGGGCTCACCCATGAACTATCAGAGATAGGATAAATAATACCTGCATCCAGTAGCTTGATTACCTCCTTTTTGACCACTTCTTGCATCTTGGGGTTGAGTCTTCTTTGGGGTTGGACCGTAGGCTCATAGTTGTCCTCCATGAGAATTTTGTGCATACAAATTGAGGGACTAATTCCTTTGATGTCTGCTATTGTCCATCCAAATGCCTTTTTGTGTTTCTTTAGTACTCTTAATAATTTTTCTTCCATTAAATCTGTCAAGGAAGAAGAAATAATAACAGGTAAGTGTGATGAACCTTCCAAGAAAACATATTTTAAATGAGAAGGGAGAGGTTTAAGTTCAAGAGTAGGTGGCTCTTCAATTGATGTCTTTGGAAAAGGAGTGGATGATCTTTCTAATTCTTCAAATCGTGGTCTGTATGTGCGTGGAATATATGGTCTGGCCCTTAGCAATTTTATGCATTCTGTTTGCCTTTCATCTTCAGCTGAACCCTCTTGTGATTGGACAATGCAAGCTTCAATAGGGTCTTCAAACCTATTTTCTAAAAAATACTCATGCACTAAATTGTCAATATCATCTATACGAAAACAAGTTTGATTATCATTGGAATGTTTAATAGCTTTAAAAACATTAAAAGTAACTTGTTCGTCTTGGACTCTAAGAATTAATTTTTCTTGTTGAACATCTATTAAAGCTCCTCCAGTAGCTAAAAAGGGTCTCCCTAAAATAAGGGGTACATCATAATCTTCTTTCATATCAAGAACAATAAAATCAACAGGAAAAATAAACTTGTTTACCTTTACCAAGACATCCTCCACTATACCTCTTGGATATTTAATGGATCTGTCGGCTAATTGAAGAGTAATAGTGGTAGGCTTTGGTTCTCCTAGACCCAGCTTCCTGAAAATAGAAAAAGGCATGAGATTAATGCTTGCTCCTAAATCACATAAAACTTTATCAAAACTACAATCACCAATAATGCAGGGGATAGTAAAACTCCCTGGATCTTTTAACTTCTGTGGTAATTTATTTTGAAGTATTGCTGAGCATTCTTCATTCAAATTTATTCTCTCATGCTCCTTCAGCTTTTTCTTATTTGTTAAGGATTTCTTTGAGAAACTTGGCATACCTGGGCATTTGAGTAATAGCATCTACAAAAGGAATATTAATATGTAAATTCTTTAAAATTTTGAAAAAGTTAGAAAATTTCCTTATCTGGATGCTGTATTTGTCTCTCTGGGAATGGTAGTGGCGGCACGTAGGGCTTCACATTTGGATCAGCAAATCCGTATACCTGGAGACCATCCATCTGCTGGTTGTTTTGGTGACTGACGAATTTTAGTTGATGGTTCCTTATTTGTAGTTGGCTCTTCAGTCTCATTTCTTCTGATGTGGCTCCTCCAGCTTTGTACCACTTCTTAGGGTGATAGCATTGACTTGCTCCCTTGGATTTGTCTCCGTATTGCTTGGGCAAGGATCCTTGAGGTCTCTCGGAGATTATCTTAGCCATTTGACCTATTTGCATCTCCAAGTTTCGAATTGCTGCTGTTTGGTCCTGCCTAAGTTTGGCTTCCAAATTTTTTATAGTTGCTTCTTGGTTTTGCATAAATTTGACCATCAGCTCTTCCATGTTGGACTTCTTTTCAGGTACTTGGAATCCCGGGGGTGGCTGTTGTGCTGCATTTTGATTGCTCCATGAGAAATTTGGGTGCTGCCTCCACCCTTGATTGTATGTGTTGGAGTAGGGATTGTTTTGTTGCGGCCTGAAAAAATTACCAATATAATTAGCTGTATCAGTTGTTTTAGCAAAAGGATTACCTGTCTGGCAATTGCTCGTATCGTGTCCTCCTCCACATAGGTCACAAGTAATGCTCTGAACATGCATAGCTGTTCCCTTTAAGTTGTTGACTTCGGCTCTAAGGGCTGCAATTTCAGCTAGTAAGGTTGGCACGCAATCTACTCCCTGCACAGCTGCTAGTCTTTTTGGCATCATACGTTCTGTCTGCCATTGATAGCTATTTGATGCCATCTCATCGATCAGATCGAAAGCTTCTTCCTCCATTTTTTGATTAATGGTTCCTCCTGCTGCTGCATCAATCATAGAACGATTAGTAGGAGATAAACCATTATAGAAAGTTTGTACCTGAAGCCATACGGGTAGTTGATGATGTGGACATCTCCTCAGCAGTTCCTTGAAATGCTCCCAAGCCTCATATAGTGTCTCCATGTCCATCTGCATAAAAGAAGTGATATCGTTGCGCATCTTGGCAGTCTTGGAAGGTGGAAAGTACTTGGCTAAGAATTTTTGGGCTAGGACATCCCAAGTTGTGATAGAACCTGCAGGAAGAGAATGAAGCCAACTCTTAGCTTTGTCCCATAAAGAGAAAGGAAATAACCTTAATCTAATAGCATCATCCGACACCCCATTAATTTTAAAAGTATCACAAAGTTCAAGAAAATTAGAAATATGGGCATTCGGATCATCATGCACGTGTCCACTGAATTGGACAGTTGATTGAATCATCTGGATCATCGCC
>QRFJ01000427.1:282053-381816 GCA_006176705.1 Cocos nucifera
AGGTCGGACCTATCTAGGTCAAGTGTAATCACCAAGTCTAGGCCAATCTTGACCAAATGGAGGAGACAATCCGTAGAGGTACCTCTATGCTCCTTGCACTAAATGCGAGTCAAGTCGAAGATAATGCACTCCTTGTACGTGCTATGACTCAAGCAGAGGCCGATGTTGGTTAGGTGAAGGCTGACTTCACTTAAGGAAAATAGGGTGGAAAATAATCCCACCAAACTATGGAGCGGACTTGGTATAGAATACAAGCTAAGACCAAGCTGACCACCTATGGTACTCTTCTTTGGTCAGTCTCTGAGGTAAATAACTTTGCAGCATAGGCCGTGTTATGGTGGTATCATGGATGCCTCGGATCAGTGTGCTATCAAGGACACCTCGATCATTTGAGCTATCCATATGGTCATTGACCAAAACACTACTGAAGTATAGAAATCTGAGCAATTTGTGTCCGAGTTAATGTGTAGCTCATCCGGCATGTGAGCTTCCTCCATTTCCTTGGCTAGCTAGTTTTTTGGCACGTGCGGTAGCCATCCATCCTAAGTGGATAAACTTAAAAGTAACTAACTTTTCTAATCTCGCGAGAGCAAATAAGGGCTAGAATATCTTGTCCATAATAGCATATCTAATGGCCCAACAACCTTAGAACTGCACATTCCCATGGAGTGAAAACCATCCACGAGGATCCAGGTAAGTAAACCATCTCAAAGAATCACTAGTTGCTCCTGCTATTCTTTGATTCCTGATTTGAGTGTCGGAGGGTCCTCACTGGAGTGAAAATCTCTGGCCCAGACTTTATTTTACAAGTCACTCCAGCACTTCTATTCTAAAGATCAGCCACTCACCTTTTGACCCCAACCAGAACCAGTAGCAATCGATAGAAAAAGGGTTTGAACCTTAAGTTTATTTGTAAAGAAGTAGCCAAGCAGCGATTCTCACAAGATGGCCCTGCGTAGAACTTCATCCCGGCATACCAATGCCTCCACCTCTCGACCAGTGTAGGATTAGATGAATAATTCTATTCCTGCACCACCAATAGTGGCGGAAGTTCCTGCACCCACACAACCCATAGTGCTAACCATGGTGCAGTTCAACCTACTCTTTTGATAGGTTCAGTAGTTCACAGTAGTAGTTCAAGCAATCCAAGCCCCACCGGTGAACTTGGCACCATCAGTGGCTCTGCACCTCCACTGGCAAACTTAGTACCATCGGTGGTGCCTGTGCCACTACAATAGCAGCAACCCCAAAGTCCAAGGAGGCATCAAACCCGCTAGATCCATCCTAAGACCATACAACCAAGAAAGCGGTGGACACAAAGTCCTCGATCGAGGCATGATTCCACCCCCGGTCGGCATTCTCCTCAGCATTCTAAGGCATATACCACTCAAGAAGCTGAACTCGAGTGGAGACTTCAGGAGATGGACCACCAGATTTTGGAGATCCATAACAATTCGTCAATGCTGTTTGATGGGTTCGATGCTAACCCACCTTTTATGGCGAGCATAATGCAAGAACCTATTTGTCAGCATTTTAAGATTCCTCAGATGAAAAGTTATGACAAAATGACTGACCTCGTTGACCACATTAATAGCTCAGAGCTATGATGCTTATCCAAGAGGCTAGTGATGCCATCCTATGCCGAGCATTTCCTCCATTCTAAAGAGAGCGGCCTGGCACTGGTACTCCAGTTTGAAGGTAGCTTCAATTCATTCTTTTAGATAGCTGAGCCAATCCTTCGCCACCCATTTTATCACTAGCCGATGATAATAGAAGTGGTCGGATTACCCCCAAACTATCAAACAAAGAGAGGGTGAGACCATCCGATCGTATGTAGCCTGCTTTAACAATTCCATGCTTGAAGTTCATGACCTAGATCATTTGGTTTTCATGTCCGTAATGATGGACAGACTACTAAAGAATAACCTTAAAAAGTTATTGATGAAGATTTTATTGAAATCTAGCATCTCGAGATTCTATTCATGATAAGCCAAGAATGAGATTCAAGAGCCATGAGAAAGATCAACCAACATATAGTCGGACTGGCTCGAATACGCAGTCGAGCTGGCTTGGGATGAGATAGAGCCGGCTCGAAGTAGATTCGAGCTAGCTCTCTAAAAGCATTAAGATCAGATTTATATACTCCTCATGAATAAAATTTAAAAATAAATCACACTGAATATTGCATCAAAAGAGTGGCTACACCTTAGCCTTAGTAAAAGAAAATTTAGTTCATGATAACAAGTTCAAAAATAGCAAATAAAATAAAAAGCATAGAGAAATTAGATTGTTTGATTGCTGAAATTGATTGTCTGCTGCTCTTGATGTGGAGAACTTGGCGAAGAAGAAGAGGCTCCTTGATCGATGTCTTGATTGTCGAAAAAAATCAAAAACCTCCTTTTTTTATTTTTCATAAATCACTCTTCTCTTTCTATGTCTCTCCTTTCTTTTTCTTTTTGTTTTTCTTTTTCTCTCTCTCTCTCTCTCTTTCTCTCTATCTCTCTCTATCTCTCTCTTTCTCTCCCTGTCTCTCCCTTTTCTTTCCCTATCTCTCTCTTTATTTTTTTTACGATAGAAGTAGGTTTTTTATAGATGAATTATTTGATTTTCTCCTAAAATCCATCAAAAATTAGGTTTAAGACTCCCAAAATAACTCAAATTAAGATCTGGATAATTCTGTCCGTTGGATGTTGATCAAACGATCCAAAAATCACTCAAAAACCCCTTAAAATAACCCAGATCAAGTCAGATTTAATGCCAGCCATTGGATCAACTGTTGGATCAAATCTAGGCCGTCCGATCACGCAGAAAGAAGGCTTTTGATCTATAGTTTAACTTCGAGATGAATCTCAGCCGTTGGATCTCGATCGGGAGCTGTGGATGCCATCCATTAGCGCCTTCGTTTCGATCGTCCGATCAAGTTTCAGTGAAAACAGCCCATTGGATCAGCCAAAATTCCCAAATTGCCCTCCGTGGACTATGCACGAGCCCGGTGTTGCATGGACCGCCGCGTTCTTTAGCCAATCGGAGCACTTTTCCTGATGTGAAATGCCCGAAATACCCTCTGATTGGTCCACTATGCACTGCGAAAAATGCTGACGTCAGCATTGCATCGGCGGGTTGGTATGATGTTGCGATCGAACTGGGCCGAACCGCTGAACCGATTTTCTGAACCGATTCGAATCGAACCATTTTTTTTTTTGAAATTCAATTTTGGGCTCATTTGAAGTCAGTTTTGCCTGAAATTTATTTCATCTGAACCAAAAAAATAAGATCTTCACATTGGTGGCCTTCTTTCCTACATAAGATTAATAAAAGTATCAATTTCTAAAGAAATAGATTAATTTATTTTATAATTTAATATTTTTATTAGTATATTTTTACCACTTATCATACCCTCCAACTTAGTCATTTCTAGTCCCTTAGCAATGTTTTATTTAATATCATGTTTTAATAAAATTATCCATCACAAAGATAAAATCTAGAATTAAAGATCAAAAAGTTTAGAAAATACTGCTAACTAAGCATTAAGCTTCAGAAGCAAATTTTTCAGTCAATATAATTAAAAACTTTTTTAGAGTACATCAAAGATCTATAGCACTTGTGTTTGTGATGACTAACTTTAGCATTTTAGTATTAAATTAAAAGAACAAAAGTATCCTCTCTTATCACTTATTTTGGTCAATTTTCTATACATTCTCAATTTTATACTCATGAATTAAGGTAGCTTTTACGCTGCCTTTCTCTTTTTTTTTTTTCTTTTTTTTTTGTATGCTGAGCATCCTGGCCTTTCCTTCATCATTTTACATGAATTTTCATACTTGACCTAGGTGCAGAGACCCAGTTACTAGGCTTTGGGCAATCCACATATACTCTATCTTTTGCACTTTATTTATAGGCAGGTAGCTCTTTCCTTAAATTCAAGTTTTTTTGATTAGAATGTATATTAATTACCAATTTTTAGTGATAATTGAATCCTCAGTTGGCCTTATAATCAATACCTACTTTGCCTTATTAGTGTGCATGTGCAATTAGAAGTGCTAATAATCTTTTAATGACCTAAGTAGGCTTGCTAAAAGTTGACCAAATAATCTACTTCTTTAACTCGTTACATTCATTAGCAAATAATTCTATCTTTTATCACTTATCCAGTTTATCTTGCTCAAGATTTTCTTCTTGACACATGGTTTTTTTTTTTTTTAAACTTATTCTACATTGTCTTAAAGGAGAAAGAAAAATAAAGGGTGCAATAAAGGATAGGAAGGAATATACTTGATTTGGTTTAGTTTGATTCTTTGGGGCATTAAAATTTTGCTTGAGCTCTCATTAATTTTTCTGCAAAATTAAAAATATACACCAAAATAGTAAAAGAGCAACCATAAATTACTGAAAAATAAAAGAAAAAAAATGATCAAAACTAAAAAGAAAAGAAATAACCTATCTAGTAGTTCTGATTTATAGTCTTCAGCTTGACTTTCTTTAAATTCTAAAGTGGATCTTGTAATTGAAATGCTTCCTTCTCCTTTTCAAAACTTCCATTAATGTAATTTTTTAGCCTATGACCATTTACCTTGAAGGTACCTTTTGATTCATCAAAGATCTCTACTGCTCCATATGGAAATACCTTAGTAATTGTATAGGGACCTATCCATCTTGATTTTAGCTTTCCTGAAAACAAATGTAGCCATGAACTATACAAAAGAACTTGCTGTCCCTCATGGAATTCTCTTTTTATGATATGGTTATCATGCCATTTCTTAGTACGTTCTTTGTAAATCCTGGCATTCTCATAAGTATGGTGGCAAAATTCGTCCATCTCATTTATTTGCATTAACCTATTCTTCTCTGCATCTTGTATATCAAAGTTAAGAATTTTCATGGCCCAATATGCTTTATATTCTAACTCAATAGGGAGGTGGCATGCTTCTCCAAAGAGTAGCCTATATAGGGACATACCAATAGGTGTTTTATATGCAGTTATATATGCCCATAATGCATCATCTAATTTCAATGACCAGTCTTTTCTGGATGCAATTATAGTTTTTCTAAAATTCTTTTTAATTCTCTATTAGACACCTCTACTTGACCACTAGTTTGTGGATGATATGGGGTAGCTATTTTATGAGTGACACCATATTTGTTTAATAGATTTTCAAATTGTTTATTACAAAAGTGTTTACCTCCATCACTAATGATTGCTCTAGGAGTGCCAAAATGAGTAAAAGTATGTTTTTCAAAAATTTGACAACTACCTTTGCATCATTAGTTGGAAAGGGTGCTGCTTCTACCCATTTTGAAACATAATCTATAGCCACAAGTATATATTGATTTGAAAAAGAACTAGGAAAAGGTCCCATAAAATCAATACCCCAAACATCAAAAATTTCACACACAAGAATATTATTTAAAGGCATTTCATGTCTTCTAGAGAGATTTTCAGTTCTTTGACAGCGGTCACATGAAGAGACATAAGTATGAGCATCTTTAAATAGAGACGGCTAATAAAAACCTGATTGAAGAACCTTATATGCTATTCTAGTTGGGCCGAAATGTCCTCCTGCCTCTCGATCATAATAATGATGCAGAATTTTCTCCATTTCTTTCTCTGAAATGCATCTTCTAATGACCTGATCTGAACAACACTTATACAAAAAGGGTTCATCCCAGAAATAATGTTTAACAATAGATAAGAACCTCTTCTTTTGTTGAAAAGAAAGATCAAGTGGAAAAACTTTACCAACCAAGTAGTTAATAATATCAGCATACCATGGAAACGTTCTACCTGATATAGCATAAAGGCGTTCATCTAGAAATTCTTCCTTGATAGAGCAAATATCTAATTCCTTCTTTGTGATGTTTTCCAGTCTGGAAAGGTGGTCAGCAACTGAATTCTCTGTGCCCTTCTTGTCCTTGATCTCCAAATCATATTCTTATAGCAAAAGAATCCATCTGATCAATCTGGGTTTTGCATCTTTCTTGGTAAGGAGATATTTTAGAGCTGCATGGTCAGTGTATATAATAACTTTAGATAAAATAAGATAAGAATAAAATTTGTCTAATGCAAATACTACTGCCAAAAGCTCCTTTTCAGTGGTTGCATATTTTTGTTGAGCTTCAGTCAAAGTGCGGCTAGCATAGTATATTATTTGAAAAATCTTATCCTTTCTTTGACCAAGTACTGCTCTTATGGCTGTGTCACTAGCATCACACATCAACTCAAAAGGTAGAGATCAATCTGGTGCTACCATAATAGGTGCCGTGACCAGCTTCTCCTTGAGGATGTTAAATGCCTGCAAACACTCATCAGAAAAATGGAAAAAGACATCCTTGCATAATAATTTAGATAAAGGTTTAGAAATTAGAGAGAAGTCCTTTATAAATCGACGGTAAAATCCAGCATGCCCCAAAAAGCTCCTAATGGCCTTAACTGAGGTTGGTATGGGTAATTTTTCGATCACCTCAAGCTTAGGTCTATCAACCTCAATACCTTTATATGAAATCTTGTGGCCTAACACTATGCCTTCTTGTACCATCAGATGACACTTTTCCTAATTTTCGACAAGATTAGTATCCTCACATCTTTGTAAAATAAGAGATAAGTTATGCAAGCATTTATCAAATGTGGATCCAAAGATAGAAAAATCATCCATAAATATTTCAAGATAATTTTTAATCATATCATAAAAAATAGCCATCATGCATCATTGAAAAGTAGCTGGTGCATTATATAAACCAAACGGCATTCTTCTAAAAGCAAATGTACCATAAGGACATGTAAAAGTAGTTTTCTCTTGATCCTCAGGTGCTATGGCAATTTGATTATAACCAGAATATCCATCTAGAAAGCAGTAAAAATTATATCCAGCTAATCTGTCTAACATTTGATCAATTAATGAAAGAGGATAATGATCTTTTCTAGTTACATCATTTAATTTTCTATAATCCATGCACACTCTCCATCTAGTAATGGTTCTAGTGGGGATTAATTCATTATTATCATTTTGAACTACAGTAATCCCATCTTTCTTAGGAACTACTTGAACAGGACTCACCCATGAACTATCAGAGATAGGATAAATAATATCTGCATCCAGTAGCTTGATTACCTCCGTTTTGAATCTTCTTGCATCTTGGGGTTGAGTCTTCTTTGGGGTTGGACCGTAGGCTCATAGTTATCCTCCATGAGAATTTTATGCATACAAATTGAGGGACTAATTCCTTTGATGTCTGCTATTGTCCATCCAAATGCCTTTTTGTGTTTCTTTAGTACTCTTAATAATTTTTCTTCCATTAAATCTGTCAAGGAAGAAGAAATAATAACAGGTAAGTGTGATGAACCTTCCAAGAAAACATATTTTAAATGAGAAGGAAGAGGTTTAAGTTCAAGAGTAGGTGGCTCTTCAATTGATGTCTTTGAAAAAGAAGTGGATGATCTTTCTAATTCTTCAAATCATGGTTTGTATGTGTGTGGAATATATGGTCTGGCCCTTAGCAATTTTATGCATTCTGTTTGCCTTTCATCTTCAGCTGAACCCTCTTGTGATTGGACAATGCAAGCTTCAATAGGGTCTTCAAACCTATTTTCTAAAAAATACTCATGCACTAAATTATCAATATCATCTATACGAAAATAAGTTTGATTATCATTGGAATGTTTAATAGCTTTAAAAATATTAAAAGTAATTTGTTCGTCTTGGACTCTAAGAATTAATTTTTCTTGTTGAACATCTATTAAAGCTCCTCCAGTAGCTAAAGGGGTCTCCCTAAAATAAGGGGTACATCATAATCTTCTTTCATATTAAGAACAATAAAATCAACAGAAAAAATAAACTTGTTTACCTTTACCAAGACATCCTCCACTATACCTCTTGGATATTTAATGGATCTATCGGCTAATTGAAGAGTAATAGTGGTAGGTTTTGGTTCTCCTAGACCCAGCTTCCTGAAAATAGAAAAAGGCATGAGATTTATGCTTGCTCCTAAATCACATAAAACTTTATCAAAACTATAATCACCAATAATGCAGGGGATAGTAAAACTCCCTGAGTCTTGTAGCTTCTATGGTAATTTATTTTAAAGTATTGCTAAGCATTCTTCATTCAAATTTATTCTCTCATGCTCCTTCAGCTTTTTCTTATTTGTTAAGATTTCTTTGAGAAACTTGGCATACTTGGGCATTTGAGTAATAGCATCTACAAAAGGAATATTAATATGTAAATTCTTTAAAATTTTGAAAAAGTTAGAAAATTCCTTATCTGGATGCTGTATTTGTCTCTCTGGGAATGGTAGTGGCGGCACGTAGGGCTTCACATTTGGATCGATAAATCGTATACCTGGAGACCATCCATCTACTGGTTGTATTGGTGACTGATGAATTTTAGTTGATGGTTCCTTATTTATAGTTGGCTCTTCAGTCTCATTCTTCTGATATGGCTCCTCCAGCTTTGTACCACTTCTTAGGGTGATAGCATTGACTTGCTCCCTTGGATTTATCTCCGTATTGCTTGGCAAGGATCCTTGAGGTCTCTCGGAGATTATCTTAGCCATTTGACCTATTTGCATCTCCTAAGTTTCGAATTGCTGCTGTTTGGTCCTGTCTAAGTTTGGCTTCCAAATTTTTTATAGTTGCTTCTTGGTTTTGCATAAATTTGACCATCAGCTCTTACCATGTTGGACTTCTTTTCAGGTACTTGAAATCCTAGGGGTGGCTGTTGTGCTGCATTTTGATTGCTCCATGAGAAATTTGGGTGCTGCCTCCACCCTTGATTGTATGTGTTGGAGTAGGGATTATTTTGTTGCAGCCTGAAAAAATTACCAATATAATTAGCTGTATCAGTTGTTTTAGCAAAAGAATTACCTATCTGGCAATTGCTCGTATCATGTCCTCTTCCACATAGATCACAAGTAATGCTCTGAATATGCATAGCTGTTCCCTTTAAGTTGTTGACTTCGACTTTAAGGGCTGCAATTTCAGCTAGTAAGGTTGGCACGCAATCTACTCCCTGCACAGCTACTAGTCTTTTTGGCATCATATATTCTATCTGCCATTGATAGCTATTTGATGCCATCTCATCGATAAGATCGAAAGCTTCTTCCTCTGTTTTTCGATTAATGGTTCCTCCTGCTGCTGCATCAATCATAGATCGATTAGTAGGAGATAAATCATTATAGAAAATTTGTACCTAAAGCTATACGGATAGTTGATGATGTAGATATCTCCTCAGCAGTTCGTTGAAATGCTCCCAAGCCTCATATAGTGTCTCTATGTCCATCTGCATAAAGAAAGTAATATCGTTGCGCATCTTGGCAGTCTTGAAAGGTGGAAAGTACTTGGCTAAGAATTTTTGGGCTAGGACATCCCAAGTTGTAATAGAACCTATAGGAAGAGAATGAAGCCAACTCTTAGCTTTATCTCGTAAAGAGAAAGGAAATAACCTTAATCTAATAGCATCATCCGACACCCCATTAATTTTAAAAGTATCACAAAGTTTAAGAAAATTAGAAATATGGGCATTCGGATCATCATGCATGTGTCCACTGAATTGGACAGTTGATTGAATCATCTGGATCATTGCTGATTTTATTTCGAAGTTGTTTGCTCGTACAAGCAGTCTCCTGATGCTCAAAGCTGCATCGGCTATAGATGATGTGATGTAATCATTTAATGGATGATGTACTGATCGAATAGCTTCATGCTGTCCTTCAATCGCCATATCCAATCCTAGATTGATGTCGTTAGGATCTTCAGCTGCCATGTTTCTCTCTTATTGTAGTCTTCTAATGGTTCTTTCAATTTTTGGATCTAAAGGTAGTAAGTTACTATGTCCAGTACGTGTCATGCAATGAACAAATTTTTTTTTTTAAATAATAAAAATTAAAAATAAATTTCTAAAGTAAAGCTAGGATCAAAATTTTAATATTATTTTAGACACAATCCCCGGCAACGGCGCCAAAAACTTGATGCATGCTAATTTATAGCTATGGCAAGTGCACCAGTCGATCAAGTAATAAAGTGAATGAGTAGAGTATCATCCCTAGAGGATTGAAAAATAAGTACTGAAAAGCTCTTTCCTATGCTTTATTTAGAAGATCGATTTATGAGAATAAGAAATTAAAGAACAAAAAATAAAAAATAATTAAAAGTTTTTAATTAAATAGAGAGAGTGTAAATTATTAGGATTTTAAACTCAAGAGCAATGGATTACTAAGGCAATCAGTTCAACAACTCAGTCAATATAATATTTAGATTTTTAGATTAATTTTATTTCATGTGACGGTGGAGTCTCCTAATTTATTCACTATCCTTTGGTCCAGGCATAGCAAAACTATTAATATTTATTAATTATCCTTTGGTCCAGGTGTAATTTAAATAAATATTAATGCATTAGATTTTATGAAACCCTCTAATTAAAATACGCTGCGTCCAAAGCATACTAAAATTTCCGCATGCATATGAATTCTAATTTAATTCATAATACAAGGTATATAATCAAGAAGCATTAACATAAATGTACTTGGTCCATAATATCTATGTTTATCAGATCAATTAGAAGATGGCCAGTAATCTAAAAGCATTAAGATCAGATTTATATACTCCTCATGAATAAAATTTAAAAATAAATCACACTGAATATTGCATCAAAAGAGTGGCTACACCTTAGCCTTAGTAAAAGAAAATTTAGTTCATGATAACAAGTTCAAAAATAGTAAATAAAATAAAAAGCATAGAGAAATTAGACTGTTTGATTGCTGAAATTGATTGTCTGCTTCTTTTGATGTGGAGAACTTAACGAAGAAGAAGAGGCTCCTTGATCGATGTCTTGATTATCGAAAATGAATCAAAAACCTTCTTTTTTTATTTTTCACAAATCACTCTTCTCTTTCTATCTCTCTCCTTTCTTTTTCTTTTTGTTTTTTTTTTCTCTCTCTCTTTCCCTCTATCTCTCTCTTTCTCTCCCTGTCTCTCTCTCTGTCTCTCCCTTTTTCTTTCCTGTCTCTCTCTATTATTTTTTTACGATAGAAGTAGGTTTTTTATAGATGAAGAGTTTGATTTTCCCCCAAAATCCATCAAAAATTAGGTTTAAGACTCCCAAAATAACTCAAATTAAGATCTGGGTAATTCTGCCTATTGGATGTTGATCAAACGATCCGAAAACCACTTAAAAATCCCTTAAAATAATCTAGATCAAGTCAGATTTAATGCCAGCCGTTGGATCAACCGTTGGATCAAATTTGGGCCATCCAATCGTGTAGAAAGAAGGCTTTTGATCTATAGTTTAACTTCGGGATGCATCTCAGCCGTTGGATCTCGATCGGGAGCTGCGGATGTCATCCATCAGCGCCTTCATTTCGACCGTCCGATCAAGTTTCAGTGAAAACCATTCATTGGATCAGCCAAAGTTCTCAAATTGCCCTCCGTGGACCATGTGCAAGCTCGGTGTTGCATGGACCGACGCGTTCTTCATCCAATCAAAGCGCTTTTTCTGATGTGAAATGCCCAAAAAACCCTCCGATTGGTCCACCATGCACCGCAAAAAATGCTAACATCATCCTGATGTTAGCGTTGCGTCGGCGGGTTGGTCTGATGTTGCGATCGAACCGGGCCGAACCACTGAACCGGTTCAAATCGAACTGGTTTTTTTTTTTTGAAATTCAATTCTGGGCTCTTTTGAAGTCCGTTTTGCCTAAAATTTATTTTATCTGAACCAAAAAAATAAGATCTTCACATTGGTGGCCTTCTTTCCTGCATAAGATTAATAAAAATATTAATTTCTAAAGAAATAGATTAATTTATTTTATAATTTAATATTTTTATTAGTATATTTTTATCACTTATCACTCTCTCAAGCAGACAAAAACTAGTACTTAGGTGAGACGCAGTCGAGCCAGCTCGACTTTTGACGAAACTGGCTCGACGGAGGTGAACATCATGATGGTGAATAGCACATGGGCACATGAGTGAAAGCCTTTTGACAGGATCTACAGCCCCTAACTCATGGACCAAGTCTATTCATGGGGTCTATAGAGCTATTGTGCTATCCAGTGGCTAATATAGCACACGAAAGCTGATCGAATGGCTATTGGAATGATTAAAATTTATAAGAAGGCCTGACAACGTAAGGAGTTGAAGAGTCTTAGAGAAACCTCTTAGATGGTGCAGAGATAAGGTAGGAAGCGCTGGAGTGCTGTAGTAGCACCTTTTTGGAGATACAGGAGCTGAGAGAGGCTCGATAGTGCAGTTAATAGTCGAGAAGAGTATCTCAGTAGAGAGTGTTAGGGGCTTCTCAAGAAGATCAAGAGCAGATCTCAAGAAGAGCCAGGGGTCTCAGGACTTGCCAAGAGCATCAAGAAAGTCAGGAGTATCCTGAAATGGTGGGATTGCCTAGGAACAAAGGTTGGGGCTTGATGTAGAGGCTGAGAGGATCACAGAGTATGTAGGGATGTCGAGGACCTTGGACCAATAGATCTGTGAGGAGGATCTTCTTAGGATTACTATGAGAGAATCATATGGGTAAGTGCTTCTAGATTCAAAGAGAGGGTTGATGAGTTTAGATTGTATCTTCTCTATTATTTTTTTTCAGTAGTGAAGCATTGCGTGTCCCATGGATGTAGGCACTTGGGCCAAACCACGTATATGGTTGTGTTTGTTTATTTTTTTCTATTTTTTCATAGCAATAGGTGGTGCCATATCTCCTATAGGTGATCTTGAATGGGTGATCCATATTCCATAGTTGATGGATCTACCCTAATAGTGGTATTAGAGCCAGGAGGAGTTAGGTTGTTCCAAGGATTACTACAGTGGTGATCAAGTTAGAAGAAGAGCACAATCAAGATGGATACTCTCATGTGCAAGAAGAAGCCAAATGGAGCTTAGTGTGAGGTGGAGCTCCAGGTGAAGATGGATCAGGCATAAGACTGAGTTTGGGATCGAGTGACCTAGCTCGACTCCCATGTTTATCGATTCAGGAGCAGCAAGCGGTAGCCCTAGGACATGAGGGTAGTATTATACAGGAAGCTCTCATATTTGAGATGGAGCCGAATATCGAGTCGAGATGAAGAATGTTGAAATTTGGTGCCTCGAGATTCGATCCACGATAAGACAAAAATGAGATTCAGGAGCCATAAGAAAAATCAGCCAACATACAGTCTGGCTGGCATGGATATGCAGTCAAGTCAGTTCAGGGTGAGATCAAGCTAGCTCGAGGTGGATTCGAGCCAGCTCTCTCAGTCGGACAGAAATCAGTGTTTGGATGAGATGCAGTTGAGCCAGCTCGACTTCTAACGGAGCTAGCTCAATAGAGGTGAATAGCATGATCGTGAACAATACATGAGCATACAAGCGAAAGTCTTTTGATGGGGTCTACAGCCCCTAACTCATAGACCAGGTCTATTCATGGGATCTATAGAGCTATTATGCTATCCAGTGGCTAGGATAGCATATGGAAATTGATTAGATAGCTATTGGAATGATTAGAGCTTATAAGAAAGCCTGACGACCTAAGGAGTCAAATAATCTCGAGAAAACCTCTCAGATGGTGTAGAGACAAGATAGGGACCGAAGTGCTACAGTAGTGCCTCCCTAGAGGCATGGAGGCTGAAAGAGGCTTGGTGGTGCAGTAGCCAAGGAGGGCATCTCAGTAGAGAGTGCCAGGGGCTTCTCAAGGAGACTAGGAGTAGGTCTCAGGGAGAGCCAGGGGTCTCAGGACTCGCTAAGAGCACCAAAGAAGTTGGGAGTATCCTGAAATGGTAGGGTTGCCTAGGGACAAAGGCTGCGCTTGATGTAGAGGCTGAAGGGATCATAGAGTGTCCAGAAATATCGAGGATCCTAGACCGATAGATCTATGAGGGGGATCTTCTTGGGATTACTATGAGAGCATTGTATGGATGAGTGCTTCTAGATTCAAAGAGAGGATTGATGAGTTGAGATTGTATCTTCTCTATTGTTCTTTCTCGGTAGTGAAGTATTGCATATCCCATGGATGTAGGCACTTGGACCGAACTACGTATATGGTTGTGTTTGTTGGTCTTCTTCTATCTTTTCATAGCAACAGATGGTGCCATATCTCTTATAGGTGATCTTGGATGGGTGATCCATGTTCTACAGTTGACTGATCTATCCTAACAGATCTATCCTTGGAACTTCCTAGATATGCTTGTTCAGGCGGAGAAATATGCTCGTATAGAAGACTCTTTTGTAGAGGATGATACCCCCGCAAACTCTACCATGAGGGGAGAAGGGCCGAGCAAAGGGTGCTTGCCTAGATGAAAGGAAAAAATCCATTGATGCTAGAGATCCCCCCAAAAAAGATAAAGGAATGATTCACCTTAGAGACGGTTCACTCACTATATGCCTTTGAATGCTTCCAAGAGAGAGATATTGATGGAGTGCAAGCTGAATTGCCTTAGCCTTCGAGGATGCAGATGAAGCTTGAGCAGCATGACCCAGTCAAATATTGCTTTTATCATTATGACCATGGTCATAATACTAAATAATACCGCCAGCTCAAAGATGAAATTGAGAGGTTCATTAGATAGCGGAGGTTGGATCGTTTTATCCTTAGGGCAGCACCTCCACGTCGACCTCCTAGAGCTCAGCAACCATCCCCCTTGCCTCAGCAACCACTCTCTTTGTCTCAACTTTAGCCGATGTCAGCACAACCAGGAGATAAGAAGTAGGGGAATAGGTGGTGGCAAAAGATTGATCCTTAAGGAGAGAAATCCACATGATAACTGGGGTGTCGTCCAGATCAGTAGAGATTTCAGAGGCGAAGAGGTCAAGGCTTAAGGATGGTCTCGAGGATGCCATTATCTTCATCGAGCAAGATGCCGAGGGTGTGCAAGTCCCGCACAATGATGCAATAGCTGTAACTATAAATATTGTAACTTTAATATACACCGTGTATTTATTGATAATGGAAGCTCGATCGATGTTTTGTATTTCTCTGTCTTCTTCCAAATGGGATTTACTCTAGATCAATTGAGTAGGTTTGATACTCTAATTTAGGATTTCTCCAGAATCTCAGTGATTTTGGAGGGGATGATTAGGCTGCCTATCATAGTAGGTACCCCACCACAGCAAATGATGATCCAAGTTGACTTTCTAATGGTAAAACTTTATTCAGCCTACAACACAATTCTTGGCTGTCCGAGTTTGTGGACTTTAAAGTCTATGGTGTCAAACTATCATTTGATGGTGAAATTCCCATCAAAGAAAGGAGTATGGCAAATTCAAGGTAACCAAGCTATGGCTCGACAATATTTTGCTGCCAAGCTTCGAGTAGAGGTCTAACTTGAGTCTCCAATAGGGTTGGATGCTCAGGATGATCTAGCCAAGGAGCGAGCCCAACCATTTGAAGACCTTATGGATGTCCCACTAAGGATGAAGAATCTCCATCAAATGGTGAACATCGGCTCATGTCTGGATAAGATAATAAAAGATCGACTATCCATTCTTTTGTAGAAGAATATGGATCTCTTTGCTTGGTTAGGCATGAACATATTTTTGGCATAAATTCAATAGTAATGTCCTAAAATTTAAAGATGGATCTGACCTATCATCCAATGAAGAAAAAGAAGCAGAGCTTTACCCCAGAGTGCCAGCAAGCTATAGCTGAAGAAGTGAACAAGCTACTCAAGGCTGGCTTCATCAGAGAAGTAATGTACCTAGTCCGGCTGATGAATATCATGCTGGTGAAGAAGATAAACAAAAAGTGGCACATGTGCATTGACTTCACCAACTTGAATAAAGTCTGCCCCAAGGATAGTTATCTATTGCCTTAGATCGACCAACTGGTGGATGCAATCTCTAGACATAAGCTCCTCACCTTCATGGATGCTTTCTTCGATTATAACCAAATCTGGATAGCATCTGAGGATGAGGAGATAATAGACTTTATTATTGATTGTGGGCTTTTTTGTTACAAGATGATGTCTTTTGGCCTAAAAAATATAGGGGCTACCTATCAATGGCTAGTGGACAAGATCTTCAAAGATCAAATTGGCCGCAACATGGAGGTATACATGAATGATATGTTGGTCAAGAGCCAAGCTATCTCGGATTATATTATTGACTTCCAAGAAACCTTAAACACCCTCTGTCGATTTCAAATGAGATTGAATTCAGCAAAATGTGCCTTTAGAGTTACCTCCAAAAAATTCTTTGGATTTATGGTCTCGTGAAAAGGCATCGAGGCAAATTTTGAGAAGATCAAGGTAGTCCTAAAAATGACGCTGCCAAGGACTGTTAAAGAGGTATAGCATCTCACCGGAAAGGTCACTTCCTTTAACCATTTCATCTCTAGGTCAGCCGAGAGGTACCGACCTTTCTTCCAGACCCTCAAGTAGCCAAAAGACTTCGAATGGACTAATGAGTGCTAGAAGGCATTTGAGAAGTTAAAACAATATCTCAGCTCTGCACCACTACTCACAAAGCCTCAGCCTAGTGAGAAGTTAATATTTTACCTAACTGTATCTCCAATGATTATTAGCTCAGTCCTTGTCTGAGAAGAAGGATGGATCCAGAAGCCTATATACTATATGAGCAAAGTTCTTCATGATGCAAAGACCATATACTCCAAGCTAGGGAAGTTGATATTTGCACTGGTTGTCACTATAAGAAAACTCTGACCTTATTTTCAAACTCACACCATTGTGTTGCTTATTGATCAATCGATCAAGATTGTTCTCCACCATCTAAATCTTTAGGATGAGTTGCAAAGTGGGCTCTTCAGCTCTCTAAGTTTGACATGAAGTTCCATCCAAGGCCTTCTATCAAAGTCCAAGTATTGGCAGACTTCATTCTTGAGTGCACTATTCTAGATGAGAAGAGTTCAAAAAATAGAGAAAACTCAAGAAATGAAGAAGCAAATGTGGGATCTGACTTTGAGGAGTTATAGACCTTGCATGTTGATGGCTTATCGAATTTGTCAAGATCAGGAGCCGGGCTTATCTTGGCCGGTCTTGAAGGAGACATTGCAAAGTATGCTCTTCGCTTTGAATTCCCGACCATCAATAATGAGGTAGAATATAAAGCTTTGATTGCTAGTGTGAAAATTGTAAAAAAAGTAGGCACTCAACACCTCAAGGTCTTCAATGACTTCTAATTGGTGGCTGCACAAGGCAAGGATGAATACGAAGCTCAAGAGGAAAACATGAAGGGGTACCTTTAAAAGGTAAAGGGTTTAACCACTTCTTTTTTAAGTTTTGATGTTCAGCAGGTCCCTAAAGTAGAACATGCTAGGACGGATGCACTGTCAAAGCTAGCAGCTTTCTTACCGGCCGACCTACAGAAAGAGATCTTCATTGAAGTATTGAAGGCCTCGAGCCTCGAGGAGCCTCTCGTTGTCCAGCAAGTTGATGAAGAGTCCAGCTAGATCGATCCTTTGCTGAAGTATTTAAGAATAGGAGAACTACCACCTAATCGCAAAGAGGCCCGTAAGATGCGAAATCAAGCTGGATGCTATGTACTGTGCAATGATAAATTATACAAGTGGTTATTCTCCCTACCTCTTCTAAGATGCTTGCACCCATCCGAGGCTGACTATGCATTGAGAAAAGTCCATAAAGGGATATGCGGAAATCACTTGGGGATAAAGCCCTCTCATACAAGATCCTCCAGCAATGGTATTACTGGCCCACTATGCAAAAGGATGCAGTCGATTTCGTCAAGAAGTGCGATCGATACCAAAAAAATTCTAACATTCAATATCAACCAGCAACACTTCTAACTCCTATCGGTGCTCCTTGGTCATTTGCTCAGTGGGGGTTAGACATTCTTGGTCCTTTTCCTCAAGCCTCAGGTCAGTGCAAATTTCTCCTAGTAGCCATTGATTACTTTACGAAGTGGATGGAAGCCGAGCCTCTAGCTTATAATTGAGGCAAGGTAAAAGATTTCATCTAGAAATCCATCATTTGCTGGTATGGCTAAAGTATTGATCACAGATAATGGGAGATAGTTTAGTGGTGCTTGACTTCACGAATTCTGTGAAGACCATGGGATCGAGCATCGCTTTATATCAGTAGGTCACCCATAGGTAAATGGAGAAGTGGAGATGACCAATAGAGCTCTTTCATAGGGCTTGAAAGCCAGGTCAGATCGGACAGTAGGGTCTTGGATAGATGAGCTTCATCACGTGTTATAGGCTTATCAGACCACTCACAGAATCCCAATTGGCGAGACTCCCTTCAACCTTGCATTTGGGACTGAAGCAGTTATTCCAGTGGAGATTGGGCTTCCTTCACTTAGAGTAGAGGAGTACAATGAAGACACCAACCTAGTATGATTCTAAGCTAACCTCAACTTGATTGAAGAAAGTAGGGAGTGTGTCACTATGAGAATGGCTGCTTAATGCCGTAGGGTAGCTAGGTATTATAATGCTAGGGTCAAGGCCAAAGAATTCCAAGTTGGTGACCTCATATTGCAGCAGGCTAAGATTTCATAGCTTACCAATTAAGAAAAACTATTATCTAACTAGGTAGGTCCTTATCAGGTGGACGAGGTAGTACGTCCTAAGACCTATCGGCTGAGGCAACTTGATAGGACCCCACTTTCCAAGCCATGAAACTCGGCCAACCTGCATATGTATTATCAATAATATTATAATATTCTATATGAATTTTTAGATTCATCAATTCGTGCTTGAACATAAAAATGGTATGAAAAGATAAAGCTGTTGCCTGATAAACTTACCAAAGTTTCTTTGATCAGAACTGCCCAAACTATGGTTTCTTTGTTTAGAACTAAAGTTTCTTTGATCGAAATTGATTTAACTAAGATTTCTTTATTCAAAACCAAAGTTCTTTTGATCAGAACTAACCTTACTAAGTAAGGTTCCTTTGCTCGGAACCAAAGTTTCTTTGATCGTAATTGACTAAGGTTCCTTTGCTCGGAACCAAAGTTTATTTGATTGGAACCGACCTTACTAAGGTTCCTTCATTCAAAACTAATGTTTCTTTGATCGAAACTGACCTTACTAAGCTTTCTTTGTACGGAACCAAAATTACTTTGATCGGAACTACCCTTACTAAGGTTCCGACAAAGGAACCAAAATTTCTTTGATTAGAACTGCCCTTGTTGAAGTTTTTTTTTTTCGGAACCAAAATTTTTGTGATCGAAATTACTTTCATTGAAGTTCCTTTCCTCGAAATTAGTTCTTGCTGAACAAAAATATGCAAGCATAATCTAGTGAAAATAATGGAAATGAATATACTATGAGTTTAATTCATTTTTTGAAATTTTTTACAATGACCTCGATAGGTCTAAGTAAACATAAACAAAAAAAGCAAAAAAAAATTGTAAGATGTAGCGTTTGGCATGGAAGCAGTCATTGTAGGTGCATCAGCTATAAAGGGTTCCCAAACCTCATCCAAAAAGTCCACATTTAATTTTGGATACTAGGCAGCAACTCTTTCTCGAACTAGTTGCTTCCCATTGATGTAAGCATTAGTGGCAAATTCAACTTTCTTGGCATGATACTCCTCTGATGCTCAAAATTCCTCAATGACCTTTAAGGTAGCAGCCTTGATCCATACCTCAACACTGCTCTCTACCTCTACTATCTTCTATTCTGCTACCTTGATCGTAGATTTATTCTTCTCCAGTAGGACTTCAAGCTCCTTTATTGCTACCTATGCTTCATAGACACCAAGCAGCCAAGAGTTTTCCTCTATAGCTCCTCTCAGGGCCACCTTGGTGTCTTCAACTCTCCTTGCAATAGTGCCAACCCTCATGAAGGCTTCTCTAGCCTCCTTTATTACTTTATCCTTCATCTCCTTAAATGTTTTGGCATCGATCTTATACTTTTTTGACTCCACCGAAAGCTCACGAGAGTGCTTCATGTATCCATTTAGATAATGGGTGAGCTATTAAAAAATTTCTTATCAATAGTATAACAAGTGTATGTTTAGAATGAATAGAACATTACAGGAGCTTTAGCTTATCTGGATGAAGCACTCCACAGCTTCTTTCCTTATAATCTTGCATGACTCAGACAACAGCTCATTTGCATCGGCCAGGAGTATTTCGGTGAACAACTCCTACACCAGCTTGTAGTCTTTCAAGGCCAAATCCTCGAGCTTCAGACTGTCTGGTATGGTCCCAGAAATCCTAGCCGACAATGTCCTAGAAGCCCCAGCTTCCTCAACTGGTCCCTCTTCTGAAGAAAGGTCAATGACCTAGGGGGTGGGCAAGCTCAGAATCGCCTCCTCGAGGACTCGATCTGCTTGACTTCCTTAATCTCCATGGAAAGCCAAGAAAGCTAAATCAGATCGAATCCTTATGATCCTAAAGTCAAAATCGTGGAGCAGTTCAGATTCTTTTGATTCTAAAGTTGGCAGTGTAGGTAGACTCCTAATCCTAGCACGAGTGATCCGATTGCTTATAGGCTTCGCCACTATCTTTTGGTGGGCCTTCTGCTCCAGTTTCATTAGTGAGCTTAGGTCCGTTCATGTAATCGAAGTAATTAAGTGATCAATACAAAAGCCAAATATGAAATGAAGATCACATGGCCCTGAGGTAGGTGACCCTTGCGCACCTTGAGGATCGACTCAACCAATGCCAACATTGATCAAAATTTGCTCTAGTAGAAGCTCCTTCAATTCCAAAACCTCAAAGTTACACAAGGTCTCCAGCTCCTATCTCAGATGCTAATGTAATGTTGGCTCCCTAAACACAACTTTCTCAGGCTCACCCTAGTTGACGAAACCCCAATCCTCGCCTGACATCTCGGAGACTAACAAAAAATGCCCTTTCCAGCTATGGACGATAGAAGGAGTACCCTGAATCAACAAGCAAATAGTCTTCTTCTTTCATGGTGATACATACCACCATTCACATGATTCGGGATGTCCCTTGAAGGTAAAAAAAAGAATGAAAAAGTATGATGCTCAGATCAATCCCAGCCAATATGCATGCCATGATAAAACCGTAGATATGCCGCCATGAATTTGGGATTACCAAGCATGGTGATATCTCAAAAAATTAAAAAAGAGTTACAAAGAAAGGATGAAGAGGAAGCCTCAGGAAAGCCTGGAAGTATTCCTCATGGAGGCTCATTCGGCCTAAGGGAGGATGGCAAATCCAGTCATTTAATCCTAAAACTTCCTATTGGAACTTCAGAGAAATTTGAAATTAATCATAGGAGAGTACCACGTCTATCTCTATTAGCTCGGACTGGAAGGTCATCAGGACGAAGTTGGAGTTGCTAGATGAACCCATCTCTCCTTGTAAGAAGAACTAGAAGAAAGTCTAGAAAAGAGAGATGGAGAAGGAGAACTTGCAGCAAAAGAAGATGGATGGAAACTCCTATGTCCAGTCTAATCTAGGGTTTGCATAGACCCAGGTTCAAAAGATTTCCCAGCAATTCTTCTTAGAATATTAATTACCAGAGGCATGAATCGATAGATATTTGATACATGGCAATCACCAATTGAGTGCAGTTCCTACTACTGATATGGTAGTTAATGCTAGCAGCAAGCAAATCATATCCTATGCCACTTTCGAAGAGACATGCAGGAATGTACGATGGTACCTATCATATGGAAGCGGTTTGAATTCTAATCCTTTCAAAATTTATGTAACATCTGGTGACTATTTTTGAGATAATAAACATAGCTCGGACTATAGTTCGAACTATCACTCAGATTACAACTTGAATGCTTGTTAAAACCTTAATTATTATAGCTCAAAATTTAACTAATATAGCTTGAGATATTGCTCATTCATTTAAACGCAAGTATCATTAACAAAAATGAACTTATTCATTTACATGAAAATTTGATTACAACATTCAGATTACAAAAGAAAAGAAAATATAGCTTGAAATTTATACACATCACTACCTTGGAGCATTATTAAGATGACTTATTTAGAGTAGCCTTCTTCAGTGCCAACAGTCCCTTCTATCTAGGTGGTTGTGTCAACCTTACTCGTCTTGACAAGGCATCGGGATATTTTTGCAATTTTTTATGTATTATCATCCATCACGACTTTTAGACTTTCATCCAGAAAGGTGGCTTATAGAAGCTTGGCACTATCAGCAAGAAGGTGTGCCCAAGCCATTATCTTGCACTTCTTGAAGCCTATGGAGAATGCTGACTTGTAGGCTTAGCTTATGATTTTAGCTCCCCTTCTCCCCAACCAATCCACTCTCTTAAGAGCGGTCGTAGTTAGAAGCTCATGATCTATGAGCCAGCTATAGAGGAGAATCTGACTTTTCTCCTTTCGCTTCTTTTTCATATGCTCCACTTTTGATAGAGCCTCCTGAATTTCAATTTGAGGTGCAGATTGCTTCTGAGTTACCTATTAAAAAAATAAGATGATTTGGATGCAAAATTCATCTCATGAAAAGGAAGCAGCAGAAGATAAATATTAAAATAATTTTAATATTAAAACATGCCTTGATCTAATCAAGAAATTACCTAAGGATTGATTAACATACATAAATAATTTTTATAAATAGACCTAAATTCATAAACAGAAAAGAAAAGGATTATACCTGGACCGCTTTCCATTGCCTTACTGGGATCGGATCTTATGGATGCACGGAATTTCTGATGTAGCCGCACAAGTATCCAACCTCTGCTGATACAGAGTATTTTGATTGAAGCATCAAGGCCACCGAAGTGCTAGCTAGCATCTTGTAGGCCTCGTTCCTTACTTGGATCAACAAGCTTCTTCTTCAAGATCTTGAAAAAGAAAATCTGCTGCATAAACCCTTCACATAGTATTTTCGGGACCTGTTCAGACCATCTAGAAGAAGAAAAAGAACCCTTCTTCTTCTCTTCTTTTCTCTCTAAACTCTCTCCTTGTCAGATCTCATCTAATATCTAAAGATATGGGGCGTTGGAATGTTAGAGGGAAAAGATGATGCATGGAGGAGGTGGCTTGTGGCAAGAAAGAAAAAACCAAGCCCCTACAACCGGATGCCACTTTTTCTTCCTTTATTTTTGTCGTTCAAAAATGTAATCCCACGCCCACTTTCAGATAAAGATCTGATCTAATTCAAATCAAATTTGAATTCGATCATATCTAGAAAAAGTCCTAATCTAAAAGGGGATTGGCACAATGAGGAATAGTCATTGAGAAATCCCTTCAGTCGCACGCCTTCTCATCCTTTTCTTGTTTTGTCAAACAAAATAGATATCCTACCAGCCTTTCCAAATTAGAATCATTCTAATTTGAATTCAATTGAAATAAGGATATAGTCTTAGAAGAGAAAGAAACCATATAAGGTGGGGTACCAACTATTGGCGCCCCCTTTCCTTTCACACATGCAAGAAGCAAAGGGAGCGCATCTCCACATGTGCCCTCTCTCTTTCTAGCATGAAACAAGAGAGAGAAGCCTAGTAACTTTAGACTTGGGCATCTGGTTCAACCAAGTTTCAAAATGGATTTGATTTGAATTTGATTTGAGCTTGATTCAAATCAAATTCAAAAAGACTGTTAAACCTGATCCAATCAGGATCATAATCCAAGTTTAACTTAGATAATTAAATCTAATTAGTCTTAAATTAAATCAAATTCAATTAAATTAAATTTTATTTAAATTAATTAGGACCCGATTCATAATTTAATCAGGTCCAATAATGTTACAACACTTGCAGTCAAGTCTCTCTGCTAACAATTAGAAGTTTCTAAATTTGTAACTCTTATAAATTGATCCAAATCATCAATCCAATTGATAATTTGATAATGATCTAAGCTATTGATCAGGACGAGCTTCTTTTGTATGTGATCCCTTAGGTTCTACTCTATTTGGTGGTAAGACACCATGATCTCTGTTACAATATTATTAAAACTTTTTTTGATGGACTGAAATAATTCCAACTCATCCCAATAAGAATTGTTGATTCAAAAATAATCCTAGTGAGTTTTCACAATCCACCAGTGATGCCTAGCAGCATATAGTGGCAATCCAGTAGAATATAAAGATAACCCCTAGGTATAGTTACTATGTGATCAAGTTCTTCTATTGATAGTCTCGATAGGGTGCTGGTCATAAAAATGCATCAAACCCTAAACATTCATCATATACCAAACTTAATTAGCTCAAGTCCAATCATGAATCTCATGAAAACTCCTTTCTATAATCATATTGCTATGGCCACAAACTTATTGACTTAGCCTCTTAAGTTGCATAAGACTGCTTCTCAACTACTAAGGCTGATAGATTCCTTCTTGGTGCAACTCAATTTTTACAATAAATATACTACAACCAACATGCACCTCAAGATTTTATATGACTAGGAGATCGAGTTATAGTATAGTCAAACTACAGAACCCTTAAGATGAACGACCGATGCACCTTAGGTCATAGAACCATTCACACAACTACAGTATCGAGAAGTCACTGACGAGTGAGTAGGCATCTATATGACTTCCCGCTCCTGATCATGCTCAGTACAGTTGTTCCCTCACAAAGAAAGAAACTATAGGATCGATCAAATCGGATCAGGTTAAGCAGTGGAATTTAAAAAAATATTTCTTATTGATCAGATCAGATATGGGAGTCCTCAGATCTGATTATATAGATATAAAACTAAAAATAAAATTCAGATATCGAAATACCACCTATTTGTGAGTAAACCATTTATTTGCTGTGATGATCTAATTGCTGTCTCGAGATCCAACTTAAGTCGTGCACATGCCCGGCCTCTACCAGTGTCCACTTGGATCAGATCTAAAGGTCTTCTCCTTCTAGATTTGATCTCTAAAAATCAAAAATGAATATCCTAAAAAATGCCTTCGATCTATTTTTTGGTAGTGATCCAATCGACACACAATTGGAAACTCTTTGACTCGATCTTGCATTGACAGCACTTCGATGCTCGAGAATAGATTGGCCCAACTTTTGGGCATGGAAAGAAGGAGAGGAGGCATGGAAATGGAGGGGCAGGACTTCGCAGTGGGCTAAGGTGATGGCCAAACACTTTGGCCTAGATCCTTATTTATAGAATAAATAGGAGACCTAAGAGTCCTAGAGCTTTTGGACTTTGAACGGGTCAAAGTTAAGAAGTAGAAGGACTCTTCACTTAAACCCACGCCCCTTTCTAACTTTTTTCTCTTATTTTTTCACACAAAATAAAAATTAGGTGTGCACCACCTTATCAGATAAGGTGGATTGACGGCTGGGAATCTCTCTCTTTAGTTTGAACTATTTCAAACTCATTTTGATCCATTCAAACTAATTTGAATTCCAACAACTTTTGTTGGAGTTTAAATTCCCTCTCCCTTATCTCTATCTTCAAGAGGTGCATGCCTTGCACGGGCCCCCTCTCTTTCTCATAAATTATTTGGGGCATGTGCCCCAAGAAAAACTCTTAGGGGTGTGTGCCCCTCTCCCTTCTTTCTTGTGCATGACCAAGTCAAAGATGGTCTTGTCCTAATCATGTCCGAGACCAGGACAAGGCCTGATCTGACCATGACAAGATTCAGGTAGTTCAGGACAAATCCATATTGGGTTCTTGGATGAGCTAAATCTAATTTAACTGAGTCCAAACTAATCAAAAAATTCATAGAAGAAGAAAGTTAGGTCCAATCGTGTGCTAGCATGATTTTGTTGAACCTAATTGGATCTAATCCAAATCAATTAGACTGTAAGAGTCCAATTAATGACATCTAGATCCAAATCTTTGTTTGTATGACCTAATAGGTTCAATTCTGTATGATAATGAGACATGTCACAATCTCTATCGTTAACATCATCGAAATACCTTTTGATAGATCAGAACTCTTTCTGATTCATCCAATTAGAATCATCGATCATCGAGATAATTCTAATTAGTTCTAAAATCCATCAGCAATACCTAGCAGTATATGATGGTAATCTATCAGAACTAAAAATGAATCTCTCGATGCAGCCAACTATGTGATTGAGTTCTTTCATCATGAGTCCCGATAGGATTTGGTTAAAGTTGACATATCAAACCTGATTCTTGTCATATGATTGAATCATTTGATTCGAGTTCGATGTGAAATCCTAATAGAAACTTTTTTCTCTTATTTTTACACTACCATGGACATGGGCTTTAGGACTCGATCTCATGATCATCATAAGACTACTCCTCCTCTACCGAGGTTGATAGATACCATCTTGGTGTGATCTAATTCCTACAATGAACATGCTATAGCCAACATACAACTCAAGATTCCAAATGGCTAGGAGATTGAGTTATGGTATAGTTAAACTATAACACACTCAAGATGAACTATCGATGCACCTTAGGTTAAAGAACTAAATACATAACTATAGCATTGAGCTAGTCATCGATGAGATGGTAGACTCCATTATGACTGCTCAAAGTAGTCATGCTCAGTATCTTTATTCTCAACAAGCACCTATACTCGCACTCCAATATTTTCATACCATAGATTCAAAACTTGTATATCCTAAAAAAGTGATTGTACATCAATCTTCCGGATCGATCATCATTCTCATGATGATCCTATGATCAAAAGTAGTTTATGAGTTAATTATGACAATACATGTCTTAAATTCTCAACTCTTGATAATATATGTTATTGTTATGAATTATTTTTGAATCTGTGGAAATTCTTATACCTTCTACCAACTCTGAGGAAGCAAGTTGGAGATGATAGCAAGAAAGATAAAGATCAGATGATAAGAAGATGAGACAACGACATAGTGAGAAAGAGAGAAAGTTAGGATTTTAGGAAGAAAAGAAATTCAATTCATTCTCTTTTATATCCATAATCTACATATACAAGTATATATATAGACACCCTGAGTCAACACGACTCAGTCCTAAAAAATTTTTCTTGGCTAATCCATACATGAAAACACTCACCCAAGTCCATGTAAACCCATGTCTTGCATGCTCTTATCTCCTGAACTAAAGATCTAGCCCAATACATGAATTAGCCACCTTAAGACCTCTCATATTAGGTCTTAAGATTTCTTGGATTAGATCCAATCCAAGATCAAATAAAAAATCCATCCAAATCTATTCACCACCGTCGAGCTGGCTCAGTCAAAAGCTGAGCCAGCTTGACTACATCTCTTCGAGATCGAGCCAACTCGGCTCATATCCCAGCCAGCCTAACTGTGTGCCAGCCTCTTTATCTTTGCTGATACATCTCTGTCCAATCCTAGCTTTCAGAAACCACCACTTTGAATCCCTTGCGATCTCTCAAGACTTAGGAACACCACACTTGCCCTTTCAATCTCTACCTTGATGCCCCAAGGCTTGAGGCAAGTCTATCCTATTCATCAGATACATCAATTTCATACATTTACAAAAGCTATCATGACGAAGAACTTTTGTTAGTGCATTCGCTTGATTCTCCTTGGTGTGGACCTTTACCAACTTTACTTCACCTTCTTTCATAAGCTCTTTGATCCGGTGGTATCTAATATTGATGTATTTCATCCTTGCATAGTAGACAGAGTTCTGAGCAAGTAACAGTGCACTTTGACTATCGCAGTGCACCCTAATAGCCTCCTACATGAGATCCATCTCCAATGCCAATCCTTTCAACCATAGAGCCTCCTTTGCTACCTCCATAACACCTATGTATTCCACCTCAGTTGTAGATAAGATCGTGATGGGTTGAAAGCATGATCTCTACAAGACTGGACCTCCAAACAGGTTAAACATAAAACCTATCATTAACCACCGAGTGTCTATGTCTCTATCCAAATCTGCATACACAAATCTATTTATCTACCCTCAAGCTTTCTTGGACACATCGGAGAGTTTCTCAGCTCCATCTTGCTATCCATAGCAGATGCCAACTCCATCAGTACCCACCAAGTACCTGAAGATCTACTTCAGTGCTCACCAGAGCTCCTTACCAGGCTGTGCCATGAACCTACTGATATGGCTCATTGCATGGGTTATATCTGGTCTATAACACACCATGGCATACATTAAACTTCCTACACCAGAGGCATACGGTGTTCTCTCCATCTTCTGAGCCTCCACCTCAGTCTGTGGTGACATCATCTTTGAGAGTCTAAAGTGTTCGGCAAGTGGCAGCTCCATCGATTTTGCTTTCTTCATCCCAAACCTCTCTAAAGTCTTTCTAATGTAGCATCCTTGAGATAAATGCAGCATCTTCTTAGCTCGATCTCTGAAGATTTTGATGCCTAAAATCTTCCTTACAGGCCCCAAATTCTTCATCTCAAACTCCCAAGATAAGGCTGCCTTTAGTTCCTGCACAACCTTCCTACTCTTGCATGCTATAAGCATGTCATCTACATACATGAGTAGAAATACCCTAGACTCATCCTCCAAAGATTTAATATACACACAAGAGTCATACTCACACCTGAAAAATTCAATGCTCCTCACATATGAGTCAAATTGCTTGTATTATTGTCTTGGCGATTGCTTCAATCCGTACAATGATTTCTACAGCAAACAGACCTTTCCTTCTGCTCTTGGCTCTTAAAATCCTAGTGGCTACTCCATATAAATTCTCTCCTTCAAATGCCCATGGAGGAATGCCATCTTGACATCCATCTTCTCCAACTCCAAGTCCTGAGCTGCCACAATGCTCAGCAATATTCTGATGGAAGTATGCCTGACAATAGGAGAAAATACTTCACTAAAATCGATGCATTTCTTCTGAAAGTATCCCTTGGCCACTAACCGTGCCTTATACCTAACACCTCCTTGCTTTGAAAGCTCCTCTTTGTATTTGTAAACCCACTTGTAACCAATGGGTTACTTTCCTCATGGCAACTACACCAAATGCCACGTCTCATTCTTGTAGAGAGCCTACATCTCCTCGAACATTACTTAAACCCATCTCTCTCTGTCCTGGTTATTTATAGCCTCCTCATAGCTGTATGGATCTCCATTTGCTATCATCAAGACATATGATAGTGTATCTTTGAAGCTGTATCATTCTGGTTGCCTGATGTTCCTTTTGGGCTTGTGCAACACAACCCCGATATCTGTCCTAGGTCCAGCTTCCTCCTATTTGGCCTCCTGACTTCCATTATCTATCTGAGCTCTCTCCACCTATGGAGACACCTCCGATGAGTGCTCCATCTAAATACCAAGTCCTCCTAATGCACCTATAAGTGGCAAAATAAAGTAAGATGTTAACTATCCAGTGTTGCCCTACTAGACCTCCTGCTACTCCTTCATGCCATCTCGTCTTTGGAGAACTGAATTTTCATCAAAGGTGACATCCCTACTAATGAAAACCTTCTTCTCCAAGGAATCCCATAGTCAGTATCCCTTAACTCCTCATGGATATCCTAAGAACATCATCTTCCATAATCTGGCATCCAACTTGCTCTGCTCACCAGCATCGATTGTACAAAATCCGTGCATCCAAAAACCCTTAGATGGCTCAGCCCAATCTTTCTTTTAGATCATCTTTCCTCTGGAATACCATCATCTAACTTTGTATGAGATGATCGATTAACTAGATAATAGGCTACATCCACTGTATCAATCCAGAATGCCTTCGAAAGCCTTGCTTGCAGCCTCATGCACTGTGCCTTTTCCAAAAGAATTTTATTAATCCTTTCAGCCACCCCATTTTGTTGAGGAGTTTCTTTACCAAGAATTACCTTTCGATACCACACTCCTAATAAAAGCCTTGGAACTCTTTGCTGGTTTATTCTCTACTATTGTCTGACCATAGATACTTCAAGTTTTGACATGTCCCTTCTCTACCTCAGCTTTCCACACCTTGAACCTGGTGAAGACTTCTGATTTCTCCTTCATGAACTAGACCCATATCTTTCTTGAAAAATCATCTATAAAGATCAAGAAGTATCTTGCTCCATTTCTGGCCAAAAATGGAGCCGTCCCCCATACATTAGTGTGAACAAGTTCCAGTGGAGCTGCACTATGGGCTGAACTGACGACAAACTATACTCTCCTCTATTTACCCATCTAGCATGGCTCACATACCTCTATAACATCTCCATCCAGATCTAAAATCAGATCATGTTTGCTCAGCTCCTTCATCCCATGGTCACCCATGTGGCCTAGATGGTAGTGCCACAACCGATAAGCCCCCTGCTGATCCTACGCTATTGCTGCTGCATCGGATTCTCCGATCACCATAGATCCAACCAACTTGTAGAGGTTGTTTTGCATCCTCTGCCCCTCATTACCATCATAGCATCTTTAGAGATATTGAGAACTCCACTCCTAGTATGAATGCTAAAGCTACAGCCACTCTACTCTAGATAGTCCAGCGACACGAGATTTTTCTTCAAATCTAGAACGTGCTTCACATTTATGAGAGTCTGCACCATCCCATCAAACATCCTCACCCAAATGCTTCCAATACCAGCGACTTTACATGGATGATCATCTTCAAGTGTCACACTCCCCACATCAATCTTGGTGTATGAGACAAACCAAGATTGATTTGGGATGTAGTGATGCGAACAAGCTGAATCCAAGGTCCATACATCTATGTATCTTCTATGACCATCTGATACAACCAAGAGATCATCCTCTATCTCACTATCAGCCACTGTACTGAGTGCATCAGATCCACTCTTTTCTCCCTTCTTGTTCTTCCATTGCGGGCAATCACGCTTGAAGTGCCCGATCTCCTTGCACTTGTAGCATCTGACTTCCTTCCTATTCTTGCTCTTTTGAAACTTTGATCATCCTCTTGACTTGCCTCTCTCCTTTGATCTTCTAGGTCTCTCCCCCACGGTCAAGCCCTCCTAGAGAACACCTTCCTTGGTCAACTTCTCCCACTATTCGTTGGTGCACAATATCGAGACCATGTCTTCATACTCCAGGTTCTCCTTACCCCTTACCATAGTGCAGCATCGTCACCAATGGATCATAGGATGAGGGCAAAGAGCATAATAGAAGAAATGATTTATCTTCTTCCTCCGTCTTCACTCCAATATTCAGCAACTCATTGCACATCTGATCAAATTTCTAGTTGTATCCTGAGACATCTCCACCTTCCTACATCCGAAGGTTATACAGTCTCTTCTTCAATATCAATTAATTGCACATATTCTTACCCATATACATGGTTTGCAACTTCGACCACAAGCCTCTTGGGGTCCTCTCCTCTAAAATTGAATAGAGTGCCGCATTCGACAAGCATCCTCTGATCATAGAGCAGGCCTTCTTTTTCAGAGACATCCCCTGGCGATTTGACATTCCTTCAGGCTTCTCTTCCAATGTCTGATCCAATTCAGCTTGAACCAGAAGATCTTCCATACGAACTTTCCATATGAAAAAGTTTTCTTTTCCATCAAACTTCTCGAAATCAACCTTTACATTACTTCCCATGATTGGATCCAAGCCAAAAACATAGATCCAAGGAATTTGAGAAATACCTTGACAGGACCTTGCTGAATTCACAGCACCTGAAGATCTTCAACTTTCAGGCATCTTCTTCTCCTTCCACACAATCTAGCTCTGATACCACTTGCTATGAATTATTTTCGGACTTGTGAAAATTTTTGTACCTTCTATCAACTCTAAGGAAGTAAGTTGGAGATGATAGCAAGAAAGATAAAGATCAGATGATAAGAAGATGAGACGGCGGTAGACTGAGAAAGAGAGAAAGCTAGGATTTCAGAAAGAAAAGAAATTTAATTCATTCTCTTATCCATAATCTATACATACAAGTATATATATAGACACCCTGAGTCAACACGACTCAGTCTTAAAAAACTCTCTTTGGCTAATACATACATGAAAATGCTCATCCAAGCCCATGTAAACCCATGTCTTGCATGCTCTCATCTCCTGGACTAAAGACCCAGCCCAATATATGAATTAGCCATTTTAAGACCTCTCATACCAGGTCTTAAGACCCCTTGAATTAGTATTGCCATCCACAATATTCTAGGCATCACCTAGCGCTGATACTAAATTGTAGACCCATGATATCGCTTGAACACCAATCATCCTTGACATCACAAGCACTAATACCATATTGTGGAAGCCCCTAATCTTTAGCACGGACCTGAAGAAACCTGTGACGTTCTCTATGAGCAGCAAACCATAGATCCAACACCTAGATCTGTGATGGGGTACCTCCCTCCTTAGGCTTGAGGGAAGCCGCGCCCCCTCTCTCTAGGGCTTCTTCAAGAATCCTAGGACAACAACTCTAAAGAGAAGAAAAGAAGAGAGAATTGAGGAAGAAAAGATCTATATTAATTCCATCCTTGAAAACTCTAACACAACCTATGTATTTATACATAGCCATTAGGCTCGACCAAAAATTTTCTTAGCTAACCCAATACATGAAAGCACTCACCGAGCCCATGTACACCCATGTCTCCCATGCTCTCATCCTCTGGATCTAGACCCGACCCATATATAAGTTAGCTCCCTTAAGACCTCTTGAACTAGGCCTTAAGACACTAGGATCAACCTAAGCCCTAGCCCAAAATAGATCCTGCCGTAACTCTGCCCACACACTAAGCCGGCTCAGTCTTAGTATCGAGCCAACTAAGTTTCATTGGATCGATTCAGTCTAAAATTGAGCCAGCACAATTTTGTGTCATTCCAGTAGTCTCGAATGCTCAGCTCTCTATTTTGCCTATATTTTGAGACTTAGCCAACCCAGTTTTGTACTAAGCCGGCTAAACTGCAGAAAATCTTTTTTTTACAATCTTGATTCTTCGACTTTGATTACTTGCTTCACCTTATATCATAGGTCACTGAAGCACCAACCAAGCCTCTGGAATTCCCAGAACCATCATCATGACTCCTTCCATGGCCTTTGATGCGTGCTAATTTATAGCTATGGCAAGTGCACCAATCGATCAAGTAATAAAGTGAATGAGTAGAGTATCGTCCCTAGAGGATTGGAAAATAAGTACTGAAAAGCTCTTTCCTATGCTTTATTTAGAAGATCGATTTATGAGAATAATAAATTAAAGAAAATAAAAAAAATAATTAAAAGTTTTTAATTAAATAGAGAGAGTGTAAATTATTAGGGTTTTAAATTCAAGAGCAATGGATTACTAAGGCAATCGGTTCACCAACTCAGTCAATACAATATTCAGTTTTTTAGATTAATTTTATTTCATGTGACGGTGGAGTCTCCTAATTTATTCACTATCCTTTGGTCCAGACATAGCAAAACTATTAATATTTATTAATTACCCTTTGGTCCAGGTGTAATTTAAATAAATATTAATGCATTAGGTTTTGTGAAACCCTCTAATTAAAATATGCTGCGTCCAAAGCGCACTAAAATTTCCGCATGCATATGAATTCTAATTTGATTCATAATACAAGGTATATAATCAAGAAGCATTAACATAGATGTACTTGGTCCGTAGCATCTATGTTCATCAGATCAATTAGAAGATGGCCAGTAATCTAAAAGCATTAAGATCAGATTTATATACTCCTTCATGAATAAAATTTAAAAATAAATCACACTGAATATTGCATCAAAAGAGTGGCTACACCTTAGCCTTAGTAAAATAAAATTTAGTTCATGATAACAAGTTCAAAAACAGCGAATAAAATAAAAAGCATAGAGAAATTAGACTGTTTGATTGTTGAAATTGATTGTCTGCTGCTCTTGATGTGGAGAATTTGGCGAAGAAGAAGAGGCTCCTTGATCGATGTCTTGATCGTCGAAGAAAAATCAAAAAAATCCTCTTTTGATTTTCTCATAAATCACTTTTTTTTATCTCTCTCTTCTCTCTTTCTTCCTCTCTCTCTCTCCCCGTCTCTCTCTTTGTCTCTCTCTAATTCTCTTTTTTTTTTTGTACGACAACCATAGGTTTTATAGATAAAGAATTTGATTTCCCCTCAAAATCCATCAAAAATTAGGTTTAAGACTCCCAAAATAACTCAAATTAAGATCTGGGTAATTCTGGCCGTTGGATGGTGATCAAACGGTCCAAAAATCACTCAACAACCCCTTAAAATAACCCAGATCAAGTCAGATTTAATATCAACCGTTGGATCAATCATTGGATCAAATCTGGGCTGTCCGATCGCATTGAAATAAGCCTCCAGACCTTTAGTTTTACGTCGGGATGAATCTCGGCCGTTGGATCTTGATCGAGAGCTGTGGATGCCATCCATCAGCGCCTTCTTCTCATCCGTCCGATCAAGCTTCAGTGAAAATCGTCTGTTGGATCAGCTAGAATTCCCAAATTGTCCTCCGTGGACTGTGCGCGAGCCCGATGTTGCGTGGACCGCCGCATTCTTCAGCCAATCAGAGCACGCCTCTTGCTATGAAATTATCAAAATGCCCTTCAGATGGTCCATCGTGCACCGTGAAAAATGCTGACGTCATCCTGACATCAGCATTGCATCGATATTTTTTTTTTTTTAAATTCAATTCTGGGCTCGTTTGAAGTCCGTTTTGCCTGAATTTTTTTTCATTAGAACCAAAAAAATAAGATCTTCACATTGATGGTCTTCTTTCCTGCATAAGATTAATAAAAATATTAATTTTTAATAAAATAGATTAATTTATTTTATAATTTAATACTTTTATTAGTATATTTTTACCACTTATCAGCCTTCCAAGGCTTGGAAGCCTTCCAAGGCTTGGAAGCACCATAAATCCTCACAATCTCCACCTTGGTACCCCAAGTCTTGGCAAATCCCTCAGCAATGCCCTCCTGCATGATCTCACTATCCCTACGCACTCGATAGCGCAGCTGTGCAAACATCACCTCCACCAATCTTCTTCAGTTGTTGTGCACCTCTGAGACCTTTGGGATGATCGCCTCCACCGCTGAAGACCTGTGCTTACTTCTTGGCACCATCCTGAAATTGTAGGATTCCTTCTGCTTAATAGCTGCATCACTTTCTCTGAATTTTTTTGGAGAACCTACAATATTTTTGCACCAGCACATGCTATACCACCTGACATGATTTCCTCAGAGCTATGCCTGTCCATCTGCACATGCCACTCCACCTAAAACTATGCATCACTGGTGCTCTGAACCCATGCCAAATTTTTTTTCCACTTGTGAAGCCACCACTATGGAGTTCCACCTATATCCGAAGTCCATCTGATGCCACAGAAGTTGACTCTATGTTCGAGTCCCTCAAGGCCAACCATTCAATGCTGTACTGCTAAGCCTGTCGCTGCACCTCGAACACCATCACTGCCCCTTCGAACCCTTCATGCTCCATGGACCCCTTTGAAGCTGTCTTGGATAACTCCACAACCCTCGGGCACCTTCGAAACCCAAGAGCTCATCCAACTCTTCTGAATTTAGTGATTGAACCCTAAAAATTTTCACCCTAGTCCTTTTCTTCCGCCTCTATACCAGCCAATGCTTCAATTGCATCCGGAGAACCATCCTCCACATGAACCTCGACTCTCCTTGGTGCTCCTATAGAAAAAATCTGATCCATGATACTTTCGACTGCTAGAGACCACTTGGTGCTCCCTAAGACCCCCTGGCTCTCCCTAAAACCTACTCCCAATCTCCCTAAGAAGTCCCTGACACACTCTGCTGAGATACACTCCTCGGCTACTGCATCGTCGAGCCTCTCTCAGTCCCTATGTCTTCAGGATAGCGCTCCCGCAGCACTCCAGCGCTTCCTAACTCATCTCTACACTGCTCTATAGTCATCCAATCCTAACCTACTGGACCTCCTTGGATCATCAATCTCCATCATCCTCAAAGCTCTGTAAATCTATGCTCTGATCGAACCGCTGAATACATCTCCAACTACTTCTCCACCTTCCTGACATCGAAGGACGTATAGTTGCTTCTTCAACCTTCCTTCTACCATTATCCCTTGGAAAATCTCTCTTCAATAGCCCCACACCGCCCATCTTTTTAGAGAATCTTGATGCTCTCTACTGAAATACCTTCCTCGACTGCTGCATCACCGAGCCTTTCTTAGCCCTACATCTTCAAGAAAATACTACTGCAGTACTCTAGTGCTCCCTGCCTATCACATAACCATCATACACCCCGATCTTTCCACCAAGATCGATCAGCAAATCATGCACCCAATCCTTCCACCCCAAAAAATTCTTTCTCATTAATCCTCTCAACCTCCACCTTTAACTCGCTACTCGCGGTTGGCCAAACCACAATAATAACAAAGATAGAGCTGAGACATACCATAAAATTCTTATGCAGATTTTTGATTTTACCTTGTATAACTTCTCCTTCGCTTCCACACACCATCAGGCTCTAAAACTTAGCTCTGATACCATATTGCCATCCACAACATCCTAGGCATCACCTAGCTTTGATACAAAATTATAGACCCATGATATCGCTCGAATGCCAATCATCCTTGATATCATAAGCACCAATACTATGTTGTAGAAGCCCCTGAACTTTATCATGGATCTGAAGGAACCTGTGACATTCTCTATGGGCAGTAAACCATAGATCCAACACCTAGATCTATGATGGAGCGCCTCTCTCCTAGGGCTTCTTCAAGAATCCTAGGGTGGCAACTCTAGAGAGAAGAGAAGAAGAGAGAATTGAGGGAGAAAAGATCTGTATTGATTCCATCCTTGAAAATCCTAATATAACCTATGTATTTATATATAGCCATTAGGTCTGACCAAAATTTTTTTTGACTAACCCAATACATGAAAGCACTCAACGAGCCCATGTATACCTATGTCTCTCATGCTCTTATCCTCTAGATCTAGACCCGACCCATACATGAGTTAGATCCCTTAAGACCTCTTGAATCAGGCCTTAAGATCCTAGGATCAACCCAGACCCTAGTCCAAAATAAACCCTCGCATAACTCTGCCCGCGCACTGAGCTGGCTTAGTCTCAGTACTAAGTCGGCTAAATTTCACTAGGTCGGCTCAGTCTAAAACTAAGCTGGCCCAGTTCTATGTCGTGCCAGCAGTCTCGAATGCTCAGCCCTCTATTTTGCTTATGCTCTGAGACTTAACCGATCCAGTTTTGGACTGACCCAGCTAACCTATAGAAAATCTTCTTTCTACAGTCTTGATTCTTCAGCTTTGATTTCTTGCTTCACCTTGTATCCTAGATCTCCGAAGTACCAACCAAGCCCCTGGAATCTCTGGAGCCATCACCATGACTCCTCCCGTGGCCTCTCAAGAATTGGAAGCACCATAAATCCTCACAATTAGACCCAATCCAAGATCAAATAGAAAATCCATCTAGATCTATTCACCACCATCGAGCTGGCTCAGTCAGAAGTCGAGCCGACTTGACTGCATCTTTCCGAACCATGTCTTCTTTCTGCTTGAGATAGTCGGCTCGAACATGGGTCGAGCCGACTCAATTTGAGATCAAGCCAACTTAGTTGCATATCTGAGCCAGCCTAATTATGAGATCGAGCTGGCTCGACTACGTATCCAAGCCAGTCCGACTGTGTGCCAGTCTCTTTATCTTTACTAATACATCTCTGACCAATCCTAGCCTTCAGGAGCCACCACCTTGACTCCTTCATGATCTTCTAAGACTTGGGAGCATCACACTTGCCCTTTCAGTTATCATACCCGTTAATCTAATGGATGCATTACAGATACTTAATACACAAATATAATAGAAAATATAATCCATTGTATTAATAATAAGTTAAAATTATAAAAATATCATAAGAAAGTATTTATAAGTGTCGGCCAATCTAACTTCTAGAGTATACATCTAACAAACTTTCACTTGATCTAAAGTCAATTTGCTATAAATCTAAGTTCTATCTTCTCAAAATAGGCTTCAGTCTTTTGTTGGCTCAAAGGGTTTGTTAGTGGATCAGCCATATTGTCCATGGTGTCGACTCTCTTAATCTTGACGTATCCCTTCTCGAGGTAATCTTGGATGAGGTGGAATCATTACTCAATGTGCTTGGACTTCTGGTGAGATCTTGATTCCTTAACTATGATTATGGCATCATTGTTATCATGGTACAATGAGACGACATCAGATGGCATCACTTTGAGCTCTATAATGAACTTCTTGAATCAGAAAGCTTTCTTCGCAGCTTTTTAGACAGCAATGTACTCTACTTCCATGGTGGAGTCTGCTATCATTGTCTGCTTAGAACTCTTCTAGCTTACAGCACCATCATTGCACAAAAATAGGCTTCCTGATATCGACTTTCGATCATCTATACCAAACATAAAGTCTAAGTCTGTATACCCCTGGACCTGGAGTTCTCCATTACCAAAGATCAAAAATATATCCTTAGTCCTTCTCAAGTACTTAAGAATATATTTAATGGAAGTCCAGTGCTCTTCGTCTGAATTAAACTGATACCTGCTTGTGACACTCATAGTATGGACGATATCAGATCATGTACATAACATGGTATACATGAGGCTCCCTATTGTCGAAGCATAAGAGATCTTGCTCATGTGTTCCATCTCTTCTGGTGTGTTGGGATACATCTTTTTGGAGAGATAAATTTCATGTTTGAAGGGCATAAAACCCCTCTTAGAATTCTCCATGTTGAATCTCTTCAGCACCTTCTCTATGTACATCTTCTGTAAGAGACCAAGCATCCTTGTCAATCGATCTATCTATGTAGATCTTAATCTCTAAAATAAAGAATGTTTCTCCTAGATCTTTCATAAAAAACTCCTTAGATAACCATACCTTGACTAAGGTCAACATGGAAATGTCATTTTCAATCAGGAGGATATCATCCATAAACAATACGAAAAAGACAACAGCGCTTCCACTAATCTTTTTGAACACATAGGGCTTCTTTTCATTCTTGATGAAATCAAATAATTTGATTATATCATTGAAATAAGCATTCCAACTTCAAAATGCTTACTTTAGTCCATAGATGGATCTTTGCAGCTTACAGGCCTTGTGATCACTATCACTAGAAGTGAAACCAAGTGGCTATTTCATTTAGATATCTTTCTCAAGATACCCATTTAGGAATATCATTTTCACATTCATTTGCCATATTTCGTAATCAAAATATACTGCAATAGCAAGCAGTGTGCGAATGAATTTAAGCATGACTACTGACGAGAAGATATTCTGATAGTCAATGCCTTCACGCTGACTATACCCTTTCGCCACTAACCTAGCCTTAAATATCTCTATATTTTTATCTGCACCAATCTTTCTTTTAAAGATTCATTTACATCTAATAGGTACAATACTTTCAGATGGATCTACCAAGATCCAGACTTGATTCGAGCATATTGAGTTAATTTTTGACTTCATTGTCTCTCATCATTTCTTGAAGTCGATATCTAATATCTCCTCATCACTGATTTTGGGATCATCTTCATGAACCCCATTTTCTATGAGGAATGTTTTCTCTCTATCCTCTAAAATAATACTTAGGTATTTCTTAGGAGGATGGAAAACCCTACTAGACTTACGAGGTGGAGGAGGTAGTATGTGGATTGGCTCAAACTGACCAGGTTCCTCAGATTTTTTGGCTCATTGTTCTTTGGAGACTTTCTTTTTGAGCTTGATTTATCTTTCCATGCCACCATCTTGAATAAATTATTTTTCAAGAAAAATAGCATGTCAACTCACAATCATATTATGGTCCTCCAAAAGATAGAAGTAATATCCTAATGACTTCTTAGGATATTTAATGAATCAAGCTCTAAGGGACCTAGATTCTAACTTATTCGCCTATTGTCTCTTAACATGGACTGGATAATCCTAAATCTTGAGATGACTCAAACTCGATTTCTTACCATGTTACATCTCATCTGGTGTGGTAGAAATGATTTTAGAAGGAATCCTATTCAGTACATAAATAGCTATTAGCAGACTATATCCCTAGAGAAACTCAAAAAGATCTATGAAGCTCATCATGGAATGGACCATATCTAATAGGATCCGGTTTCTCCATTTTGAAACCCTATTAAGTTGAGGCATTCCAGGCGGAGTCCACTATGAGGCTATACCATTCTCCTTGAGATAGTCCAGAAATTCTCTACTAAGATATTCGCCTCCACCTGATCGAAGAACCTTAATGGGCTTTTTGATTTATTTTTTTACTTCATGTTTAAATTTCTTAAACTTTTCAAAGATTTTAGACTTGTGTCCCATCAAGTACACATATCCATACCAAAAAAAATTATCAATAAAAGTGATGAAGTAGACAAAATCTGAAGAAAAATCCTTATTTCCTGGACCAAATTCGTTCAGATCTGATCGAATCAAGAGATATATTTCAAAATTTTTTCTCTTTGATTCGAATCAGATCTGAGATGTTTTAGATCTAAGTTTTATTATTTTAATAATAAAAATAAAATATAAATAAATTTAATTTAATTTAATTTATTTTGATGTAGGGTAATCTTATTACCCATTGATGATCCTGTAAGCAGCGGAAGGTTCTGGATCTAGCCACGCAAGTGCCTGACCTCTACTAGTATCTACTTGAATTGGATCTAAAGATCCTCTTCTTCTCTATCACGTCTCCAAAAATCAGATTTGAATCTAATTTGGAAGATCTTCAAAATGGCTTTCGAAGATCAGTAGTTGTTTTTTACAACAGCACAGCCTTCTAGCTTTCTATCATCTTTCTCTCGCCTAGATTGCACCAACTTAGATCCCAAATTACTTTGGATGTGGAGAGGAGAGAGAAAAGATGGACTTGGCATGGAGGAGGAGAGAGGTAGCCTTAGGGTATGGGAATTGTGTATTCTCAGATACTCCTTGAGTTGGACGTAGGGTCTAATTTATAGACTATGCATGATCCAACTCCTCTTCATCCCAACCAATCACAACCCTTTGTGAAATCAGATCTAAATCTGATTGATGGGAATAGAGTCCCTTGGATTCATCCTTAGATGGTGCCTAAGACCAGTCAAAGTTGGTTCTTAGGAGGAGTTTAATCGAAATCCAATAAGGAGATGGAGTTCCTATCCAATAGGGACTTTTGAGTGCCTCAAACTTGGGCGCACGCCACCCTTGGCGTGCGCCCTCCTCCTTCCTAGGTTCTGGTAGGGGGACAAGCCCCCACCAGCTCTCTAATAGGTGTGTGACACATGGACAGAAGTCAAAGTATCAATGGTCAACATTTGACCAGTCAAAGGTCAACTTTTGACCAAAGTCAAAGGAGGAGAAATGACAGGTGACCAAAAATGGCAGGTATTATCTTACAAAATAAGACAACCTTTTTCTGACCTAGACAAACTCCAGTCAGACCAAGTGAAGGCTTCTGATCGAGCACAAACTCCTTTGACTCAATCAGGACAACTATTTATGATAGTAAAAGAAGAATGTTACGTTCAATCGAGTACTAGCACGATTTTCTTGAACCTAATTGAACTGGATCAGTTCAATTGATGATCACCAGATTCAAACCCTTGTTTGTGTGATCTAGTTAGGTTCAATTCTATATGGTAATGGGATATGTCATGATCTCTATCATCGATATCATCAAAACTCCTTTCGATGGATCAAAATTTTTCTAATTCGAACAACTAGAATGATCAATCATCTAAATCATTCTAATTGCTCCCAAAATCCACCAGTGACACCTAGCAATATATGGTGGCAACCCATCAGAGTTGAATGCGAACCTCTTGGTGCAGCTACCTGTGTGATTAAGTTCTTCTATCTTGAGTCTCGATCAGATTAGGGTTAAGGTGAACTCATCAAATCCTAGTTTCTGTCATATGATGTAATCATTCAATTCAAGTCCAATGTAAAAATCTAAAAAGAAACTCTTTCTATTATTTCACTCTGCCATGGCCATGAACTTCTAGACCTGATTCTCATGATCATCATAGGGCTGCTCCTCTACCATCGAGGTAGATAGATTCCATCTTGATGCAATCCAGTTTCTATAATGAACATGCTATAGCCAACATACACCTCAGGATTCCGAATGGCTAGGAGACCGAGTTATGGTGTAGTCAAACTGCAACATCCTCAAGGTGAATTGCCGATGTACCTCAGGTCAAAGAACCAGACACACCACTATAGCATTAAGTCAATCATTGACGAGAAGATAGACTTCCTAATGACTACTCGAGGTGGTCACGCTCAGTGCCCTTATTCTCTAACGAGTATCTGTACTCTCACTCCGGTGTCTCCACACCGTAGACTCAAGACTCATCTACTAAATAGAAGCAATTGTACACCAACCTTTCGGATCAATCACCATCCTCGTGATGATCCTATGGTCGAGAGCATTTTATGAGTTAATAATGATTATTTGTCTTAAATTTTCAACTCTTGAAAATATGAATTATTATTACCATTAACTCAAAGAATGTATCATAGACACTAAATACACATATATGATAGAAAATAACCCATTTTATTGATTATAGTCAAAATTATAATTTTGCCCCTAGAAGTGTATTACAAGTGTCAGCCAATTCTGGCTTCTAGGACACATATATCTAACAATCTCTCACTTATTCTAAAGCCAATTGGCTACAAGTCTAAGTCCCATCTTCTCAATGTGGGCTTCGATTTTTTATTGTCCCAATGGTTTTGTAAGTGGGTCTGCTGCATTATCTGCGGAATTGACTCTCTTGACCTTGACGTAATCCTTCTCGAGGTAATCGCGGATGAGGTGGTATCGCCGCTCAATGTGCTTGAATTTCTGATGAGACCTTGGCTCCTTAGCAAGGGCTATGGTGCCATTGTTGTCGCAGTACAGAGGAATGGCATCTAATGGCATTACTCCAATTTCTGCAGCCAACTTTTTTTACCAAAATGCTTCCTTCATTAGCCTCTGATGCAACGATATATTCAGCTTCCATGGTGGAATCTACTATCACGATTTGCTTGGAACTCTTTCAGCTGACAGCACCATCATTGCACACAAACAGACTTCCAGATGTTGATTTTCGATCATCTACATCGGACATGAAATCCGAGTCTGTGTATCCCTGGACTTGGAGTTCTCCCTTACCAAAGACCAACATCATATCCTTAGTTCTTCTTAAATACTTAAGGATACATTTCACAGAAGTCCAATATTCTTCATCTGGATTTGACTGATAATTGCTTGTGACACTCATAGTATGGGCTATATCAGGTCGTGTACATAGCATGGCATACATGAGGCTCCCTATTGCAGAAGCATAAAGATCTTGCTCATGCATTCTATTTCCTCAGGTGTGCTAGGGCACATCTTCTTGGAAAGATGAATACCATGTCTGAAGGATATTAATCCCCTCTTAGAGTTTTCCATACCAAACCTCTTTAGTACTTCCTCTATGTACATCTTCTGTGAAAGTGCTAGCATCCTATTCGGTCTATCCCTATAGACCTTAATTCCTAGAACAAAGGATGCTTCACCTAGGTCTTTCATGGAGAATTCCTTGGACAACCATATTTTAACTGTCGTCATCATGGGAATATCATTCTCAATAAGGAGGATGTCATCCACGTATAATACGAGGAAGACAACAGCGCTCCCACTGATCTTTTTGAAGACACACGATTTCTCTTCATTTTTGATGAAACCAAACATTTTGATCACATCATTGAAACGAGTGTTCCAGCTTCGAGATGCTTGCTTAAGTCCATATATGGACCTTTGCAGCTTGCAAACCTTGTGATCAGTATCACTGGATGTAAATCCTAGCGGCTATTCCATATAGATATCTTTTCTTAAGATATTCATTTAAGAATGCCATTTTCACGTCCATTTGCTATATTTTATAATCGAAATAGGCTGCAACAGCAAGCAATGTGTGGATGGATTTTAGCATAGCCACTGAGAAAAAGGTATCCTAATAGTCAATGCCTTCGCATTGACTATAATCTTTTGCCACTAGTCTAGCTTTGAATGTTTCCATATTCCCATCTGCACCAATCTTTCTCTTGAAGATCCATTTACACCCAATAGGTACTATACCTTCTGGTGGATCTACCAAGGTCTAGACTTGGTTTGAGTGCATCGAGTCAATTTCTGGTTGCATTGCCTCTAGCCATTTTTTGGAGTCGATATCTGATATCATCTCGTTGTAGATTTTGGGATCATCACCATGAGCACCATTACCTACGAGGAACATTTTCTCTACTTCTTCTGAAATAATACTCAAGTATCTTTCAGAGGGATGAAAAACTCTTTTCGATCTATGAGATGGAGGATTAGTGTTCTTATTGGCTCAACCTGATTTGGTTCTAATTGATCCTTAGCTCATTGTACTTGTGAGACTTTCTTATCAAGCTTAATCTGCTTTCCAATGCCGCTATCTTGAATAAACTATTTTTCAAGAAAGATGGCATGTCGACTCACAATCACATTGTGGTCTTCTGGAATATAGAAATAGTATCTTAGTGACTCTTTAGGATATCCTATGAATCGAGCTCTGAAGGACCTAAACTCTAACTTGTCTGCTTGTTGTCTTTTGACATGAGTCGGACAACCCCAAATTCTGAGATGACTCAGACTTGGTTTCTTACCGTGCCATATCTCATACGGTGTGGTAGGAACGATTTTAGAGAGAACCCTATTCAGTAGATAAATTAAAGTTAACAATGAGTATCCCCAAAGAAAATCAGGGAGGTCTGTGAAGCTCATCATGGATCGGACCATATCCAATAGAGTTCGATTTCTCCATTCTGAAACCCCGTTGAGTTATGGTGTTCCTGGTGGAGTCCATTGAGAGACTATGCCATTTTTATTGAGATAGTCTAGGAATTTCTAGCTAAGGTATTCACCTCCTCGATCTGATCGAAGAACCTTAATGGATTTTCTAGTTTGTTTTTCTACTTCATGTCTGAATTCTTTGAACTTTTCAAAAGCTTCAGACTTATGTTTCATAAGATACACATACCCATACCTAGATAGATCATCGGTAAAGATAATGAAGTAGACAAAATTGCCTCTAGTCGGTACATCAAATGGGCCGCACACATCAGTATGTACTAGGATAAGGAGATCTGTGGCCCTTTTCCCATGTCCTACAAAAGGGAGTTTAGTTATTTTGCCTTGAAGACAAGATTCACAAGTTGGATATGACTCGAAAGTCAACGGACTCAATAGCCCATTTTTCTTCAATTTGTTGATCCTATCTTCTGCTATATGACCTAATCTCAGGTGCCATAGATACCTATCATTTGGACTATCCCTAGGTCGTTTGGCATTCATGTTTTGCTCGATAGTTAGAATAGGTACATCAATATGTAGCTGATAAAGATCGTTAATAAGAAAATTATTTGCAATTTTATTTCTTTCATAAAGAATGTTACAATGGTCCTTAAAGAAGGTAATCACATAGCTTTCTAGTGCTAAGCATGAAACAAAAATCAAATTCTTGCTAGCTGTAGGCACATAATAACAGTCTTTCAAAACTAAGTCTAAATCAGATGGTAATCGAAGAGGGTATGTTTCCACCTCCACTGTAACAACTCTTGCTCCATTACTGATGAGTAGGATCATGTCTCCATCCCTCAATCTTCTGCTATCCTCAAGATCCTGTATGGAAGTGTACAGATGAGCACTAGAACTAGAGTCAAGCACCTAATTGGATGCAGAAGAAATCGTAAGGTTAGACTCAATAACAAGCATACCTCCAGAAGGACCTTCCTTCTTGTTCTTCAAGGTGGCCAGGTAAGTATGGCAGTTCCACTTTCAATGGCCATCGCTGTTGCAATGAAAATACTTTCCTTTGATAGCGGCCTTCTTCTTCAGCTCTGCCTTCTTCTTCTTTCCTCCTTCCACATTTTGCTTTTTCGCAGACTTCTTTTTCTTTTCAGAAGACTTTCTTTTGGAAGAAGTCTGTTCCATAGTAAGAATTGAGTCTTTAGAACCTTTCATAGAAAGCTCAGTGGTGACCAGCATGTTCATTAACTTGGCCAAGGAATTTTGAAGTTTATGCATGTGGTAATTCATGATGAATTGCCCATATGCATCAGTCAAGGATTGCAGAATGATATCGTTCTGCAGATCCAAGTCTAACTTCACACCAAGCTTCTCCAGCTCTTTCAAATTCTTGATTATCATCAGACAGTGATCTTGGACTGACTGTCCATCATGCATCTTAGCCTTAAAAAGTTATTTCATGACTTGATACTTGGCTGCGCGACTCTGTTCACCAAACATCTTTTGCAGGTGAGCCAACATTTGGTGAGCAATCATGATATCTTCATATTGGCGCTAGAGCTCATCAGACATCGAGCCCAACATGTAATATCTGGCCTTATTATCTTTATCTATCCATTTTTTCAGAGACACTCTCTATTCAGCGAATGGATGGGCTGGTAAGATGGGAGGGTTCTGATCCAATACATAGGTTTTCTCGAAACACAAAATGATTTTATAGTTCCTGAGCCAATCTTTATAATTGGATTCGATCAGTTTGTGTGTTTCTAGGATACGTGCTAATGGGTTGGACGCAGATATTTTTCTATAGAAAGTCAAAGATTCTAGTTAGATACTGTAATTATGACTTGACCAATTTATTTAGAAAATTTATTTTTAAATAAATTAGCTTTCACTATTTTCTTGGATCCCTACACTTTCTCTGTAGAGATGCGAAAATCTTCATGATTAATGATTTCTAGTGGGTGGTGCGGTCTCACCAACTGACTCATCACCTCACCTAACAGTTATTGGTGATGGGTTAGCCAATGAGTGAACAACTCTTATTCAATGATTCTCTAATCATGGTGCATCCAAACTTGATCTCTAATTCATGAATCTCACCATATCTGGAATATTGATTCACTCCTTAGTTAAGTCAAACCCATCATTTGCACAGACTGGATTCTTAATTGAGTCTCTCACCGTATCCAAAATATTGAGCCTAACTCATCCTCCAGTCCATAGCATCCAATGCCTAATAAACATGGTTGCATCTTTCCGATGCAACTGAGCCACTGTATCCAGCCGAGAACAATCAACCCCGAAAAGGGCCCACATATCTACAATGGTGGAAGACCTCAGACTTAATCTTTTCTTAGGGAGAATTGATTCAGGTCTCATTAAACTAGACTTATCATAGTCATAACAATTATGACTAACCTAGTGGCATGGGTTAACTCGGATTATTGATCACCTCAAATCAGAACTAAGTCAATAGATATGATCAGATAAGTAAGATCGATGGAAGGGATATGCCATTAACTCGTACAAGAATGCATTCAGGTCGAGTAGCTCCCAATTAAAAATCAGTCGATCGTATGTGCCAAACTTATCTTAGACACCAAATTGTTGAGCCAGAACCAATTGGGTTAGCCTACAATCCAGACTCTAACCTCTGAGCCTAATTAGGTCTTGCTTGATTGTGACTCGATCTTCACCTAGACTTAATCCTATTAGGCTGGTCAATTTAAGTATTGTTGATCCCATCTAACCAACTCTTGATTTGGTTTGATCAACCGCTTTGACCTATTTGAGCTACCCAAGCCCGAACCCAATATTATGAATATGTCTTAGATCTGAAATTCTTAATTTTAGACTTAATTAATATTTCATAATCTTAATTCTTAATTAAGTAGGGTTCATAAATAAAATATGCATAATAAATCCTAAGGTTTCAGGATCTAGAGTTTTGTAGAAAGTAAGTTTTAGATTTCTGATTAAGGACGAATGCGCAGCACCCCTACACATCATAAGAACACCCTATCGAATGGGAGGAGAGGGCCTTTAAACCCTTCTTCATTCTTATGACCGAACGGCTAAGAGGAACGCCTTAATCAGAAACATGTAATACTACAAAACAGTTTTAGATCTATATCATATATCTCATATATAAATTAGATCTAATCATGACATATTTTGCATACATCTCATATATCGAATCATGCATGTTTTTAAATCTAAATTATCTCATAATAATCTAAAAAATTAAATTTAAATTGATCTTATCAAAACAAACTCTAATCTAGACAACTATGTAGAACTATTCTACAACTAGTCTTTACATGTATCAATCATATCTCATATGATGTTAAAATTAAATAATTTTTATTTACTATTTTTTAGATATTATTATAATAATTATAATATCAAAAAATAGTAAATAAATAGATCTAAAATATGATTTAATCAAATTAAATTATAAACATGCAAGACTATTTTATAGAACTATTCTATTTTAGAACTAGTCATGCATATTTTCTAATCTTAGATCCAAATCATTTAATTTTAATTTTTTTAATTTTAGATCTAATCACATCTCATATGATATCTAAAATTACTTATTTTTTTATTAAAATAAAGTTAAAATTAGATTTAAATATCTTAGAACCTGGCTCTGATATCAGTTGAAGAGAAATCCTTGTTTCCCGGATCAGGTTCGTTCAGATCTGATCGGATCAAGAGATATATTTTAAATTTTTTTTAATCTAAATTAGATATAGAATATTTTAGATCTAATTTTTATTATTCTAATAATAAAAATAAAATATAAATAAATTAAATCAAATTTAATTTACCTTGATGTAGGATAATCCTATTATACATTGATGATCCTGTAAGCAGCGGACGGTTCTGGATCTAGCCATGCTAGTGCCTGGTCTCTACCGATATCCACTTAGATTGAATTTGGAGATCCTCTTCTTCTCTATCATGACTCCAAAAATTAGATCTGAATCTGATTTGGAGATTCTTCAAAATAGCTTTTGAAGATCAGCAGTTATCCTTTGCAGCAGCATAGCCTTCTAGCTTTCTGTCACCTTTCTCTCGCCTAGATTGCACCAACTTAGATCCCAAACTACTTTGGGCATGGAGAGGAGAGGGGGAAGATGGACTTGGCATGGAGGAGGAGGAGAGAGGTAGCCTTGGGGTGTGGGAATTATGTATTCTCAGATACTCCTTGAGTTGGACGCAGGATCTTATTTATAGACTATGCGTGATCCAACTCCTCTACATCCCAACCAATCACAACCCTTTGTAAAATCAGATCTAAATCTGATTAGTAGAAATAGAGTCCCTTGGATTCATCCTTAGATGGCGCCTAAGACTAGTCAAAGTTGGTTCTTAGGAGGAGTCTAATTGTAATCCAATAAGGAGATGGAGTCCCTATCCAACAGAAACTCCTGGGTGCCTTAAACTTGGGCGCAGGCCATCCTTGGCGTGCGCCCTCCTCCTTGCTAGGTTCTAGTAGGGGGACAAGCCCCCACAAGCTCTCCAATAGGTGTGTGACACATGGACAAAAGTCAAAGTATCAATGGTCAACATTTGACCAGTCAAAGGTCAACTTTTGACCAAAGTCAAAGGACGAGAAATGACAGGTGACCAAAAATTACAGGTATTATCCTACAAAATAAGACAACCATTTTTTGACCTGGACAGGCTCCAGTCAGACTAAGTGAAGGCCTTTGATTGAGCACAAACTCCTTTGGCTCAGTCAGGACAACTATTTATGATAGTAAAAGAAGAACGTTAGGTTCAATCGAGTGCTAGCATGATTTTCTTGAATCTAATTGAACTGGATCAGTTCAATTGATGATCATCAGATTCAAATCCTTATTTGTATGACCTAGTTAGGTTTAATTCTATATGGTAATGGGATATGTCATGATCTCTATCATCAACATCATCGAAACTCCTTTCGATGGATCAATACTCTTCTGATTCGAACAACTAGAATGATCGATCATCTAAATCATTCTAATTACTTCCAAAATCCACTAGTGACACCTAGCAGTATATGGTGGCAACCCATCAGAGCTAAATGCGAACCTCTTGGTGCAGCTACCTATGTGATTAAGTTCTTCTATCTTGAGCCCCGATCAGATTAGGATTAAGGTGAACTCGTCAAACCCTAGTTTCTATCATATGATGTAATCATTCGATTCAAGTCCGATGTGAAAATCTAAATAGAAACTCTTTCTATTATTTCACTCTACCATGGCCATGGGCTTTTGGACTTGATTCTCATGATCATCATAGGGCTGCTCCTCTACCACCGAGGTAGATAGATTCCATCTTGATGCAATCCAGTTCCTACAATGAACATGCTATAGCCAACATACACCTTAGGATTCCGAATGGCTAGGAGATCGAGTTATGGTGTAGTCAAACTATAACACCCTCAAGGTGAACTGTCGATGCACCTCAGGTCAAAGAACCAGATACACCACTGCAGCATCGAGTTAGTCATTGATGAGAAGGTAGACTTTCTAATGACTACTCGAGGTGGTCACGCTCAGTGCCCTCATTCTCTAACGAGTACCGATACTCTCGCTTCGGTGTCTCCACACCGTAGACTCAAGATTCATCTATTAAAGAAAAATGATTATACACCAACCTTCCAGATCAATCACCATCCTCATGATGATCCTATGGTTGGAAGCATTTTATGAGTTAATAATGATTATTCATATCTTAAATTTTTAACTCTTGAAAATATGAATTATCATTACCATTAACTTAAAGGATGTATCATAGATACTAAATACACATATATGATAGAAAATAATCCATTTTATTGATTATAGTCAAAATTATAATTTTGCCCCTAGAAGTATATTATAAGTGTCAGCCAATTCTGGCTTCTAGGACACATATATCTAACAAAATCATCTCTAACTGGTATATTGAATGGACTGCAAATATCTATATGTACCATGGCAAGTAACTTTATGGTCCTTTCACCATATCCTACAAAGGATAGTTTGATCATTTTATCCTGAATGCATGATTCACAAATTAAATATGACTCGGAAGTCAACGGATCCATTAGTCTAGATTTTTTTAATTTATTAATCCTGTCTTTAGGTATATGACCTAGCCTAAGGTACCATAAGTACTTTTTATTTAAGCTATATCTAGGTCATTTAGTTTCTATGATATTCATATTTTGCTCAACATAATTAATAGGTACATCTACATATAACTGATAGAGATCATTTATTAAAAAATTATTTTTAGTTTTATTTCTTTCATAAAGAATGATATAGTGGTCCTCATTGAAACTAATTACATAGCCATCCTGTGGAAGACAGGAGACAGAAATCAGATTCCTGCTTGCAGCAAGTGCACAAAAATAGAGAGTACGTTTCTATGGCCACAGCAGCAACTCTTGCTCTATTTCTAACACATATGATCATCTTGTCATCCCTCAGCCTCCTGCTATCCTTAAGATCCTGCAAAAAAGTACACAAATGAGCACTAGATCCAGAGTCAAGCACCCAACTGGATGCAGAAGAAACTATTAAGTTTGTTTCAATGATAAGCATACCTTCGAAAGGTCCTCCTTTTCTCTTACTTTTTAGGCTTGCCAGGTAAGCAAGGTAGTTTCATTTTCAATGGCCATTAGAGTTGCAGTGGAAATACTTTTCTTTCTCCATGGCCTTTTTCTTCGGCTCACCCTTTTTCTTCTTCTTCTTTCCCTTCATCTTCTGCTTCTTTGCAAACTTTTTTCTTCCTTGAGGACTTTCTCTTGAAAGAAATCTACTCCACAGCAAGAACAGAGCTCCTTGAACTCTTCAAGATTCCTTTAGTAGTCACCAACATATTCATCAACTCAACCAAGGTACACTGGATCTTATTCATATGAAAATTTATAATAAATTATCCATATGAATTAGTCAAGGACTGTAAGATTAAATCAATCTATAAATCCTTATCCATAAACATGCCAAGCTTCTTAAGTTCCTCTAAGTCCTTAATCATCGACAAACAATGATCATGGACTGATTGCCCATCACGTATCTGCACCATGAAGTATCCCTTTGATACTTTATAGCATACTGCACAACTTTGCTCACCATACAACTCTTGAAGATGAGCCAGCATCTAAATGACAGTCTTCATGTTGGCGCTATAATTCATTTGACATTGAAGCCAACACATAGCACCTGACCTTGTTATCATCGTCCAACCACTTTTCATGAGATGCTCTCTGATCAATGATTGGATGAGCTGAAAGAGGGGAAAGATCCTAGTCCAAGACATAAGTTAGCTTCTCAAAACTCAAAATGATTTTCAAATTCTAAAGCCAGTCCTTAAAATTGGATTCGGTCTGAAGGAAAAGGCTATTTTTTCGACATAGGATCATTCAGATCTGATTGGATCTAAAGGAATATTTCAAAAAAAATTTCTAAAATCCTAACCAAATCTGAGACTTCTCAGATCTAATCAAAGAGATCTAATATTAAAAGTTAAAAATAAAATTAAATCAGATTTAATTTTAAGTACCTGATTTGGTGATCTAATTATCCTACGATGATCCTATTGATTCCTGAGATTCTGGAAGGAGCCACGCATATGTTTGGCCTCTACCGATATCAACTTAGGCAAGATCTGAACATCTTCTCCTCATGAATCTCTTCTCCAAAAATTAGATCTAGATTTGATTTAAAAAGCCTTCAAAATAACTTCTGAGGGTAGCTTGTTGGTCTCACGAACACCGTCGCATAGATGCTGAATCTTGTGCCAAAAATCTTAAACCTTCAACTCAGATTTATGCCTAACTTTTTAAGCATGTAGAAGAGAGAGAGAGAGAGAGAGAGAGAGAGGATAGAGGGGGCATGGATATCAGAGGAAAGTCTCCTTTGGGTGTGAAAAAAATAAATTACATTGAGGCAATTTCATGAAAAGAGTTCTTATACTAGACATAGCACCATAAAGAGTCCCTTTTTTATCAAAAACCTTATTAATTTGACCATTGGGACTCCTAGACCTGATTTCCATGAGAAACCTCAGATCTCATCTAGTTTTGATGTCAAAAATCTATCTGAAAGGTGGCGGCATGAAAGGATAAGGAAGAGTCCATGTGCGTCTAGGACTCTTCCCTCAAGAGTTTGATCCAAATCAAACTCTATCAAAACCTGGTCTAGGCACCTCCAAAAATCACAAAATTTTGCACACCTAAAGTATATCTCGTGCCTTATCAGATATCTAAAAATTAGAATAAAATAATTTTTATAAAAAATTCTAAAATTTTCTAATCATGTGACCCTCAATTCTCTCAATTAGGTCAACTATTAACCCTAGTCCAATTACACTAGGAATGAATTTAATTTTCATAATTAATCTAACCTAGACTTATTCTAATTAGATGAAAATAAACTCATTCAAGATACAAGAATGAGTCAAATCAAATTTGACTCAATTACAATAAATCAGAAAGATTATAGAAGGAGAAAGTTAGGCTCAATCATGTGCTAGCACGATTATCTTGAACCTGATTGGATCTAATCCAAGTCAATCAAACTAGGTTAGCTCAATTGATGACATGTAGACCCAAATCCTTATTTATGTGATCCAGTTAGGTTCAGTTTCGTATGGTAATGAGACATGTCATGATCTCCATCATCGACATCATCGAAATACCTTTCGATGGACCAGAACTTTTCTAATTCATACAATTAGAATGATCGATCATCAAAATCATTCTAGTTACTTTCAAAATCTATCAATGACACCTAGCAATATATGGTGGCAACCCATCAGAACTGAAAGTGAACCTCTCAGTGTAGCTACCTGTGTGATTGGGTTCTTCTATCTTAAGCTCCGATAGGATTAGGGTTAAGGTGAACTCGTCAAACCCAATATCCATCATATAAATTAATCATTTGATTCGAGTCCTATGTGAAACCCTTTATAGAAACTCCTTCTATCATCTTCACTTTGCCATGGCTATGGGGTTATAGACTTGATTCTCATGATCATCATAGGGCTACTCCTCATCTACCGAGGTAGATAGATCCCTTATTAGTACAATCCAATTTCTACAATGAACGTACTATAGCCAACATACACCTCAAGATTCCGAATGGCTAGGAGATCGAGTTATGGTATAGTCAAACTACAACACTCTTAAGGTAAATTATCGATGCATCTCAGATCAAAAAACTAGATACACTACTGCAACATCGAGCCAATCATCGACGAGAAGGTAGACTTCTTTATGAATGCTCAAGATAGTCATGCTCAGTGTCCTCATTCTCTAACGAGTACTTATACTCTCGCTCTGATATCTCCTCATCGTAGACTCAAGACTCATCTACTCAAAGAAAGTAATTGTACAATAACCTTCTAGATCAATCATCATTCTCATGATGATCCTTTGGTCGGAAGTAGTTTATAAGTTAATTATAAAAATTCATATCTTAAATTTTCAACTCTTTGAAAATATGAATATTCATTACCATTAACTCAAAGGATGTATCACATACACTTTAAATACACACTATGATAGAAAATAATTTTTTTATTAATTTATAGTTAAAATTATAAAATTATTCTTAAAAGTGTATTATAAGTGTTAGCCAATCTGACTTCTAAGGCACACATCTAAAAAACTCCCACTTGACCTTAAGCCAATTGGCTATAAATCTAAGTCCCATCTTTTCAAGGTGGGCTTCGATCTTCTACTGGCCTAAAAGCTTCATCAATAGATCTGCCACATTGTCTATAGAGTCGACTCTCTTGATCTCGATATAACCCTTCTCGAGATAATTATGGATGAGATGAAATCATTCTCAATGTGCTTGGATTTCTGGTGAGACCTCAGCTCCTTAGCTAGAACTATGGCACCATTATTATCGTAATACAAAGGGACAGCATCTGATGGCATCACTCCAAATTCTGCAACGAACTTCTTATACTAGAATGCCTTCTTTGCAGCTTTTGATGCAATAATGTACTCTGCTTCCATGGTGGAATCTGCTATTATAGTCTGCTTGGAACTCTTCTAGCTGATAGCACCACCATTACACATAAATAGACTACCAGATGTCGACTTTTGATCATCTATATCATACATAAAATCTGAGTTTGTATAAGCCTAAACCTGGAGTTCTCCATTACCAAAAGTCAAGAACATATCCTTAGTCCTTCTCAAGTACTTAAGGATATATTTCACAGAAGTCCAGTGCTCTTCACCTAGATTCGACTAATATCTACTCGTGATACTCACAGCATGGGCAATATCGGGTCGTGTACATAATATGGCGTACATGAGGCTCCCTATTGCTGAAGTATAAAGGATCTTGCTCATACGTTCAATCTTCTTAGGTGTGTTAGGACACATCTTCTTGGAAAGATGAATGCCATGTCTAAAGGGCACTAATCTCCTCTTGGAGTTTTTCATGCTAAACTACTTTAGTACCTCCTCTATGTATATCTTCTATGAGAGACCCAACATCCTATTTGGTTTATCCCTATAGACCTTAATTTCTAGAATAAAGGATGCTTCTCCTAGGTCTTTCATAGAGAATTCTTTTGATAACCATATTTTAACTATGGTCAACATGAAAATATCATTCCCAATAAGAAGGATGTCATCCACGTACAGTACGAGAAAGACAATAGCGCTTCCACTGATCTTTTTGAATACACACAATTTTTCCTCATTCTTGATGAATCCAAATAATTTGATCACATCATTGAAATGAGCATTTCAGCTCCAAGATGCTTGCTTAAGTCCATAGATGAACCTTTGTAGCTTGGAGATCTTGTGATCAACATCACTGGATGTAAAACCTAGCGGCTGTTCCATATAGATATCTTCCTCAAAATATCCATTTAAGAAGGCCATTTTCACGTCCATCTACTATATTTCATAATTGAAATAGGTTGCAACAATAAACAATGTGCAGATAGATTTTAGCATGGCTACTGACGAGAAGGTATCCTGATAGTCAATGCCTTCACGCTAACTATATCCTTTCGTCACTAACCTAGCCTTGAATATCTCCATATTTTCATCTGCACCTATCTTTCTCTTGTAGATCCATTTACACCCAATAGGTACTATACCTTCAGGTGGATCTACTAAGGTTCAGACTTGGTTTAAGCGCATTGAGTCAATCTCTGACTTCATTGCCTCTAACCATTTCTTGGAGTCGATATCTAATATCATCTTATCATAGATTTTGGGATCATCACCATGAACCCCATTTTTTGTGAGGAATATTTTCTCTACGTCCTCTGAAATAGTACCTAAGTACCTATCAGGAGGATGAAAAATTCTTTTTGATCTATGAGGTGGAGGAGATAGTGATTGGACTGGCTCAATCTAATTATGTTTCATGGGATCCTTAGTTCATTGCTTTTGGGAGACTTTCTCCTCGAGCCTAATCTACCTTTCGATAACATCATCTTGAATAAACTATTTTTCAAGAAAGATGGCATGTCGACTCACAATCACATTATGATCTTTCAGAATGTAGAAATAATATCCTAATGACTCTTTACGATATCCTATGAACCGAGCTCTAAAGGACCTATACTCTAACTTATCCGCCTGTTGTCTCTTGACATGAACCGGATAATCCCAAATTCTGAGGTGACTCAGACTTGATTTTCTATCATGCCATATCTCATATGGTGTGATAGGAATGGTTTTAGAGAAAACCCTATTCAGTAAATATATAGCGATCATTAGACTATGTCCCTAAAGAAACTCAGAAAGGTCCGTGAAGCTCATCATAGATTGGACCATATCTAATAAGGTTCAGTTTCTTCATTCTGAAATTTTATTGAGTTGAGGTGTTTCAAGTGGAGTCCATTGAAAGACTATGCTATTTTGCTTAAGATAGTCTAGGAATTTTCGACTAAGGTATTCACCTCCCCGATCTAATCGAAGAACCTTAATGGATTTTTTGATTTATTTTTCTACTTCATGTCTGAATTCTTTGAACTTTTCAAAAGCTTCAGATTTATGTCACATCAAATACACATACCCATGCCAAGATAAATCATCGATAAAGGTGATGAAGTAGACATAATTGTCTCTAGTCAGCATATCAAATGGGCCGCACATATCAGTATGTACTAGGGTAAGTAGGTCAGTGGCTCTTTCCCCATGTCCTATAAAAGGGAGCTTGATCATTTTGCCATAAAGGTATGATTCACAAATTGGATATGACTCGAAAGTCAACGGACTCAATGGCTTGAATTTCTTCAATTTGTTAATCCTATTTTCTGCTATATGACCTAGCCTAAGGTGCCACAGATACATATCGTTTAGACTATCCCTAGGTCATTTTGATCCTATGGCATTCACGTTTTGCTCGATATTAAAAATAGAAACATCAATATATAACTGATAGAGATCATTTATAAGATAACCACTTATAATTTTATTTCTTTCATAAAGAATATTACAATGATCCTTAAGAAAACTAATTACATAGCCTTTCTATGCTAAATATGAAACGGAAATCAAATTTCTGCTTACTACAGTATTATAAAAATAGTCTCTAAGAACTAAAACTAATCCTAAAGATAATCGCAAAGGATAGGTTTCCATGGCCACTGCAGCAACTCTTGCTCTATTTTCAATATATAGGAACATCTCACCATCCCTCAGCCTCCTACTATTCTCAAGACCCTGCATAGAAGTGCATAAGTGAGCACTAGAACCAAAGTCAAGCATCCAACTGGATGCAGAAAAATTCATAAGGTTAGATTCTATAACGAGCATACCTCCAGAAGGACCTACCTCCTTCTTGTTCTTCAGGCTGGCCAGGTATAAGGGGCAATTTCACTTCCAATGACCGTCTATGTTACAATGAAAATATTTTTCTTTGTCAGCGGCCTTTTTCTTCGGCTCTGCCTTCTTCTTCTTCTCACCATCCACCTTTTACTTTTTCATGGATTTTTTCTTTCCAAAAGACTTTCTCTTAGAAGAAGTCTGCTCCATAGCAAGTACTGAGCCTTTAGAACCTTTCATAGAAAGCTCAGCAGTAACCAGTATATTCATAAGTTCTGCCAGAGTATTCTATAGTTTATGTATATGATAGTTCATGATGAACTGCCCATACGCATCAGTCAAGGATTGCAGAATTATATCAATCTATAAATTTTTGTCCAATTTGATACCGAGCTTCTCAATCTCTTCTAAGTTCTTGATCATCATCAGACAATGATCTTGGACTGACTGTCTATCACATATTTGAGCCTTAAAAAGTCTTCTAGTGACTTGATATTTAGCTACACAATTTTGTTCACCAAACAACTCTTACAGGTGAGCCAACATTTTGTGGCTAGTCTTAATATCTTCATGTTGGCACTGGAGCTCATCAGACATCGAGCCCAACATGTAATACCTAGCTTTGTTATCATCATCCATCCACTTTTTTAGAGATGCTCTCTGATTAATAGATGGACGGGCTGGTAACATGGGAGGGTCCTGTTCCAACACATGAGTCAACTTTTTGAAACCAAAAATAATCTTGAAGTTTCGAAGCCAATCATTGAAGTTGGGTCCGGTCAGTCTATGGGTGTCCAAGATACGGGCTAGTGGATTGGATGCAGATATTTTTCTATAGAGAATCAAAATTTTTAGTTAGATTTTGTAATTAGACTTAATCAATTTATTTAAAAATTTTATTTTTAAATAAATTAGGCTCCCATTATTTTCTTGGATCCCTACACTTCTGGGCAGAGATGCAAAAATCTTCACGATCAATTAATTTCTAGTAGATGGTGCGGTCCCACCGACTGGCTCACTACCTCACCTAATAATTATTGATGATGGATCAATTGATGAGTGGACAACTCTTATCCAATGATTCTCTAATCACAGTACACCTAATTCTGGTCTCTAATTCATGAATCTCATCATGTTTGAAATATTGATCCACTTTTTAGTTAAGTCAGATCCACCATTTGCATGAATTAGATTTTAGATTAGATCCCTCATCATATCCAAAATATTGAGCCCAACCCATCCTCCAACCCCTAGCATCCAATGCCTAATAGATGTGGTTGCATCTTCCTGGTGCAACTGAGCCACTATAGCCAGTCGAGAACAATCAACCTTGGGAAGGGCTTGGATATCTACAATGGTGGAAGATCAATTGACTTAATCTTTTCTTAGAGAGATTCAATTTAGGTCTCTTAGACTTGACTCAATCATAATGGTTATGACAAGCCTAGTGGCATGGGTTAGCTCGAACTATTAGCCACCTTAAATCAGAACTAAGTTGATACAAATGGCCAGATAAGTGAGATCGATGAAACAAAAATGCCATTAACTCGACAAGAATGTATTCACTTCGAGTAGCTTCCAATTAAAAATCAATCGATCATATCTGCCAAACTTATCTTAGATACCAAATTATCGAACCAAAACTAATCGATTAGCCTACAATCCAGGCTCGAACCATGGAACCAAATTAGGTCTTAATTAGATTGATCACATGTGGTTGTGAGTCAACCTTGATCTAGACTTACAACTATTGGGCTGGTCAATTCTAAGCACTCTTGATCCCATCTAACCAACTCTTGATTTGGTTTGATCAACCGTTAGATCTAATTGAGCTACCCAAGCCCGAACTTAATTTTATGAAAATATCTTAGATCTAAAAATTTTTAATTTTAGACCTAATTAATTTTATAATCTTAATTCTTAATTAAGTTTGGATTCATAAATAAAAAATATATATCAAAATCCTAGGATTTTAGGATCTAAGGTTTTGCAGAAAATAAGTTCTGATTTTTTATTAAGGATGAACGCGAAGCATCCCTACATGCCATAAGAACACCTCATCAAATGGAAGGAGAGGGTTTTTAAATCTTACTTTATTCTTATGACTGGATGGCCAAGGAGAATGCCTTAATCAGAAATATAATTAAAACTACAAAACTAGTTAAATCTAGATCGTATATCATATATATAATTAATGATCTAACTAATACATGCTTTGCATACATCTCATGTATCATCACTAAATTAAAAATGCATATTTTTTAGATCTAAAATATCATATATAACATCTAAAAGATACATATTAAAATAAAACTATTCTAGATAATTTGTAGAACTATTCTACAATTAGTCTAAACATGCATATTTTCATATCACATATGAATAAATAAAAAATTAAAAATTTTATTTTTTATTTTTAGATCTAATTATAATATTTATAATATTAAAAAAAATATAAATTAAATAAATTTAAAATTATGTTTAATTAAATTAACAACATGATTATACTAGATTACACAGAACTATTCTTCTATTCCTAGTCTAGTCATGCATCTCATACATATTAGATCTAAATAATTTAATTTTAATTTTTTAATTTTAGATCTAATCACATCTGATGTAATATCTAAAACTTTTTAATATTAGATAAAAAAAAATAAAAATAAAATAAAAGCTAAAATAGATTCGAAGAACTGCAACCTGGTTCTGATACCAGTTGAATGAAAATCTATTTTCCCGATATAGTATCGTTCAGATTTGATTGGATCTGAAGAAATATTTTAAAATTTTTTTTCTAAAATCCTAAGTAGATTTAAAACTTCTTAAATCTAATCATAAAGATCTGATATTAAAAGTTAAAAATAAAATAAAATTAGATTTAATTTTAAGTACCTAATTTGGTAATCTAATTATCCTACGATGATCCTATTGATTCCTGAGGTTCTGGAAGGAGCCATGCATGCACCTAGCCTCTACCAATATCTACTTGGGTAGGATCTGAATATCTTCTTCTCATGAATCTTTTCTCTAAAAATTAAATCTAGATCTAATTTGAAAAGCCTTCAAAATAACTTCTGAGGATAGCCTGTTCGTCTCACGAACACCATCGGGTAGATGCTGAATCTTGTGCCAAAAACCATGGACCTTCAACTCAGATTTGTGCCTAACTTTTTAGGCATATAGAAGAGAGGGAGAGAGAGGATAGAGGGATGTGGATATTAGAGAAAAGGCTCCTTTGGATGTGGAAAAAATAAATTAGATTGAGGTAATTTCGTGAGAAGAGTTCTTATACTAGACATAGCGCTATAAAGAGTCACTTTTTGATCAAAAACCTTATTAATTTGATCATTGGGACTCCTAGACCTGATCTCCACCCAAAATCCTAGATCCCATCTAGTTTTGATGCCAAAAATCTATCTGAAAGGTGGCGGCATGAAAGGATAAGGAAGAGTCCATGTGCCTCTTGGACTCTTTCCTCAAGAGTTTGATCCAAATCAAACTCTATCAAAATCTAGTCTAGACATATCCAAAAATCATAAAATTTTTCACACCCAAAGTATAACTCATACCCTATCACATATCTAAAACTTAGAGTAAAATAATTTCTAAAGAAATTTTTAAAATTCTTTAATCATATGACCCTCAATTCTCTCAATTGGGTCAACTATTGATCCTAGTCCAATTGCACTAGGAATGAATTTAATTTTCATAATTAATCTGACTTGGACTTATTCTAGTCAAATAAAAATAAATCCATTCAAGATACAATAATAAGTCAAATCAAATTTGACTCGATTGCGATGAATCAAAAAGATTATAGAAGGAGAAAGTCAGGCTCAATCATGTGCTAGCACGATTACCTTGAACCTGATTGGATCTAATCCAAATCAATCAAACTAGATTAGCTTAATTGATGACATCTAGACCCAAACTTTTATTTGTGTGATCTAGTTAGGTTTAGTTTTGTATGATAATGAGATATATCGTGATCTCCATTATCGACATCATCGAAACACTTTTCGATAGACTAGAACTTTTATGATTCATACAATTAGAATGATCGATCATCAAAATCATTCTAATTGCTCTCAAAATCCACCAGTGACACCTAGCAGTATATGGTCACAATCCATCAGAACTGAAAGTGAACCTCTCGGTGTAGCTACCTGTGTGATTGGATTCTTCTATCTTGAGCTCCGACAGGATTAGGGTTAAGGTGAACTCATCAAACCCAATATCTATTATATGAATTAATCATTCAATTCGAGTCCTATGTAAAACCCTTTATAGAAACTCTTTCTATCATCTTCACTCTACCGTGGCCATGGGCTTATGGATTCGATTCTCATGATTATCATAGGGCTACTCCTTATCTACCGAGGTAGATAGATCCCTTATTGGTGCAATCCAATTCCTACAATAAATGTACTATAGCCAACATACACCTCAGGATTTTGAATAGCTAGAAGATCAAATTATGGTGTAGTCAAATTACAATACCTTCAAGATGAATTATCGATGCACCTCGGGTCAAAGAACTAGACACACTACTACAACATCGAACCAGTTATCGACGAGAAGGTAGACTCCTTATAAATGCTTGAGGTGGTCATGCTCAATGCCCTCGTTCTCTAATGAGTACCTTTACTCTCGCTTCGGTGTCTCCTCACCGTAGACTCAAGACTCATCTACTCAAAGAAAGTAATCGTATACCAACCTTCTAGATCAATCACCATCCTCATGATGATCCTATGATCGAGAGCAGTTTATGAGTTAATTATGAAAATTCATGTCTTAAATTTTTAACTCTTTGAAAATATGAACTATCATTACCATTAACTTAAAGGATGTATCACATACACTTAAATACACACTATGATATAAAATAATTATTTTATTAATTTATAGTCAAAATTATAAAATTGCTCTTAGAAGTGTATTATAAGTGTTAGCCAATCTGGCTTCTACGGCACACATCTAACATGGTCATATGGTTGGTCTCTAGGATCTTGGCTAGGGGGTTGCGCACAGATATTTTATTATAGAGAATCAAAATTTTTAGTTAGACTTGTAATTGATTTAACTAATTTATTTTAGATATTTCATTTTTAAAACATATTTAGGCTTCCATTATTTTTTTAGATCCCTACACTTTCTTAGAAGAAATATGAAAATCTCTGCGATCAAAGATTTTTAGTGGATGGTGCGGTCTCACCGATTGGCTCACCATCTCATCTAATAGTTATTGGTGATGAGTCAGTCGATGAGTGAATAACTCTTATCCAATGTTTCTTTAAACATGATGCACCCAACTCATTCTCTAATTCATGAAGCTCACCGTGCCCAGAATATTACTCCACTCCTTAGTTAAGTCAGACCCACTATTTGCATGAACTGAATTCATGATTGGGACCCTCACCGTATCCAAAATATTGAGCCTAACCCTTTCTCTAATTCATAGCATCCCATACCTAATAGCTGTGGTTGCATCTTTTCGGTGCAACTGAACCACTGTATCTAGTCGAGAATAATCAACCCCAGAAAGGATCTGCATAGCTATAATGGTGAAAGACTAATTGACTTAATATTTTCTTAAGAAGATTTCAAGTTAGATCTTTTTAATCCTAACTAGTTATAATGGTTATGACTAACCTAATGGCATGGATTAGCTTGAATCATTAGCAACCTCAATACAGAACTGAGTCGACTCAATTAGCCAAGTGAGATCGGTGGGAGGGATATGCCATTAATTCACCATAGATGCATCTAGGTTGAGTAGCTCCCAATTAATGACCATTGGTCGTATCTGCCAAACTTATCTTAGACACCAATTTATCAAATCAGAATTGATCGGATTCGCCTACAATCCAGGCTTGAACCATGGAGCCAAATTAGGTCTTAAAGTGATCAATCATATATGGCTGTAAATCAATCTTGACCAAACTTACAACTATTAGGCTGATCAATTTTAGCACTCTTAATCCCACCTAACCAACTCTTGATTTGATTTGATCAACCGCCCAAGCTAGACCTAATCAAGCTACCCATGCCCTGAACCCATGTTTTATGAAGGTGTCTCAAATCTAAAATTTTTCAATTTTAGACCTAATTGTTTTCATAACTTAATTCTTAATTAAGTATAACATGGTTTAGAAAAACAAAACATGTAATAGAGATCCTAAAGTTTTTGGATCTAGGGTTTAGTAGAAAGTAAGTTTTGATTTTCTGATTAAGGATAAACACATAGCACCCTACACACCATAAGAGCACTCCATCAAATGAAAAGTGAGGGTCTTTAAATTCTTTTTACTCTTATGATTGGATGGCCAAGAGGAATGCCCCAATCAGAAAAAAATTTTACTATTATAAGAACTAGATCTAGCATATATCACATATATGATGTTAGATCTATTCTACACATGCTTTGCATACATCTCATGTATTAATTTTTAGATTACATCTTATGTAATATATTAGATTACATCTCATATAAAATCAGAAAATGCATTTGATCTCATCAAAAAATAATTTTAGATCTAAAATAATCTAAATCTAGAACTAAAATCGCAGCTCTGATACCAGTTGAAGGAACCATAGGATCAGCCTGATCGGATCAAGTTAAGCAGCAAAATTTAAATTTTTTTTTTTGCTAATCTGATTAGATCTGAAAGTTCTCAGATTTGATTATATGTCTAAAACTAAAAATAAAATTTGACTATCAAAATATACCACCTATTTGCAAGTAATCTGTTTACTCGCTGCGATGATCTAATTGCTATCCCGAGATTCGACTTAAGCCACGCACGTGCCCGACCTCTACTAGTGTCCACTCCGATCAAATCTGGAGGTCTTCTTCTTCTAGATCTAATCTCTAAAAATTAGAAATAAATCTCCTAAAAAATACTTTCAATCTGATCTCTGGTAGCAATCTGATCGACACATGATCAGAAACTCCTTGACTCGATCTTGCACTGACAACACCTCGATGCTTGAGAACTGATTGGCCCAATTGGCCCAACTCTTGGGCATGGAAAGAGGGAGAATAGGAGGAAGAGGAGGCATGGAAATGGAGGGATAGGGCTTCATAGTGGGCTAAGGTGATGGCCAAACACTTTGGCCTTGGTCCCTATTTATAGAATAAACAGGAGACCTAAGAGTCCTAGGGCTTCTAAACTTTGATCGGATCAAACTTAAGAAGTAGAAGGACTCTTCACTTAAACCAACACCCCTTTCTGATTTTTTTCCCTTATTTTGTCACACAAAAAAGGAGTTAGACATACACCACCTTATCAAATAATGTGGATTGGCGCCTAGGAATCTCTCTCCTAAGTTTGAACTATTTCAGACTCATTTTGATCCATTCAAACTAATTTAATTCCAACAACTTTTGTTGGAGTTTAAATTCCCTCTCCCTTATCTCTTCTTCAAGGGAAAGAGGCATGCGCCTTCTATCTCTCTCAAAAAATATCTAGGGGCGCACACCCCAAAAGAAACTCTAGGGGGCATGCACGCTCCTCTCCCTTCTTTCTTGCACATGACCAAGTCAAAAGTGGTCTTATCCTGATCCTATCCATCTGAGATTAGGACAAGACCTGATCTAACTAGAACAAGATCCAGTCAGTTCAGGACAAACCCAGTTTCTCTTAGGGCGCGTGCCCCTCTCCCTTTTTTCTTGCACATGACCAAGTCAAAGATGGTCTTATCCTAATCCTATCCATTTGAGATCAGGACAAGGCTTGATCTAATCAAAACAAGATTCAGTCAGCTCAGGACAAACCCATACTGGGTTTCTGGATGAGCCAAATCCAGTTTGATTGAGTCTAGACCAATCAAAAAATTCATAGGAAGAGAAAGTTAGGTCCAATTGTGTGCTAGCATGATTTTCTTGAACCTAATTGGATCTAATCCAGATCAATTAGATTATGAGAGCCCAATTAATGATATCTAGATCCAAATCCTTATTTCTGTGATCCAATAGATTCAATTCTATATGGTAATAGAATATGTCATGATCTCTATCATCGATATCATCGAAACATCTTTCGATGAATCAAAATTTTTTTTGATTCGCTCAATTAGAATCGTCGATTATCGAGATAATTCTAATTTATCCTAAAATCCACCAATGACACCTAGTAGTATGTGGTGGCAACCCATCAGAACTAAAAATGAATCTCTTAGTATAATTAACTATGTGATTGAGTTTTTCTATCATGATCCTGACAAGATTAGGTTAAGGTTGATTCGTCAAACCCAATTCCTGTCATATGATTGAATCACTTAATTCGAGTCTGATGTGAAATTCTAATAGAATTTTTTATTATTATTTTGATACTATCATGGCCATAGGATTTAGGACTCGATCTCATGATCATCATAGGACTACTCCTCTACTGAGATTGATAGATCTCATCTTGGTGTGATCCAATTTTTATAATGAACATAATATAGCCAACATACACCTCAAGATTTCAAATGGTTAGGAGATCGAGTTATGGTGTAGTCAAATTATAATACACTCAATATGAACTATCGATGCACCTCAGATCAAAAAACCAGATATACAACTACAGCATCGAGTTGGTCATCGACGAGAAAGTAGACTCTCTTATGATTGCTCAAAGTGGTCACGCTCTGTAGCCTTATTCTTAACAAGCATCTGTACTCTCACTCCGATGTCTTCATACTAAAGAGTCAAGACTCATTTATCCTAAGAAAGCGATTGTACACCAATCTTTTAGATTGATCACCATCCTCATGACGATCCTATGATCAGGAGTAGTTTATGAGTTAATTATGATAATACATATCTCAAATTCTCAACTCTTGAGAATATGTATTATTATATCCGTTAATCCAATCGATGTATCACAGATACTTAATACACAAATGTGATAGAAGAAATAACCTATTTTATTAATGATAAGTCAAAATTATAAAAATATCCTTAAAAAGTATTTATAAGTGTCAGCCAGTATGGTTTCTAGGGCATACATCTAATAACAACCACCTGCACTCTCGCTCCAATATCTTTACACTATAGACTTAAGACCTATCTATCCAAAGAAAAGTGATTCTTGCACCAGTCTAGTCAGATCAATCTCCATCCCCATGATGATCATCAACTAGGAGTATTTAGGAATTAATCTATAATGACACATGTCTTAAATTCTCAACTTTTAAGAATATGTGTCATTGACCATTAATTCTTTGGACAATTCTAGGACATATTACTCTAGAATGAAAATAATTATCCATAATTTTTTATTTTAATAAATCAAATATAAATTTATATCTTAAAAAATTATAATGTGTCTGCCAATAATTAGCATTCCAGGTCATACAACTAACAACCAGTACCCTTTTGGAAGTAGATCCTTCACCCCTCTAAGGTGTCTTCTTTCTATGGCCTACTCTGTTAGAGGTTTTGGCCCTCTTGGCTAGCTCCTACTGGGGCTTCTTTGAGAATGAACCTTGGAGGGGGTAACATCTTGACTTTTTTTCCCTTGAGTGTCCTCCTGAGGCACTCTATGTCATCATAGGCCCGACGACAGTCTCTCTCAACCCTAGATCTTTGCCTCTCAAGATCCTCAATCTTCCTTTTCACCCTCCGTATCTTGTCATCTCGACGATCGATTATCTCTTGGGCTTCTCGAAGGGCCTCCTTAGAAAGGTCAATTTTCTTGATCAGCTTGGTGTTAGCTGATCTCTCCTATCCCAGCAAATACTCCAACCTATCTATCTCTTCCTTTACTACTGCAAGCTCTAATGCCAAAGCCTCAGAGGTAGTGCTGATAAAGCTGGCTAAATAATGTCCTACCTACACAAAATTTACACAACTATGTGAGATCAAATGCTGTAGTTATAGGGAATCAAAAGAAGCCAAAGATTCCCTACCTAAGCAAAAGATCTTAGGGTGCCAATCATCCGATGTTGAGCCCCTTATCCGTCCAAATTTTGTTTCTCACCAGATGAAAGAAAGCTTTTTAGAAACTCCATCATGGTCTTAAGATTCTTTACCGTAGATGGAAAAGAAGGTGCTAGTTGTGAAGGGCCCACTTGGAAAATAGCTGGGCAAAGACATTAGGAAGGAATCACTTGTTCCTAAGGATCCCTAGTCTCCATCGCCTTTGCTGGTTATAGAGGGTCAATTGCATCCAATGCCTCCATCTCTTTCACTGAAGGCTTCTCAGTAGAAATCTCTTCTGGTGGAGTCATTATCGTAGTCTCCATCGATTAAACTATGGATTCAGCTATTAAAGGGGGATTCCTAACCCCTGTACTCACTGGAGTTGAGGTAAGTGGAGCTAAAGGGATGATAGCCGAAACTTTGGTGTCGACACTCGTAGGAGTCGAGGAACTATTGGATGAAACCTTGGCCTACCTTCTCTGGGCTGATGCCAGCTCCAACTTTCTCAATAATTCGGGATTCATCCTACTTCTAAGGGTTGAAATGAAAGCCCAGAGCAAAGGAAGTTGTAGTCACTCTGGTCGCAATTGTTCCCTCAATGCGCTTGATAAGCATATTTAAAAAAAGAGAAAAGATGAAGATAAAAAGCCGCCACTTGAGGGATTAAATTCTTGAAAAGACCACCAGCTGAATAGTCCTATCAATCACGACCATTTGCAACCATCCTGCTCGCCAGACTGACATCATCAACCTTAAATACCAGTGACACATGTGAAAGTGTAAGGGCATGCATTCCTAAATCTAAGGTATGACTTTAAAGATACTTCTTTCGTCTGATTTCTAGACTCAAGAGTAGATCGGTAGTGTTATGGTGATGCCGTAGAGACCTTGGATCAGTATGCTATCAGAGACACCTTAAATCATTTGAGCTATATGTTTCATCGCTGACTCAAATACTGAACTAAAGTACATGAATTTGAGCTATTTGCATCCGATCTGATGAGCAACCCATCCGACATATGAGCTTCCTCCATTATCTTAGCTAGTCGGTTTCTTGGCATGTGCAGTAGCCGTCCATCCTAAGTGGATAAACTTAGAAGTAACTAACTCTCCTAATATTACGGGAGCAATTAAGGACTAAAATATCTTGTCTACAATAGCACGTCTAACAGCCCAACAACCTTAGAACTATATGTTTCCATGGTTATTCGATTATTTTTTTAATAAATAATCAAACCCTCGAGGATCTAGGTAAGTAGCCCATCTCAAAAAATTACTAGTTGCTCTTGCTATTCATTCTTGACTTTGAGCATTAGCCTACTTGAGCTCTATATTACTCTGCGAATAAGCTAAGGCCCTTGCCCACAAGGGGAAAGAGATATATGAGCACAACATAAGCAGAGACATAATGAAACTGCTTGAATGCCAAGCAAGGCTTACTAAACAAAAAGAGAAATCAAAGGCCATGGGCCTCTAGTAGTAATAGACGGAGGGGTTGGTGTTGACAAACTAGCTCGGTGGTGGAGTAATGCGGTGAACCCCAAGGTAGCGGGGCTTGGTTTTGGAACATTCAGGATGGTGAGACCTTCAAACCGACATAGCGAAAATAGGCTGGTTATAGCAGTCTTGGGTTTGGTTCCATCGATGTGAAAGGGGCGAGGCTTGGTTTTGGAACATTCAAGATGGTGAGACTGAAGTGAGACCTTTGGTCTACATTTGAGATGGTGAGACACAGGTTATAGCGGGTCTTGGGCTTGATTTCGTCGGTGGAAATAGGTTGTAGTGAGGGGCGAGAGCAGACAAACCTTTAGATGATGCTTTAGGATTGGTGAGCTTCAGACAGGTGGAAACAAGGTATGGTGGGGCTTAGAAACATTCCCCCACTTGATGCTTTAGGAGTTGGTGAGCTTCGGAATAGGTTATATCAGGGCTTGGGGCGTGGAAATAGGGTTATAGCAGGTTGTAGCATGGAGTTGGTGAGCTTAGGCCATGGTGAGACCAGAGCAGACCCTCGAATGATGCTTTATGATTGGTAAGACCAGACCTTCGGACTGGTGGAAATAGGTTATAGCGGGTTATAGCAGGGCTTGGGGAGCAAAAATAGGGTTATGGCAGGTTACGGCATGGGGTTGGTGAGCTTAGGCCGTGCTGGAAGAGATCATAGCGGGGCGTGGAAATAGGTTAGTTTTAAAAAATTTGAGAGGAAACATCCACACTTTTGCCTTCCGACTGGTGCTTTAGGATTGGTGAAACTATACCTTCAGACCAAAGTGGTGGATTAGTGAGATCTTCACACTACGTAGGTCATTGCCGGGCTAAGGGCCAGCTCCGGATGATACATTTAAATCGTTCACACCAATAATCAATGTGGGACTAAAATTGATGCTCAAATTCTATATAGTCTAGAGCCTAGGGCTCTTGTCCATCGGTCTCCAAGAAAACATGGTTACCTACTTCATTTTTGCTGCTTTCCAAGTCCTTGTATTCATTGCCATTCTCTACGCCAAGAATGCAAGTGGCTATGAAAGTGATGAGGTAAACCAATCCTCCTCTCAAATCCATATACCAATATTTTGGCAGCTCATTTTTGTTTCTGATCTTTTACTTTTTAGGTGAACTACGTCGTTGAGGACCAACCGCCAAAATGGTTGGAAGCCGAGATAGATCTGACAACCCAACAGAGCAACCTTAAAATCCATGAGGTAGATTGCTTCTTGTCCCATGCCATTTATGTGTAGCTTTAGAGTGATCCAATCCACCTTCGGGTGGCCATAAGAGGGTGTTGCTGTATAGGAGAGTGGGAGAGGCGCAGTTGATAAAATTGTGTCGGCCCCTAAGTGCCCGATGATCTGGGTTGGCTCGTAGCAGATGCAGCAGAGGGGAAGCAGGGAGGGCTCTCACGCAAGTAATGAGGTAAGTGAATTTGATTAAAAGATGGTTATAGGAGTTGATACCCATGTTTTCTTTCTTTCTTTTTATTGATGCTAAGTGGTTCCATGCTTCCCCTTCTTTTTTACCATTGGAGGACTTGGAGGCTTAGTTGGGGAGAAGAGCTGCTGGTGACAATATTCCCTTAGGTGTGGCTCCTGAAGATTCAGAAGCATATGAGGTGAATCCTCCCTTTTTTATTTTCTTTCTTTTAATATATTATGAAAGGATTGTCTATGAAAATATATGCTAAGACTTTCTAGTTGCCACTGTCACTTCCAAATGGTTAATTTTCTAAACAATTGATTGTGTTTTTTCTCTCTTTCCTCTTCAATCTTCCCTTTCCCTCTCTATCCATGTCCCTGTTTTCCTGGCTGCTATTGGAATACCCTATTTCTGATCTCTTTTATAAAAATCATTGAAGAAGATAAGCACAAGATGCATAAAACGATCGAAAGAAAGCACACTTACTTCCTTGGCACCATTTCATGTACCTTATAAATTAAGAGATGCAGCTTTTAGCTTCACTTTGATGACATCTATCTTTGAGATGGAAAATACATTGTTGCCATCTGCTGCCATGCCAATGAGGACATCATTTGGTGTAGCTCTTAGCCTGTAGTGGAATCATTGCAAGCTTAAAGACCCACTGCCTCTGTCATATTATTGAGATTTTGGTTCACTAACAGTAGCAAAGATGATGATCAATTAAGGAAAAAAAGAAGTGGAAGTAACTAGAAGGTGAAGAAAGAAAGCCCTTTATCCTTGAAGAGGGGAAAAAATTCTCATATACCCCTCTAGTTTGATGGTAGAATATCTGATTCTTGAACATACATGTATAATACAAGGTTATTGCAATGGTCAACACACAATTCTTAGAGTTTATGCAGAGATTGTTGCTCCAATGTCTATTTATTTACATGATTTTTTTTCTATATGAGCACACTGATTAGATTCATTCTTCAAACTAATGATATACTTAGAATTACTGAAATGTTGATGCATTTAGTTTTACCTTAATAAGATTAATTGCAAAATAAGTATCACAAAATTGATATGCAAGGCTAAGTGAATAATTTTTTGTTCATGCACCCATGCTATTTGTTGCTATTAGAATTTCCATAATGCAAAAATGCTTATGCAAATGCTGATTGGGCATGATTTGCATATGTATATATCATTTTCTATAATTTTTTAATGCAAAAAGCTTTGTTGCCTTCCTTTAGCAATACCATCGTTCACAAGCTGAAACATCTTATGGTGGAGAAGATGAGTGCCCCACAATTCATATGCTTCAAAACCTTCCTGAAGAGGTGAGTTCATGATCACACCAGCAACAATCTATTAGATCATGTACCATGAATAAATTTTATGTTAACTATTTCTCTTTTTGTTTAAAGTAGTATATTCTAAAAACTAATATAATGACTTAAAGTTGTTTATGGTAGCAGCAAGATTCTCCTGCAACAACCACTAATGTGCCTGAAATAGCCAAAGTTAATATGGTAATCACTATGAATTCAGAGTCGATATGGTGAACCTTGAAATATATAAGCAACCTAGGTTACTGCATGTTCTCTTTTGTTATAATCTCGGCAATATAAATGTTCTAGTATTCTATGGTGTATAAGTTAGCTTTTGATATTCTAATTTTTATACAATGTTGTTCTTATTATTGAATTTATCATATTATGATAACTAGCTCCAAATAGAGTTTTTAGCTAGTTATTTCTCTCATCCCACAGTATAAAGATTTTTAATTAGTTATTCATATCATCTCAGCAAAAGAACTTAGAAACTATATAATTACATGTCATAACTACTCATGAAGTATTCATGCTTTCCTGTTCTCACAAACATTTAATTAAATACTTGGATAATTAATTATGTCATTAGTTTTCTCTCATGCTTTTTCTATTTTTTTCACATGTAATAATCTTCTAAATGTAGACAAATATACATATATATCATATTTTCTGAAGCCATCTTTTTATTTTTTATTTCTTGAGAATTTTTGCTTTCTTGTCACCTAGCTAAATTAGGGCTTATTTTCTAACTTGCAACCATGCCTACTAAGGCAATGTACTAGTCGAAAGAAAAATGAAAAAGCTCTTAGGTGTTCGGTAATCTCAGTTAAATGATGATACCTCCTAGTTTTGGAGGTGAAAGGGAGCCATGAGTTTGCTAATAAAGATATTTTTTTGACTTGCTAGGGCTAGTTGATGAGGATCTATTTGAAGTGGCCTCTATATCAGCATTTTTTTTTTTTTAAAGTGCTTGTATCAACAAAAGATTGGTTGTCAAATGCATGCCTTGTTCATGCCTAGCATTCACATGGATGCTGGTTGTTTGTTTTTAGAGAAAAGGATGCAATTCTATACCTAAAATCAGATGTAGTCATAGTGTTCTCTTGGCTTATAAAGAATAAAAAATCAATCATTATGTTTTCAAATATATTTAAATTATATTCATTGCCATTTTTGCTAACTTGTAGCCTATTTTTCATGCATTTCTATATTATCTATTGTTACTTTGATGTCCAATATTACTTTTTATGATGAATCTAAAATTTTTCTCATCCAAATGCTAGGATGAACAAGGAATCAATAGAGAAGAGAGGTATGAAGGGATAGAAGCAGAAGAAGAGATGAAGCGTGCCTCAAAATTTTCTTATTTTACAACTAGCATTGCTGGTGCTGGAATGATTAGCATTTTCTCTGGACATCTCGGAGATCAAACGAGACATACCAATACAATCCATCTCAATGTCTGCACTTTCTTCATGCTGGCCACCTTTATATCTGGAACCAGCATCTTTCTTCTAACATGGCTTCACCATAGCTACCGCGTCCCTTTTAAAATCTTTAGATGCCTCAAGTATACAACATTAGGATTTCTAACCCTTGCAATGTTTGACATTTCCTTTCTTTTTCTAAAGATTTTTGCCATTCTTGCTTTTGTTCCGGCATTGTTTATAGTGATGATTGCATTCTTTATAGCTTTATGCTATTAAAAGTCCATTGCTTATCCTACTTCTGCTATAGCTCTATTTGTGGCTTTATTCTACTTAATTATTCCCAGCTTTTAGAGTTTGTGTTCTAGTGGGTCATTGGTTTTTGAGTTTAGGTAGAAGTCAAATATACCACCCATATAATTCTTTATTTAAAGGAGCCTTTGGCATTTCCTTTAGGGTGTGAGAAGTTTAGGAGATATTAGAGGTGTCCTCTTTAGTAAGATGTGAGGGAGCATTCTTATGTATCTTAATTTTTATTAATAAAATATTTTTTCTTTCAGCATCTTTTTCCTACTTTTTTTTCTATGCATTTATTGGGATCTTGGGCCGATGCAATCGATCTTCCATGATACTCGGTGGACCGAATATGATGTAAACCGAATGGAGGTTTACTTGACATTCTTTCAACCATCTCAAAATGATCAATCATCAGTCTTCATCAAATAATAGAGATGAATGGATAACAACCAACTAAGGTAGAGTCATCAAGCAATCGATGATCAAACAAATGATGATACCATTCAGATTGTAGCCGAATAACTCTACAACAACATGTACTTGACCAACAACTGAATAAGATGTTAATCATTTAATTTGGATATCGATTGAGAATCTCCAATGAAATCAAAATTCATAATCCATAACATTCGGAGTTAATGGAATGGTTGTAACAGTCAGAATGTGACATTAACTATCCATTACCAAGACATTGTGGGCTATTAATTTCCCATTAATTTGGTAACGTCCACCTTTCCACACTTTAAGAGATGGACATTACTCACAACAATGCAGTCTGCCTCTATTTAAAGGGAGATAAGTAGGAGGATCCAATAAGCTATCTTAAGCTTTCCTAAGTAATTTAAGCCATCACCCTTTTTTTGGCTTATCTATTTCCTAGTCTCTGACTAACTTAGGCATCGAAGGATCCCCTGCCAGAAAATCTTCAATAAGAGAACTTCTTTTTGCAAGATTCTGCATTATCATCTCTTAGGTGCATCTCAACAATATATTTGATTTCAAGCCAAATATCTCATCGGAGCTTAGCAGTAATAGATTCACACAACAAAAAGGGGGATAAGAGCTTTTCTAATGGTCTTAATGGCCAAAATGAGAGCACAAAATGCTTTGACAAGTTCTGCTAGATGTTCATCTCGGCATGAAGTATCATCGATCAATCATGGAGAATCTAGTGTTTCAAGATCGTTGGTGATCGTGGACTCAACAGTTTGCTGTTGTCGTGCAGGAAGAACAAAATCTTACAGAGACAATGCATAGCCTCCAGCAAATGCAACAGCAACAGCAGCATCCCATGGTGGAAGAGTCGGCACCACATCTAGTGCCATCCAGGCATAGTCACTGCACCCTGCAGTGATCACCTTCTCTACCCTTGGAATGATGACTCGATAGACATTCCTATTATATTGAGTCATAACATCCCAGCACTCTCATCGTGCCACCCACTTGCAATGGTGGTCCCCTTCTCCTTCTCTCCATCATAGCATTAAACATGGGAAGAGACCCTGCTCATCTTCTAGTTTCTTATCTTCAAATTCTTCAGGGAAAGATTCTATCCCTAAAATCTTACAATAACGGTGGCTTAACGACTACGAGCGAAAGCTGAAAGAAATTGACCATCAACTTGCTCACTTACAAGTGGATAAACGAGAACCTCATGATAATCTCGACATCCATATAGCTCCACTCTTCTCTCAACGCATTTGGATGAGCCCATCCCGACTTGATTCAAAATGCCACAAATAGAGCCTTATGATGGCTCAACCGACCCTATCAACCACCTATAAAGTTATAAAGCTCTAATGATGATTCAAGGAGCATCTGATGCCCTCTTATGTCTTGGTTTCTTGGCTATAATCTGAAAAGCTACTTGAGCCTAGTATACTGGACTCCAGTCGAGAAGTATTCATTCATTCAAGTAGTTAGAATAGTCATTTGCAGCCCACTTCAACACTAGCAAGAGAATGCCGCGAACATCCGACAGTCTCTTCTCCCTTAAGTAATAAGAGAGAAAAATAGTCAGAGATTTTGTAGCTTGATTTAATGTCATCATGCTTAAGGTCCAAGATTTTAATAGAGATATGGCCATTTCAACCATGAAGAGAGCGCTTAGAAATTCAAAGTTTTCTTACTCTTTGGATAAGAAGCTCTCTCGAACTTATCTCAAACTTCTCGAATGTACATACAAATATATCCATATGGATGAGATCGCTACTGATCGATACCAATTGAAGAAAAAAGGTTAGAAAAATAAACAAAAAAAGAATAGAGCTCCAGCGGAACCTAGTTGGTTCTCAACTAATAAGGAAGCTCCACCCCGCCAATGGAGTCAAAAGTCGAATATCCCTAGCTTCAGAAATGACTTCCATACTCCTCTCTCTATTCCTCGTGCATAGATATTAATGAAGATAGAAAAAGAAAGCTATCTCCAATGGCCACCACCCATGCGGTCAATACTGATGAGTCAAAGTAGAAAGAAGTATTATTGATTCCATCGTGATCATGGTTACGACACCGAGCAGTGCATCCAACTCAGAGATGAGATAGAGGCCCTTATTTGTAGGGGCTATCTTGAAAAATATCTACTCGATCGTCTAGTTTAACTTTCCATCGACGAACAAACTCGATCACATCCCACAAAAGAAACTCATGCTCAATCGATGGTGGAAATTATCAATATGATTTTTGGAGGAGCACCGACTATGGAGGCAGAATGCTCGAAAAATCCTTCCAAACAACAGTGGGGAGGACAACTTATTTCTTTTTCTGATGAAGATCTTTGGGGAGTTCAAACTTTCCATGATGATGTTGTAGTCGTTTCAATGACTATAGCTAATTATGATGTAAAAAGGATACTTGTAGATAATGGAAGTTCAACATATGTTTTATTTTACGATGCTTTCTCCCGAATGAAACTTGCTGCTGTTAACCACTCCCTTAGTTGGATTCTCTGATGATTCTATTGAAGTTGAAGGCAAAATAACTTTACCAATTACTACTAGATAGTATCCCCGATAAAGTATAGTTATGCTTAATTTTTTGATAGTTCGAGTCCCATCAGCATACAATGTTATACCCGGGCAACCGAGCCTCAATAAACTACTGGCCATTGTTTCTACATACTACCTTCTCATCCGATTCTTGATGAATAATAATACAAATGTTGGCGAGATGCAAGGAGATTAATAGTTGGCTTGATAATATTACATGACAATAGTAAAAGAGAAAAAGCCCATGGAGACTCTTCCCATCGACGAACTTGATCAATGGAAAGAAGAAACCAAAGGGGAACCTACCAAACAATTGATCTCCATGCCACTCAGAGAAGAAGACCCGATTAAGACTGTTCAAGTTGAATCTTCATTAAGTCCAAATCTTCAGGACAAATTGATGGCTTTCCTTCAGCAAAATGCCAACATCTTTGCATGGTTGGTGTCAGATATGCCAGGTATCCCTCTTGATGTAAATATACATAAATTAAATATTAATCCTGCATGTAAACTAATTTGTTAGAAGAAAGAAATTTTGCTTTCGAATGATAAAGAGCAATCAATGAAGAAGTCAACAAACTATTCCCACCAACTTTATTCGGAAAATCCATTATCTTGATTGGTTGGCCAACATAGCGATGGTGAAAAAAGCTAGTGGTAAGCGAAGAATTTGTATCGACTACACCGATCTCAATAAAACCTATCCAAAAGATAGCTTTTTCTTGCCAAGAATTGATCAATTAGTTGACGCTACATCTGGACACCAACTCCTGAGCTTTATAGATGCATTCTTCGACTATAACCAAATTTGGATGGCTCCTGAAGATGAAGAAAAGATGGCCTTTATCACCAAAAAAGATCTTTATTGCTACAAAGTCATGTCATTCAGCCTCAAGAATGCCGGGATAACTTATCAATGATTGGTAAATAAAATCTTCAAAGACCAAATCAGCCACAATATGGAAATCCATATTGATGATATGCTTGTAAAAATCGATGATGATCTTCAGCACATCGCAGACTTAGAAGAAGCATTCGATGCATTGAGAAGGCATAACATGAAATTGAATCCGACCAAGTGCGCTTGTGGCATAAGTTTTGGAAAGTTTCTTAATTTAATGGTGACCAAATAGAGAATAGAAGCCAACCCCAAGAAAATCAAGGCGATTCTCGATATGAAGCCCCCAACAAACAAGCGAGAAATCTAAAAGCTGGTAGGAAGAATAGCATTCCTCATCCGATGTATCTCTAAATTGGTGGAACCATGTCTTCCATTTTTCAAGACACTGAGACAAATGAAGGATTTCACTTGGTTAGAAGAATGTCAAAAAGCCTTCAATGACTTGAAGATATACTTGAGCTCTCCAGCATTATTGACTAAACCGAACATAGGTGATAAACTCTTTCTATACTTGTTATTTCAAATGAAGAAATTAGTTTGGTTTTGGTTCGAGAATTGGAAGGAGTATATTGGTGCAGAAATCTGATGGATGCCAGAGTTTGTTGGAGTTGGTGAAGACGATCTTATCGACGAGACCTACAAAATGAAGACCAGATCGGAGGGTTGGTGGCTCTGGTGAGGACTCTTTGATAGTTAAGTTAGCTTTCTAGCTAATAAGAATGGAGTATATATGAGATTTAAGTAGAGAGAAGAGCTTAGACCTTAGAGAAGAAGATGTATCTGAAGGATTCCTTTTATAGATGAAGCCTGTAATAGAATGATAGTAACAGCCATGATAGAATATCAGAAGACCGTTCTAACCACTTGAAGTTTGTTATGGAGAGTGGGCTATCATTTATCGCGACTTGCTGGTTGTTGAATTTCATTTGCTGAAGTTTGGATGGAAGGTCGGAGGCTTTTAAGTCTTGATGAAGCAGTCTTTGACGGCTTTCAAGAGTCCGACCATCTTCAAGGTTGACAGAGAGCGAGTATAGATATTCTAGTTCGGTAGGCTGGAGTCGGCAAGGGACGGCAAGTTCTTCAATAAGGACTGCGGCCAAGCTCTCTTGAAGAAGTTCTGCAAAAATCCAAGGTTGACTTGAAGCTGGGGTGGAATAGTACCAAGACTCGCTGCTTGCGGAGTGGCTACTGCTTATTACAGATTGAAGATCAGACTTATATTGATGGTGAGGTCCTCTTACTGACTCAAGTTCATCCAGCTAAAGTTCTTAGTATGAGATTGGTGAGATCTGCTATCCGTGGGTGAAGTAGAGGAGTTTGGCTAGTTTCCAAGATCGTCCGCAAGCCAAGATCGGATGGTGCACGAGATCTCATATCTGTGAGATGACCGCTGTCTACTTTGGATCAAGAACTGGAATCAGTTAGATAGTAGCTCCTTTCACTATTCAAGTTCATCTAGCCAAAGTTCATGATATAGTTTGGAAAGATTTGCAATCATCAAGAGGGAACAGAAGAATTCAGCTGCCTTCAAGGTTGGCCGCTATACGAAGTTGGTTAGTGTTGGGGTTTTGTATTCATAGGGCAACTACTGATTATTCTAAATTGAAAATTGAAGTTAGTCAAGCGGCAAGTTATTTCCAATGTTCAAGCTCATCTTGCTGAAGTTCGTAGTGTGGTTATGATAAGATCTATCATTATCAGGAAGGGGCTGGGAGGACTTCTATTAAGGAACACGGCCAGCATACAGGGTCGGACACTCATGAGTTATTCTTGAATGAAGTTCTGAATCCAATTGTCTTTGGAGATCGATCTTCAAGGATTCGCCAAGACTAGGGGATCAACTTGGTTGCCATAACTCCAGTCAGTACTATATCAAGATCGGACTTTCGGTTGGACTTCGATGGAAGCCATTTTATCCCGAACACTTGTCTTCCTACTCTCGAATTCAAGATTCGGATGAAGGGAGTACCAAGAACTTGCAATCATCGAAGTTCTTTCTGGCTTCCTGCCTTCGAAAGATGAAAAGATTTGGCATATTCGAGCTGGCGTCGAAGCTTCTTTAATGTTGAATGACCCAAAATGACCTCAGCATTTGAAAATTTTTTTAGTGCAGAGCTCCATGTATGGCACCATAAAAGTCCTATCAGACTTCAGCTGTAGCCATGATGAGTGGGACACACAGTAGATGAGGTTTGGGCATAGGTAATCTGCAATCATAACCATCTTAAAGTCTATCTGATTATTTAAGCATTCTCCCCTTCTTCTCTCATTCTGGTTCTTCTTCTTTCTTGTTCGTCTTTCATCTTCCTTAAGCCCAAGCACCTCATAATATTCCTTTTATGGTCCCTCTGGTTTTCGATGCCCCTTTCGTCCGTCCATCACCACTCCATTAGCACTACCAAGGTCTCCATTCAATCTAGGTTAGCATTCTAACTTCTCTCTTACATTTCCTTGCCTTTTTTTTTTTTTATTTTCCAATCCTTCGGAGTTTCTCAGGGGTGGGGTTACTGTACGTTCCCTGTTCACTGGGTTTGCCTACCAATTTCTTCTAGTTTTTTCAATGATTTTTCTCGATCCCGCTCGATCCAAAATGACTTTCGATATTTCTTGGTCTAATAGTCCTAGGAGTCCTCCCCACCCGAGTTCCCTCAACCATGGCTCTAGGAAAAGAACCGAGCCTAGAGAAGAAGTTCATCCGACTTTTGCCCTAGGACCCATCCCCTACTCTCTTTCTCTTGAAGGTCTATCTCTAATTTGAGTCCAATATGGAGTACCTTCTAAGTATAAGTTGGAGCTTCCTGGATCGAGCAGCCATGCTTGTGCCCCTCCTCCAGGTTGCTTCTACTTATACTTGGAAGCTCTTCATGCAGGTTGAGACTTTCCTTCCCCCTTATGTCATTGCCCTTTTTCACTTTTTGAATATATTCCATGCCTCAATGATCCTGAACTCTTTTAGGTTCATTATAGGATTTCTAGCACTTTATCTTTCGGCCGAGGTCCATCCCACAATTTTTTTATTTCAAACCATTTTCACTTTCAAGCATCATCCTTCTACCAAGGATCGGTGGTACTTATCCTCCCAGCTCGGTAAGAAGGGGTTGCTCAAGGGTGTCCCTTCCTCTATTCACAATTGGAAGAAAAAGTTCTTCTTTGTTTTCTATCCCTCCATAGAGTTAGGTCTTCCTCCATAGAATCAATTGAGTGATTTGGTCTGCAGGACCCCCAGGCTAGAGAGAGAGGATCTCAACTCCTCCAACACATTAAAAAATTACAAAGCTCCTTCACTATCCAAATTAATAGATAATCAAACCTTATTCAACCTCCGCCTAAGTTCTTTCAATATGGTAGATATACATTCATGTCTCATTTACTGTTCTTTTATCTTTTCTTCTAACCTTGACTTATCTACTATTACAGAGATGACTCTGGAAGAATTGAAGATGTTGTCCAAGGGGCTTCAAGCCTAGAAAAGAAAGGGGCAAACTTTAGAAAAAGCATCAAAACGAGCAAGGATTGAAGATCCAAGCTCGACTGCCCCGACCCAGATTGCTTTCACTCCAAAGGTGGCAGCACCTCCATTGGTTTTGACTCCACCCACCAAGACCTTTGCTCCCATGCCTCCTGAAAGGAAGGAGACCAAGAAGAGGAAGAAGAAGGTGGTTGCTAAGAAGGCTCGGAGGAATTCGGATAACTCTAGCAATAACAGTGCTGATCCAGGCCGAGGTTCTCTGGATGATTGGAAGGTCATCCAACCTATGATGGAGGGCTGCATCCTTTCATAAATAATCAAGAGAATGCTTCAAACAAATGATGAGGAGATGATGAAAGACTCCTATGCGGCCTTCTTGGAGGTAATTGCTTTTTCTTCCTTGTGCTTAACTAAATACATATGCATCCTTCAATAATAACTTATGTTTCACTATTTGTAGTTGGGGCACCATCTCCTTACAAATGTGGAGGTGATCAACCTCTGCAAAACCAAGGCCACGAAGGCAGTAGAGGTAGTCCAAGAATATAAAACCAAAGTGCAGCATCTTTTGGTTGAGGTTGAGCATCTACAAGAGGCGCTCAGGAGGGAGGAGTAGGCATCAGTAGGATTGAGGGCCACATTGACCTCGGAGGAGGAGAAGAGAAAGGAGACCAAGGTCCTGATCATCAAAGAAAGGGAGCGAGTTGCCAAGGCTATGGAGCAAGCTGTTTCTTCCTTCAAATCTTCAAAGGAACAAAAGAACATCAAGATGGCATTTGCTTAGGAGGCCTTCATCAAAGGGTTCGACCTCTGCCAGAGAAAGGTAGCTAAGAGCTTCCCAGAGTTGGACTTTAGCTTCTTAGTTGAAGAATCTTCTGAAGATGAGGTGGAGCCTTCTGCGGCCAAAGTTGATCTTTCTCCAACTAAGCCCACTACCGTTGAACCTACTGAACCTACCTCTGTACCTACTGAGGGGCCGACTTCTGCTGAGGCCCCATGGAGTTCTTCTACTACTCCACCACCAGAGGTCTGAGACCTCTATTGATTATACTTTTCCTTTCTTTCATATAATGTACTTAAAATTTTTCAATCAATGAAATTAATTTAAGTTCTTCATTTCACACCTTTTATATATTGTGATATGTCTGTTACTCAAAATCCTACTTGCGAACATTGCCCTAGAATGCAATCATATGCCGTGGCCACACCACTACCTCGAGCTATTTCTCTGAAGGCCGTCATCAAGAATTTAAAAAATAAAGTTTATTAGACCAATAAGAAGTTGAAGAAAATTGAGGATGAACTTCAAAAGTCGAAGAAGAATTGTGCAGAGGCCGTAGTCAAAATCAATCACCTTTGTCAGGTGTCCAAACAGTTCTTCCAAGAATATACCACCAAGAAATATCACTTGAGTGAAGAGTTTGAATAGACTAAGAAGCACGCTAGCGACAAATCTTGGACATTGACCGCAAAGATCAGTTCCCTCAAGGTCGAGCTTAAAGCAGCAAAAAAGAAGATTTAGCTATTAAAAAGGAGCTCGACTTGGTCCACCAATCGAGAAGATTATAGTTGGGATTGGTCCAAGAGATTTTTCGAGCTTCAAAGTCAATTGCACACAACCAAGGAGTTATACAACAGCTATAGGGTCAATTGGTGTAATCAAGTTGGTGATCTTAAATGGAAACTTTGGGTGGTTGATGAGGAGATAGCTCGACTTCAGAAGCAATTGGTAGACAAGATCCAAGCTAGCCCAAGCGGGAATCCAGAGAAAGTCGCTTCTCTGAAGAGAACTCTGGGAGGTCTTTCGAAAGCCTATGAAAAGAATAAGGCCAAACTCCTCCAACTCAAGATCCAAATAGCTTATAACAAGAACGTGGTGAAGGACGCTAAAGCCAAGTCCACCATTTTATGGAAGAGATTGAGGGAGGTCAAGAAGGATGCTAAAAGAGTTCAAAAACTGTTCGGCGAGAGCTTGGAGGTGAGGAAAGAGCTTAAAAGCAAGATAAATGATTTGAAGCTCTCTCTAGTAATGGCCGGGGCCGGCAGTCTAAAGTGCGAATAAAACTTCATCCTTGTTCTTCTCTCTTCCTTTTTTTTCTTTTGTAATCGGTCTTAGAGACTTTTGTACTGAACTTCGATTTAATGAAATAGTGATTTTTTTAATTATTCTCCTGTGTCTTATTTGGACTTAATATTTATGCTTCTCTTAGTTTCTACACCATGTTTGATTTCGGTGTCATTCTAGAATGATGATCTCGATCTGATATCTAGTAGGCATGTCTCTCTTATTTATAAACAAGGATCTTCTAAACTTATTTAGGAATTAACTTTTCTCTCGATCTAGGAGCTAAAAATCTTCATGTTCCTTGTAGGGGTCTTCACCCATGTCAGGACAAGATCTACCTCCTGTTCGTAACGTGGTTAACCTCCTATTTAAGAATCGGAGGCCTTCTATCTCTTGTAAGAATCTTCATCTATGTCAAGATGAGGTCCACCTCATATTCTGACATGGTTGGCTTTTATCCGTGTTAGGATGAGGTTCACCTCCTATTCCTAATAAGATTGTCGGAACATAAAAGGATCATTGAGGGGGCCTCTCTCTATTACCTCTTGTTTAAGAACCTGAGGTCTTAAATCTCTCATAAGAATTTTCACCCATGTCAGGACGACGTCCACCTATTTCTGATGTGGTTAGCTTTTATCTATGTTAGGATGAAGTTCACCTCCTATTCCTAATAAGATTGTCTAGGACACAAAAGGACCATTAAAAGAGCCTCTTCTCATTACATCTTATTTAAGAATCAGAGGCCTTCAATTTCTCATAAGGATCTTCACCCATATTAGGATGAGATTCACCTCCTGTTCCTAGCATGGTTAGTTTTTATCCTTGTTAGGATGAGGTTCACCTTCTATTCATAACAAAATTGCCGGAATACAAAAGGACCATAAGAGGGCCTCTTCCCATTACCTCATGTTTAAAAATCAGAGGCCTTCAATTTTTCATTAGGATCTTCACCCACGTCAAGACGAGGTCCACCTTGTAGGGTTTGGTGTACAGGACAGAAGCATTGATTTCAAAGCAAAATTATGAAATCATAAAATCAAATCCAAATTCTAGGATCATCTTGTTAGAATTTAAATCATATAATATGCATTTATAATATAAATTAGGATATTAGAACATACCTCTAATCGCTTAATCCTAATTTAATCCTGATCGTCGACAGCAATCCGTCAGGAGTTCCACCAGGTGCCCACATGTTCATCCTCCAATATTGATCCACATGGGGACTTGATCAAGACACCAGCACCTTTGAATATTTTAATTAAAATTCTTATGATAAGAACTTTAATTATTTGGGCAAAACCTTCCTTAGCCTTTAATGTCACCTTCCTAGCCTTTCCTTGCCTTTCTTTCTTGCTTCTTATCTTCTTAATTTTTATCTCTTTATCTTATTAGAAGACTTGTTAACCTTAAATTAGGATCTTATCTAGATAAGAGAAAGAGGAATAAAAAAATTGGATAAGAAAGCCTCTTCTAAGAAAGAAAGGAGGAGTTCTGAATATTCTGGACTCTTGTTGCACACCCCTATTTATAATGTACGTAGGGGTGCCATCTTAAATTTCTCATGCCCATTCCCTATTCTCATCTCATGCCCATTCAAAAATATCATGCCCTATCAGAAAAAAATGCTATGTGGAATTCAAGAAATGAATATGAAGAGGTGCCTTGCAATAGAAGGACTCTTCATATAATTCTACGTAAGTTTCTTCCGAAGAGTCGCAACTCTTTCATATTGATGTCATTAATTTCTATCATTGATCAGCATCAAATGCTGATCCAAAGGTCTAAAAGGATGGCACCAAATTAGAAGATGGTGTGGGAAAATTGGGTGTGGAAAAGTCAAAGCTTCAAGGTGTTTGACTTGGTCCAAGGGGTGCTTAGAAGGATGGGACGGCTAGGACTCCTCTCTTATCCAAACTCCAGATATTCTATAAAAGAATTTAATCTGCATAAAGACTCTTCTGTGCCCCTTCTCAAATCTAAAAATACATAATAATTTTTATGTAACATAAAAGTGGATAAGAGGAATTAAATGTGGTGCCAAGCTATCCCATGTGCAAAAGACTCCTTGCGCATAATGCTATCCCCATGCGCCAAAGAGAGAGACTCTCTAGCACATGGGATTCAGATATGGGGTGCCTTATCCCATGGGTTAACCCAATTGAGGACCAAATTTGATTTAACCTAAATTGGATCTAATTAGCCCAAATTGGAACCCGATTCAAATTCAATTCAAATCTAGGTGCTAGGATTTGCAACATGTGCTAGCATGTTTATCTTGCAAACATGATCCAATCCAATTAAACCTTTGATGAATTTTCTTTGTGTGTGACCCATTGGATTCTACATCTAGTCAGTAGTAGATCTGGGTGCAATTTAATCTAATTTGGTTAGAACTCAACCAAACTGATTTAGGTCAAATTGAGCTAACCCGATTTGATCGATTAGAATACTTTCTAATTAACAATCAAATTAAAATTTTTAATTTGATCAAACCCACAAGATAAGATTGATGTCTAGCAACATATCATGTCTACCCAAAAGATAAGAAATTTTGATGGAAATAGTAGAAATATCCTTTAGTAAAAAATTACTATGCAATAGGATCATTCGATCATCCTGCATCCCAAATATAACTCTGTATGTGAAAATATGTCAAACCCAATATTATATTCATATTTCTCTCAATCTTATAATGATGATTCAATTAATGAAATATTAGAAACCATTTCTAATTTTCATCATACTTTGATCAAAGTCTTCTTGAATCATCATTCGATTGAAGCAAGTAAGATGCGATCTTCTCTTACTAGGAGTGATCGATTTCATGTTGACCTACTCATAATCTTCATATGCAATCCACCATATCCAGAACATCCCATACATGACTAAGTCATGAATGAGTATGAACCAAAATATGGATTCATGCATACAAGGTTCTATGATAGTCTTAGGTCAAAGGATTATATGCACAACTTCCACTATGAGAACCATCTATTGACATGTAGATAAGACTCTATTAGATATTCTCAAGTTGAATTAATTCAGTAAACTTATTCTCTAATAAGCACCCACATTCTTGTATTAGTGTCTTACACAAGTGATAGTGAGATCAATCATCCTTTCATCAAGCATACTAGGATGTGCTAGTTTTTTCAAAAACATCGATCCTTAACTCAATGTTCCATCGACTAGGAATATTTAAAATTAGGATTTTAAGATTTTAAGTCTCACTGGTATGATCTCATCATAATCCTAAAATCATAACTCTATTCCATGGGATTCATCATAATCATAAAATTAAATAATTAAGATACAGCATATAATAAAATAAATGCCTTTATTAATTTGAAAATATCATTATATGAGTTTTGGAAGAAACAAGAATAGCCCATCAAAATATATATTTTAATTGGCTTGTAGGGCATATTTTTTTCAATCTCTCACTTGCCCTAAAGCCAATCACTCTTATATTTCAACCCCATATAATCCAGGTGGCGATCGAACTATTGCTATGGTAAAGCCTTCGTGAATAGGTCTGCTATGTTGTTCTTTATGTCTACTCGTTCGATGACAACATCTTGTCTCTCAATTATTTTACGAATGAGATGGAAGCATCTCAGAATATGCTTGGATTTATGGTGAGACCTTGGTTCCTTTACTTGAGCAACCGCTCCAATATTATCATAGTAAAATGGTACTGAATTCTCAATCTCGAAAATAATATCCAATTCAGTGATAAACTTCTTCATCCAGACAGCTTCCTTGGCAGTTTGACTTATAGTTATGTACTCTACCTCAATGGTTGAGTCAACTATAGTTGGTTGCTTGGTACTCTTCCAACTTACTGCTCCATCGTTCAGAGTAAAGACATATCCTGAAATGGATTTGTTATCATCTACATCTGATTGAAAACTAAAGTCAGAATATCCTTCTAGTTTGAGATCAGATCTATCATATACTAGAAAAATATCCTTAGTCCTTTTCAAGTACTTAAAAATATTTTTCACAGCTTTTTAATGATCCTCTCCTGAATCAGCCTGAAATCTACTAGCTATGCCTAAGGCATAAGCAACATCAAGCCTGGTACATAATATGGCATACATTATTGATCCTACTGCCGAAGCATAGGGAATAGAACTCATTTTATTTTTCTCTTCAGATGTTTTAGAAGATATCTTCTTAGAGAGATGTATACCTTGACTCATGGGTAAGTAACCTCCTTTACCCATCCATGCTGAATCTTTTCAGCACTACGTCAATGTACCTAGACTGGGACAAGCCTAGCATCCTCTTAGATCTATCTCTATAAATCTTTATAGCAAATATATAGGATGCTTCTCCCAAGTCTTTCATGAAAAACTTATTTGATAGCCATAATTTGATCGATTGCAACATTGGAATATCATTCCCAATCAGGAGTATATCATTTATATACAGAACTAAAAAAAACTATGGCACTCTCACTAGTCTTTTTGTATACAAAAGGTTCATCCACATTCTTGATGAAGCCAAACTCTTTGACTGTAACATCAAAGCAGATATTCCAACTCCTTGATGCTTGCTTTAATCCATAAATAGATCTTTTAAGCTTGCATACCTGATTTGATCTCTCACTTGAGATAAATCCCTCAGGCTGTGATATGTAGACCTCTTCCTCAAGGAAACTATTAAGAAAAGCGATCTTTACATTCATTTGTCATATTTTATAATCATGGTATGCTGCTACGACAAGCATAATTCGAATAGATTTGAGTATGGCAACAGGTAAAAATATTTCATCATAATCAATCCCATGTTTTTGCCTAAAATCCTTGGCTACTAATGTGGCCTTATAGGTTTCAACTTAGCCATTCACTCCAATCTTTTCTTATAGACCCATTTCCATCCAATAGGATTTACACCCTCTAGTGCATCCACTAAAGTCCATACTTTGTTAGTGTACATGAAGTCCATCTCGAATTGCATGGCAGGCAGCCATTTATATGAGTCTCAACTTATGACTACTTTCGTATAGGTTAGAGGTTCATCATTCTCAATGACTTGGGCTTCGTTATTTTTAATAATGAGCCTATACCTCATGGGTGCATGTCACACTCTATCAAATCTTCGGATATGAGTTGTGTGTTCAGGTTCTTTCCTATTTATTTGTTCACTTGGTTGAGCAATTTTTATTTATTTTTCTTGAACTTCACTAAGTTCAATGTTTCTCCCATTGTCTCTTTCTAGGATGAACTCTTTCTTTATGAAAGTGGCATGCCTACTTACAAATACTTTTTGTTCAGTAGGATGGTAGAATAGATATCCCATACCATCTCTAGGATATCCTATAAATAGATGTTTATCTACTCTAGCATCTAACTTATCTCCAAAATTTCTTTTGACATATGTCGGACAACCCCATATCTTAAGATACTTAAAATTAGATTTCTTGTCTCTTCATATCTCATATGGAGTGCTAGATACAGACTTAGAAGGTACTCTATTCAAGATATATACTATGGTCTCTAGGGCATGACCCCAGAAGAAAATAGGTAACTTTGTGAAGTACATCATGGACCATACCATATCCAATAAGGTACGATTTCTCTTTTCGGCTACACTATTTAACTATGGTGTATAAGGAGGGGTCTATTTAGAGAGAATCTCCTTTACTTTAAGATAGTCTAGAAATTCATTAGATAAGTATTCTCTCCTTGATCTGATCAAAGGATTTTTATACTCTTTTCAATTTATTTTTTGACCATACTTTGATACTCTTTGAATTTATCAAAGGCTTCGAATTTGTATTTCATAAGATATACATATCCAAACCTAGATAAATCATCAGTGAACATTATAAAATAAGAGTATCCTCCTCTGACCTGAGTTGTCATAGGATTACGTACATTTATATATACAAGTTCTAATAACTCATTTATCCTTTCTCCATGTCCATTAAATGGAGTCTTGGTCATTTTATCCATGAGCATGATTCACAAGTTTCTAATGATTCATAATCATAAGGATCAAAGAACTTTTCTTTGTATAACTTGTTAATCCTGATCTCACTAATATGACCAAGCCGACAATGCCAAAGTAAAGTATTATTTATATTTTTTCTTTTATACTTTCTACTTTCATCAATATGAAAAATTTTGTCATCCAAACATAGAGTTAAAAGATGATTGTTAAAAATGCCATAACATATTATTTCATTAGAATTTTTGATAGAGCAACCATTGCTCGTTACATCAAGATTATAACCATGTTTTAATAACAAGGGTATAGATATAATATTTTTAATGATCTTAGATATATAATAATAATTTGTCAGCTCTAAGATCCTTCTAGAAGATAACTTCAAAATATTTGTCCCTATAGCTTTCGCTTGAATGGACTCTCCTCTAGCACCATAGAGCTCGAAGTCATCCTTCTTCAAACTCTTAATTTTCTACTACCCCTGTAAAGATTTATATATATGAAAATCACAACTGGTATCCAATATCCAAGAGTTTGAAATGGAAGAATTCAATGACAATATTATACATATCTCATACATATCTTTCGGTGCATTATTTGCACCAGTCTTCATAATTGCAAAGTAAGCTTTGCAATTCCTCTTCCAATGACCTGCCTTGCCATAGTGAAAATAGGTCGTCTGTCCCAAGGCCTTCTTCTCTTTCTTCTTCTTATTTATGCTATCTTTAGGATTCAGCCTCCTCTTAGAATCCTTTTTGCTTGCCTTCTTCTTAGAGATTTCATTTACAAGAAGAAGAGAAGTCTTATTCTTCTTAATATGGCTCTCTGCTATTTTCAACATATTTAATAGCTCAGATAGAAAAGTATTCAGTTTGTTCATGATAAACTAAAAAAATAATTTTGAAAGTGATTGTAGGATCAGATCCTGACTTAACTCTTTATCCATGATAAAACCTAACTGACCTAATCGAGTGATCAAGTCAATTACCATTAGTACATAGTCTTGCACAGATGATCCTTCTACCATTCTAGCATGGAATAACTGCTTAGATATCTTATATCTAGCAGTCCTACTCTACTCTCCATAAAGCTTTTTTAAATTGAGCAATATAGACTGAGTATCCATGCTATCATGTTGTCTCTATAATTCATTACTCACGAAGACAAGTATGATGCACTTGACAATAAGAGAATCATTTTGCCACATCTTGTATGTAGACTTATCTTTCTCTATGGCATCTTTTTCTAATGGCTCAGGATCAGGGGCATCAAGAATATAGGAGAGTTTCTCTTAACTGAGTACTATTTTAAATTTCTTAGCCAATCCACATAATTAGGACCGATCAATTTATTTGAATCTAATATACCATGCAATGAAAGTGAATAAGCTATTTAATCTACAAAATAAAGAATATTAAATAAGCAAATAACTCATGATGACATACACAATTAAATTAGGACTTTAATTTAATGGTGTATTCCATTATTTTTATCGAAATCATAATCCTCTACTATGATAATTGAGAAATCCTAATTGATTTTCTCAGTAGGAATAAGATCCTAATTCCTAACAAAAGATCTTGTGTTAGCACAATAAATCTTTTATAAGTTCAAAAGTAGAAAACTCTTTTCAATTGCATCTCATGCAATTCTCAATATAATCTTGATCTCTAAAATATTAATAGCCTTGTGTTAGCACAATAAAGTATAATATTTTAGTTAAGTAGGATCCTTCATGTCTATACAGTCAAACATCAAATATAACTGCTCTTGTGGTTACACAACAAAGCAATATATCCAAAATGCTGTAAGCATCTCAATGCACTATAACAATATTACATCAGTTCCCATAATAGGTCTTGTGGTTGCATAACAAACCTAATATGGATCATGACATAATAATGAACTAGCATGAAGGAAGGTCTTAATGTAGTAAATATAATACTAAGCATCCCAATCAAGAATTAAATTAATCTAATCAATCAAGTAAGTGGGAGAGAGGTGGGGTCCTCCTATTGCTTTTCTTAGATACCAATAAATTGATCAGATCAGACAACAGAATCAATTATAAATCATGTTCTCTTTACCAATTATGAATTATTTTTTTAGACATCAATCGATCAATTAGACATCCAGACTAGTTCTGCTATCAGTTAATTACACTATAACTTAATATAATTTTATAGAGAGCTTTAACTAGTCTCTATGCACATTTTAATCAAATCAAACTACATAGATAAATTGATCATATCAATCAATGCATATATATTCATTCATACAAATATATTAGCATGTACTATCATTCTAGGACAACCATTATCACATAGTGGATATTCATCACTATGCTAGGGCAACCTTATAGAATGATATACATCATAATCTAATCATGATTAATTAAATATGATCACATCATATTAATAACATGCTAATCATATTAAACATGATCATATCATATTTATAATATTGTCATTAATATATAAACATAACAATATATGATTTAATCTAATAAGGTTTGCTCTGATACCATTGTAGGGTTTGGTGTATAGGATGAAAGCACAGATTTTAAAATAAAATTATGAAATCATAAAATTAAATCAAAACCTTAGAACCATCTTATTAAAATTTAAATCATATAATATGTATTTATAACATAAATTAGAATATTGGAACATATCTCTGATCGTTTAACCCTAATTTGACCCTAATCGTCGACAATAGTCCGTCAGGGGTTCCATCAGGTGCCCATGTGTTCACCCTCTAATGTTGATCCACACGGAGACTTGATCAAGATATCAGCATCTCTGAATATTTTAATTAAAATTTTTATGATAAGAACTTTAATTATTTGGGCAAAACTTTTCTTAACCTTTAATGTCACCTTCCAGCCTTTCCTTGCCTTCCTTTCTTGCTCCTTATCTTCTTAATTTTTTATTCCTAATCTTTTTATATTATTCAAAGACTTCTTATCCTTAAATTAGGACCTTGTTTAGATAAGAGAAAGAGAAATAAAGAAAATTGAATAAGAAAGCCTCTTGAAAGAAAGAAAGGAGTTCTAAATGCCCTGGACTCTCGGTGCACACCCCTATTTATAATGTACATACGGGTGCCATCTTAAATTTCTTATGCCCATTCCCTATTCTCATCTCATGCTCATTCAAAAATATCATGTCCTATTAGAAGAAAATGCTACATGGAATTCAAAGAATTAATATGAAGAGGTGCCTTGCAACAGAAGGACTCTTTCTATAATTCTACGTAAGTTTCTTCCAAAGAGTCACAACTCTTTCATATTGGTGCCATTAATTTCTACCATTGATCAGCATCAAATGCTAATCCAAAGGTCTAAAAGGATGGTGCCAAATCAAAAGATGGCGTGGAAAACTTAGGCATGGAAAAGTCAAAGCTTCAAGGTGTTTGACTTGGTCTAAGGGGTGCTTAGAAGGATGGGACGACTAGGACTCCTCTCTTATCCAAACTTTAGATATTCTATGAAGGAATTTAATCTGCAGAAGGACTCTTCTATGCCCCTTCTCAGATCTAAAAATATGTAACAATTTTTACATAACATAATAGTGGATAGGAGGAATTAAATGTGGCACCAAGCTATCCCATGTGCAAAAAACTCCTTGTGCATAATGCTATCCCCACATGCCAAAGAGAGAGACTCTCTGACATGTGGGATTCAGATATGGGGTGCCTTATCCCATGGCTCAACTAGCCATGGATCAACCTGATTGAGGACTAAATCTGATTTGACCTAAATTGGATCTAATTAGTCCAAATTGGAATCCGATTTGAATCTAGATGCTAGGATTTGCAATATGTGCTAGCATGTTCATCTTGCAAACATGATCTAATCTAATTGGACCCTTAATCAATTTTTTTTGTGTATGACCCATTGGGTTCCACATCTAGCTAGCAGTGGGTCTGGATGTAATTTGACCAAATTTGGTTAGAACTCAACCAAATCGATTTAGGTCAAATTGAGCTGATCTGATTTGTTCAATTAGAATACTTTTTAATTAACAATCAAATTAAAATCTTTAACTCGATTGAATTCACAAGACAAGATTAACATCTAGCAATGTATCATATCTATCTAGAAGATAAAAAATTTTGGTAAAAACATCAAAAATATCTTTCAGTAAAAAATTACTATGCAATAGGATCCTTTGATTATCCTACATCCTGAATATAACTCTAGGTATAAAAATATGTCAAACCTAATATTATATTTATATTTTTTTCAATCTTATAATGATAATTTAATTAATAAAATATTAAAAATTATTTCTAATTTTCATCATGCTTTGATCAAAGTCTTCCTAAATCATCATTCGATTGAAGCAAGTAGGATGCAATCTCCTCTTACTAGGAATGATCAATTTCATGTTGACCTATTCACAACCTCTATATACAATCCACTATATCCAGAACATCCTGTATATGACTAAGTCATAAATGAGTATGAATCAAAATATGGATTCATGCATACAAGGTTCTATGGTAGTCTTAGATCAAAGGATTATATGCACAACTCCCACTATGAGAACCATCTATTGACACGTAGATAAGACTTCATTAGATGTTCTCAAGTTGGATCAATTCAATGAACTTATTCTCTAATAAGCACCCTCATTCTTATATTAGTATCATACACAAGTGATAGTGAGATCAATCATCCTTTCATCAAACATACATAGGATGTGCTAGTCTTTCTAAAAACATTGATCTCCAACTCAATGATCCATCAACTAGGAATATTTAAAATTAAGATTTTAAGATTTTAGATCTCACTGGTATGATCTCATTATAATCCTAAAATCATAGTCCTATTCTATGGGGTTCATCATAATCTTAAAATTAAATAATTAAGATGCAGCATGTGATGAAATAAATGCCTTTATTAATTTAAAAATATCATTACATGAGTTTTGAAAGATATAAGAATAGCCCATCAAAATACATATTTCGATTGGCATGTTGGACATATTCCTTTCACACCTCCTATTTCTGACATGGTTGGCTTTTATTTTTGTTAGAATGAGCTTCACCTCCTATTCCTAACAAGATTGTCAGGGCATAAAAAAATTGTTGAGAGGGCCTCTCTCCATTACCTCCTATTTAAGAATCGGAGGCCTTCAATCTCTCGTAAGGGTCTTCACCCACATCGAGATGAGATCCATCTTCTATTCCTGATGTGGTTAGATTTTATCCTTGTTAGGATGAGGTTCATCTCTTATTCCTAATAAGATTGCTAGGACACAAAAGGACCATTGAGAAGACCTCTCTTCATTACCTCCTGTTTAAAAATCGAAGACTTTCAATCCCTCATAAGTGTCTTCACCCATGTTAGGATGAGGTCCAACTCCTATTCCTGACATGGTTGGCTTTTACTCTTATTAGGTCAAGGTTTACCTCCTGTTCCTAATAATATTGCGAAGGCACAAAAAGGCCATTAAGAGAGCCTCTCCCCATTACCTCCTGTTTAAGAATCGAAGGCATTCAATCCCTTGTAAGGATCTTCATCCACATTAGGATAAGGTGCACCTCTTGTTTTGAATATGGTTGGATTTATCCTTGTTAAGATGAGATTCACCTTCTATTCCTAACAAGATTGCTAGAGCACAAAAGGGCCATTGAGAGGGCCTCTCTCCATTACTTTCTATTTAAGAACCGTAGGGTTTTAATTCCTCATAAGGGTTTTCACTCACGTCAGGACGAGATCCACCTCCTGTTCTTGATGTGGTTGGCTTTTATTCTTCTTAGGATGAGGTTCACCTCCTATTCTTAACAAGGTTGCTGGAGCACAAAGGGACCGTTGAGAGGGCCTTTTCCTATTACCTCCTATTTAAGAACTGGAGGCCTTCACCCTCATTAAAATTAAGTTAACCTCCTATTTAAGAATCAGAGACTTTCATCCTTATTAAGATGAGGTCAACCTCCTGTTTAAAAATTGGAGGCCTTCTACTTCATTTAGGAATGAAGTTCGGTTGAATGATTTTCTGCCATCACCCAATTTGCACCAAAAATAGGAATGTTAAAATTAAAAAATTTTACTGACATGAGGTTATTGATGATACACATTCACAAATTTTTCGAGCTTCAGGGTTGTAGGAGTGTATCCCCTCCAAGCTTCTTTAGGTAGTAAGTTTTTAGTTGGATGATTTCCATGACCTAATAGGAGATTTCCTAGTTCGAAACAAGCTTGTCTTGATTTTATGGTTGAGAGATATCTACTCGACGTAGTACTAGATCTCCAACCTTGAAGGTCTTACTTCTAATTCTAGAATTATAGTATCGAGCCACTTTCTGCCTATAGGCCACCATCCGAATTTGGATTTTCTTCCATTTTTCTTCTAGCAAGTCGAGATTTGCCCAGAGATCCTATGAATTATTTTGTTCATTAAAGTCTTTAACTCATGCCGTGAGGAGCCCAAGTTTAATCAAAATGACTACTTCAATCCTAAAAGCTAGAGCAAATAGAGTCTCTCCAATTGGCAACCTCTAAGTGGTTCTATAAGTCTAGAGCACATGATAAAGCTCATCCATCCATGTTCCTTTTGCCCGCTCAAGCCTTGCTTTTATTTCTTATAGCAGAGTTCTGTTGGTCACTTCGGCTTCACCAATCGCTTGAGGATGGGCCACAGACATGAAGTGATATGAGATATTCAAGTTCTCGCAAAATTCAGCAAATTTTTTTCATGCGAACTAGTGCCCATTATCAGTAATTAAGATCTGCAATAGGCTGCATTTGCACACTATCAACTTTTAGATGAAGTTCTATACTTTAACTTTAGTAATCTTTGTCAAAGGTTCGGCCTTAACCCACTTGGTGAAATAGTCCACTGCTACTAGAAGAAATTTTTGCTATCTAGGTGCTATGGGAAATGGCCCAAGTATATCCATTTTTCATTGTGTGAATAGCCATGGAACACTTAAGGGTGTGAGCTAGAAAGTTGACTACCTTTGAATGTTGGCGTTTCTTTGACATCGATCACATTTTTTTATATAATCAACAACATCTTGTTACATAGTTGGCTAATAATATCCTTGCCAGAGCAATTTATATAATAATGATCTAGCTCCAAGATGGTTTTCACATACTCCTTCATGAACTTTTCTTAAAGCATAATTAGCTTCAGATGATCGAAGGCATTTGAGGAGCGGCAGGAAATAAGACCTCTTGTATAATTTATTCTCATATAAGACATAGTGAAAGGCCTAATTTCTTAATTTTTGAGCTTCTTTAGGACTCTGGAGAGGATGCCATCTCTAAGATACAAGATTAATGGGTCGATCTAGCTGGGCTCAAGATCCACCTGCATTACTATTTGAAATTCCTCTAAACTCGAGTATTGAAGAACTTCGAAGAAAACTTCCTTAGGAAGTTCATTTGAAGCCAAAGTAGCCAGCTTGGACAAAAGGTTGGCCCTGAAATTCTCTATCCTTGGGATTTGCTGAATGTTAAAGCTGCTGAAGGCCAAGATTAAACTTTTTACCTTATCCAAATATTTTTTCATACTTCTTCTCGAGCTTCATAGGTGCCATTGACCTGCCCTACTATCAATTATGAGTCACGATAGACCTTTACATGGCTTATCTCCAATTCTTTGGCTATTCTTAGTCTTGTAATTAAAGCTTCATATTCTACTCCATTGTTAGTTACAGAAAACTCAAAGTGCAACATATATTCAACAATAACTATTTTTGGATTGATAAAAATCAAGCCCATGCCTGCTTCAAAAGCATTGGACGAACCATCAACATATAGAGCTCAGAAATCATCAAAAAAGTCTACTTTCTCTTCAGGAGAGCTCAGTTGCAAACTAGAAGAGCCGACCTCATGCTGTTCAAGCTCGGCTGGATTGGGGATGGTGCACTTCACCATAAAATCAGCCAGTATTTGAGCTTTGATAGATGGCCAAGGTTGAAACTTGATATCAAACTCAATGAGCTTGATTGCCCATTTCGCTATTCTTCTGAAAGTATCTGATTAGTGAAGAACTATTTTTATAGGTTGATCAGTAAGGAGTGTCACTGTATGTCCTTAAAAATAAGGTCGGAGCTTTCTGACTACAATCAACAAAGCATAGGTTAGCTTTTCTAATTTAGTATATCTTATTTCTGCATCTCTCAAAATTCGGCTAATGTAGTAGATCAACTTCTAAATTTTTGCCTCTTCTCTGATTAGGATAGCTCCAATGACTATGAAAGATACTGCTAAGTATAGGAATAACTCTTTGTTAGGTTCGAGCTTGGCAAGAAAGAGAGGTGACCTGAGGTAATTCTTTAACTCCTTGAATGTCTGCTGACATTCAGGAGTCTAATAGAAGTTCTTTGACTGTTTAAGTACTTGAAAGAAGGGCACGCAACGTTCTGCCAACCTTGAAATGAAGCGATTTAGAGTTGTAATCTTTTCCATTAGGTGTTGAACTTCTTTCATTATTTTTGAGGTGGTCATTTCCTAGATGGCTTGGATCTTTTCTATATTTGCTTTGATGATGTGCCTCGACACCATAAATCCCAAGAACTTTTTCAAAGTCACTCCGAAAGCATATTTGGTTGGGCTCCACTTTATTTTATACTTTTGAAGCATGTTGAATGTCTCTTCCAAGTCGGTAATATGGTTTATTGAATATTTACTTTTGACAAGCATATCATCTATGTAGACCTCCATATTGCAGTTGATTTGCTACTTGAAGATCTTATTCACAAGTGCTAGTAGGTTGCACCCACATTTTTTAGATCAAAGCGTATAATCCTATAACAATAAAGATCATGATCAATAATAAAAGTAGTTTTCTTCTCATCTTCTGTGGTCATCCAAATTTGGTTGTAGCCGGAGAAAGCATCCATGAAAGTGAGGAGCTTATGGCTCGAGGTTGCATCCATCAGTTGATCAATTCTAGGTAGGGGATAGCTATCCTTTGGACAAGCTTTATTCAAATCTGTGAAGTCTATACACATCTTTCACTTATCATTTGCCTTCTTGATGAGAACCATATTTGCAATCCAATTTGGATAGGATACCTTTTGGATGAACTTGGCTTTAAAAAGATTGTCCACCTCATCCACTATTGCCTTATATCTCTCTTGTGCGAAGCTGTACTTTTTTTATTTCACAGATCGATATTTATGATCTACAATCAGGCGATGTTCCATTACCTCTGCATCAATTCTAGACATATCTGTAGGAACCCAAGCAAAGACATCAGCATTCTTTCACAAGAAAGTAACGAGCTATCTTTTAACTTCTTCTTACAGATTGGAGTCAATCTAAACTATATGGTCCTCATTTCCATCATTCAAAGAAACTGCAACAAGATCGTCGGTTAGTTCCATCCGTTCCTTAGTCAGGTCATCACAAGCATCAAGTCCATCCACCGAATAAAGGTCTAGCTATTTTTCTTTTTGCAGAGCAATTATGTAGCAATGATACGTCAAAGTTTGATCTTCTCTGACCTTTCTAACTCCATATTTTGTCAAAAACTTCATCTTTAAATAGTAAGTTGATACTATAGCCTGAAGTACATTCAATCCAGGTTGGCCTAAGATCGCGTTATAAGTAGAAGGAGCCTTCACTACTAGAAAATCAACCTAGGCTTTGGATTGTTTTGAGTACCAATCTGCCACAACTAGTAAAGTAATTATTCCTTCAACCGGTATAGCATCTCCAATGAACCCTACCAAAAGGGAGCTCATTGGTCCCAAGTGACTATCAGGTATAGATATTTTAGAGAAAATATCATAAAATAAGATGTCAATAAAGCTTCTATTATCAATTAAGATATGACGTACATCATAATCAATAATATTTAAAGTAATTACAACCATGTCATTATATAAAAATTGAACCCCTTAGGCATCTTCATTAGTGAAAGCAATGGGCTCCTCAGTTTGCTGCTTTTTTGCCGATCCTATCGATCCACTAGCCTCCCCCTGTCGATGTCCCCCAGCGATTGCATTGATGATTCCAAGTTGGGATCGATCTCCTTATGGTTCATCCCTCCAAGATGGTTCTAACTGTGGTAGGACTCTTGGCCAATCTTCTTTCCTTTCTGCTCGACATCACAGAAATCGATCCAATCGACCTCACTTGATCAACTTCTCAATCTCATCTTGGAGCTGGATGCATTCCTTAGTATCATGATCATGGTCATGATGATATAGATAATACTTGTTGGGATTGCGCTTACTTAGGGGAGATCGCATCTTTTTCAACCTCGATAATTGCTCCTTGATTTTCATCAGTACTTACATTTTCGAAGCATTCAGGGGAGAGTAGTTATGGAATCTTCTGGGGAAGAACTTTACTGCATCCTCCGATCCAGGCTTCTTGGTCAATGAGCTCGAGGTGAAGTTTAGGCATGTTTGCACTCTCAAGGAGTTTTAGAGTGCGGTCGAGCTTCACTCGGCTTCTCCATAAGTGTGAGCTTACTAGATTTTCCCATCTATCGCTCTCTTGTGGTCTCATCATCTCAAAACTTGAAAGCTTTCTTAGCCCAAGCATAGCCCTCCGTGCTTGCCAGCATGTCGATGAAGTCCTGGAGATACTTCTTCTCTAAGGAGAAGAGGAGATCATTCTTCAGAAGGCTGTCTTTCAGTGTGGCCATGGCAATAGATTGGTTCAAATTTTTTACCTCTAGTGCAGCAGTATAGAAGCAGCTAACATAAGCTCGGATGGACTCCCCTTTTTTCTGCTTGATATAGATAAGAAAGTTCGTGTTAAATGTATGCCCTAAAAACTAGATTGACTGACATTTGTAATACACTTTAAGGGCAATTTTATAATTTTAACTATAAATTAAAAAATAGATTATTTTCTATCATAGTGTATATTTAAAAGTGTCTATAATACATCCTTTAAGTTAATGACAATGACAATTCATATTTTCAAGAGTTAAAAATTTAAGATATGAATTTTTATAATTAACTCATAAACTGCTTCCAACCGTAGAATCATCACGAGGATGGTGATCAATCCGAAAGATTGATGTACGATTACTTTCTTAGGATAGATGTGTCTTAAGTCTATGGTATGGATACATCAGAGCGAGAGTACAGATACTCGTTAAAGAACGAGGGCACTGAGCGTGATCACCTCGAGTAGTCATAAGAAAGTCTACCTTCTCGTCGATGACTGACTCAATGCTACAGTAATATGTATGGTTCTTTGACCTGAGGTGCATTGGCAATTCATCTTGAGGGTGCAATAGTTTGACTACACCATAGCTCGATCTCCTAGCCATTCGAAATTCTGAGGTGTATGTTGGCTATAACATGTTTATTGTAGGAATTGGATTGCACCAATA